>OX375868.1:50305790-50341483 GCA_947359475.1 Heligmosomoides polygyrus bakeri | reverse complement strand
TGAACGGAACGGTGCCATTCCGAGTGTCGATAACTCAAATCTGGGCGAGTA
This sequence comes from Heligmosomoides polygyrus bakeri, assembly GCA_947359475.1. Taxonomy (NCBI): domain Eukaryota; kingdom Metazoa; phylum Nematoda; class Chromadorea; order Rhabditida; family Heligmosomidae; genus Heligmosomoides; species Heligmosomoides polygyrus. Next base: position 50,341,432 of record OX375868.1, on the reverse strand, counting down.
GGAGCGCAAGAAACTATAACCGCTAGGTTTCGCCGCTCTAAAACGGCAGCTGAGGCTAGGCAGTTTGGGCAGCTGAGGAGCTACGAGCATGTCGTCGTAAAGTACCTTAAGCGCTCTGTTCGCGTACGCATTTTAAGGCCGTTAGCTTGTGGCGTCTTCTCGCAGTGGTCCACGGAAATCGGAAAAAATGCTTCACACAATTCTCACCTGCATTTTCGCACCTCTATAACATTGCCCCCTCCTGTGCTAAACCATTCTGCTTTGGCGTGCTAGCAGAACGTTTGACTGCCCACAAGACCTACAAGCTGCAACCTGAAAGGTTCCAACTTGACAGAGCTATTGTGCTCCGAAGACGCCCGCGCGTGCAATTTGCGAGCGGTCCCCCCCCCTCGATTGAAAGGTTCTGTTCTGTATGCATTGTTCATGGCGCACTCCAAAGGCTCGCTGGACAGCCTTGGAGCAATTCCTGAGTAGGGCGGCAAGAAATTTCCGATAAAACTGCCTAAACGATCAGTCTACCAGCTGTCCCCCCCCCCTCGATTGAAAGGTTCTATTCTGTATGCATTGTTCATGGCGCACTCCAAAGGCTCGCTGAACAGCCTTGGAGCAATTCCTGAATAGGGCGGCAAGAAATTTCTGATAAAACTGCCCAAACGCTCAGTCTACAAGCTGTCCCACCCCTCGATTGAAAGGTTCGATTCTCTATGCATTGTTCACGGCGCACACCAAAGTTTCGCTGAGACAGATTGGAGCTAATCCTGAGTGGAGTGGCGGGCGATTTCTAATAACATTCTCCGAACGGCTCGAAATAGTCTTGAAAGCGTCGCAGTTCCCAGTGAGGGAAGATAGAAGCGCAGGGGACATGCGCTCGCCCACTCGATTGATAGGTTAGGTTCTGTGTGCATTGTGCACCGCGCACTCTCGGGGTATTCCTGGCATGACAGAGCACTGGCGACGTACGCCATCTTTGAGATACTCGGAAAGCACGCATATCCTGGGAAATAAGCTGCTCTAATCGCTCGTTCAGCCAATTTTGGACCACCCACGGCGAAAATACGGGCGTTCCGGTAAAGTTTTACACACGTTTGTGTAGATCTCGAAGAGGCAAATCGAACGGTACCAATCTTTATTCAAAAACCCTAAAACTGAAGGAGTTATGAGCGTGCGACGCTTTGCGACGCTATGTTGGCGTTTTTTCGCCCACTTTTGACCGTGCGGCGCGAGCGGTATTGTACCCTGTCCTTGAGAGCTTCGTCTTCTGGTCCACCCTGTCGAATCGTCGGTATACATTTCACAGCTGTGCGTTCTTTCCGTTATCCTAGGATTGGGAATGTGACCTATTCAGCAGATACACGCCGCATTAAACATACACCAGCAACTCCCAGGCGGTGGCTACCAGAGCCGCTTTCGACCACAGCCCCGCCACGGATGCGCTCCGATGAGTTAACTGCGAACGTTTTATGGAGATGGCTTGCCTTTCACTTTGGCACGGCCAGGCACACAACGCCTTTGGTGCTCCTCATTGTCCGCTGATAAATCAAGCATGCTACTGCGCATCGACCTCAACCACCCAAGCACGTAGATTTTCTCCAAAGTCTTAGCCCTTCTAACGACAGATCCAAACATGTAGAAGGAATAGCACAGGGTGTTGAAGCGCACAACGCCAAAGAGATGTGGGAATATTGCTAGCGGCCTGTGCTCTGGATTTCAAACATTTTGATTTGGAAAACTCGAGAGGAAGCGAAGTAACTGATTCGGAACATTGCGAATTCCCTGCGAAAAGTAGCGGAACAGAGAGAGCACTGTCGCGAAGACAACACGACGACGAACGTGTGTCCCGTCAATAGAGGACTCCTGGAAGGCAGGGTGATCTCCAGGCCGTGAACGAGATCAGGACCGCGTCAGAGCTAGATGGAGCCGAGCATGTTCGGCCTTTGTTTCTGCCGCAGTGATGAAGCAGAAGGGGAAGGGCTGCGTCATCTCGACCGACGAACAGCCCTCTGATCGATCACAGAATCGGACGACGGCGATGCGCAATTTTTGTCCGAACAAGGGCGACGGGCGTGAGCAGACTAGTGGTCACGGACCGACGAGCGTGACGTGACTGGGAACTGGTCAGTGAAACTCTAATGCCCTCACCCAACACGAATTCTACTGGGAGCAGGAGCCGGGGCCTGTCCATTCGAAGGCGCGGTGGAGGACCGCGATGTCGGCCTGTAATTGTCGTGCCGATTAAGGCAGCTCACTGTCAAGGCCGCCGAAATGAGGTCGATGTTCACTCCAAAACGAGAGGAGAAAACGTGGCCAGACGCAGCAAGAAGCCTCTTCGTGTGGAATATGAGAAGCTGCGGAGGATCCCAGCATAGTATATAGCCAGATAGGGTATCTGAACGAGCAATCGAGTCCGAAACCGGCGCTAGATGGTTTGCGCCGTGAGAACATATTCTTTGAACTATACTTTGCACCACCTGATTCTTTAAATTACCCTTTGTACTGCCTGACATTTGGCATAGATTTGCTCGTGTAGACTCGATGATAGACTTGTTCCACTCTTCACATCTTGAACGGCAGCAGTTCTATGTGTGGTTTTTTTTCGATAAAAAAACCTGCTGCGACTTCATAAAGGAAGAACTAGGCGTTTGTCGCCCATTGAATAATTATACATGTTGTGACCGGTGCACCTACCGGAGTACTCTATGGTGATGATATTTTTAAGGAAATGGGCCACATTCGCAAACTCAGTTTCTCGTTTTATGCCAAAGTACTTCCTCTGTGAGCGCAATCTTAACACGGAAACAGAGCTGCAGAGTTTTGTGAAATGGCTACCAGGGGTGAATGAAGTCTCGTCCAGTTAACAACTGAGCAGATTTACTGCAGATGAGCTTATCATGAACAAGAAACAAGTGGAATAAAGTGGCGGTTAGAAGCGGGCAACGTTCCCGGGAAAAAATTTCTCACAGAACACTTGTGCTATCATTTAAGGCAACATCGTTCCAGCTGCGAAATGTAGACTTAAAAATGAAAATCTCGACGGGGTAGCGTCCAGCGAATTGCGTAACATCTGCACAATATTGCCAACTGCTCCCTCAGTTCTGCTCTCACAAGGGAAGGGTGTGAAGCGTTGTCTGAACGTAGGGGTGGGGCGAGTCATATAGGGAGAATCCTCACCCCTCAATTAGTACAAAGTTGTGTTTATTCTTTGCCAAGTCGTTAAATCCAAGGGGTAGGGGGCCTTGACGTCACAATGGAATACGGCGCATCACGAGTTTGGAGGTCTTGTATGCCCGGGGGGTCGAGCGTTCTATCCCCTCATCCCCCTGGCCCGCCCACCCCCAACCCCCTGCGATTGCTCGAGAGTCTAGTGGCTGCCGAGAGTCTAGTGGCTGCCTTACGAGATAGTGGAGGCGCAGACATTTGCCACGCCTCTGTTTAAAGGGCGGGGGATAGAACGCCACTCCGCCGTATGCCCGCGATGCCTCTGCCGTGAAGCGGATCGGAGCGCAGTGGAAGTGGGGTTGCTTCATGCGAGGGAGGTGGGGAGTTTGGTTCTTATGCGCTGCTGTTTTTGCATTTCGACTAACTGGTTGAGATTTAGTTGATTCTGACATCTATACCATTTTCAGACGTTTTCTGCGCATTTTGTAGCTGTACGCTGTGGAGAGTACTTTTCTTGCGACTTGTTTATTACTGACCGGTTTTCTAACCACAAGACAATGAGAAAGCTGTTCAACATAACCTACCACTATATAATTGAGTTAGCGGTCGATAACGTCTGAGTGATCTAGCCTAAGTGAGATACGCCGCATCATCGACAGCGGGGGCGGTCGAGTGATCTAACCTGAGTGAGACACGTCTCATCACCTACAGCGCGGGCAAAATTTGCTATGGAACGTGGGATGCTGCTGCAGCAGGGGAAGCGCAGCCCTTTACAGTTTAACACAACAGCACCTACGCGCGTTTCTGAGCGTCCAGATTCAGAAGCCGATTTCGTGTCATTAGCATGAGAAGACCACTAAAGGGGTAAGAGTAGAAGGGGGGCTTCGGGGGTCAGGGGTCGAATTATAAAGCAGGCCAGGAGGTGGCACCCAGAAGGATTTAGGCAATAAGGAGGGACCAGTAGGGAGTTTTCAATAAGGGGGAGCAGTAAAGAGAATCAGCAACGGGGTCTATTACCGGTAAGGGAGACCGGATTTAGAAGATTTGACACCGATGTCGCGCAATGAGCGTTCACTCGCGGTCGTCGTGTCGTGAGCGCGGGAGGGCTACTTGGTTGGGGGTAGAGTAGTAAGGAAATTTCCAAGGGGGGAGGGATCTTTCTGGAAGAAGGGGCCTCGGGAGCCGTAAGGAAATTCATACGGGGAACAAGGAATCTGCCATATGTATAGGCTCTTCATGCTCGATACCTCGGCGGCTATTCGTGCTTCTGAACTTCTGGACTTGGAAGACGGGTCTTCTGAGCTACTAGAAAGAAGACGAAGGCGAACACAATAGACACCCCCCCCCCCCTATGTCGCTCAACAAGCGTCCTGATTCTGAATACGTGTCATCGAGGTCTGTCGTGTGCATGGGAGGACAACTAAGAGGGTGGTGGAGAAGGGCAGTAAGGGCACATCTAGCGTAGACCAGGAAAGCAACCAGGAAAGAAAGGAACAACCTGAAGGAGGGGACAGGACGGGGAAACCAGCAAAAAGAGTCAAGTAGGGGTCAATAGTGGAAACAAAGAAGTGGGCCAGGTGTTGGAATCAGGAAGGTGGGGACTAAAGAAGGGGAGGGAAGACGAATAAAGGCGGACCAGCAATTAGATACAGTAAGAAGAAGCCACTGAGGAGAACCTGTCTTCGGAAGACATGTCAACGATATCCTGTTGAGCATGAGAACGGTTGCGGAAGAGCAACGTGAGAGAGAGAAGTACTGCGTAGCACAAACCAGTGGCCTTACTGAACCGTCCGAAGAGAATGTCTATGATGAAGGTACCGAAGTGGTGAACGTCTTGATGCCGATAAAGCGCGCAGCAGGCCCTAGATGTTAGCGGATTTTAAGTTTAACAAAAACTACCTCCATAGGTCAGTGATGCTGCAAAGTCGTGTGAAGCGCGCAAGTGCGAGACGCGCCGTTAGGCGTGACGGAGCACTTGTGATGTATAAACGCTCAACACCTTCGAAGTCCTTGAGTATGCTGGCCATCCGTTCGGCCAGCTTGATTTCTTCCCACGAAGGTTCCTTGTCTAAAGCTGGGTCACACTTCAGCGTGAACAGGTGGATCACTTTCGAGCATCGGCGGACATTGTTGGTGTTAGGTTTCAGAAAACCTTCAGCAGACCTCTGATTTCCAGGTGACAGGCAAAGATGAGGGAAAGAGCGTATCGATGCAGCTTAGGTTAATTTGCGGGATCCACAGACCTCGTTTCTCATTTGAACCACCACCGACGTCACATCCTGGTCTCTTTTGAAAATCCGAACAGGATATTTTTTCCCGAGGTCATCGTTTCATGCAGGGAAACACGCCGTGAGGAGCCTGTAGCTTTATATGTACGCTGCTCGTATTGTGACCAGTGCTGCTTCATGTACTTTATACCTGTGTATCACTGATGTTGAACATTTCTACATCATTATGTTGAATACCACAGCATTCAGCTGGAAAATGAGGCATAAAAACGTCTGAAAATGGTATGGACGTCAAAGTCCCCCAAATCTCAACCAGTCAGTCGAAATGCAAAAATACAGCAGCCCACAAGAACCAACCCGCCGCTCTTCCTCGCATGAAGCAACCCCACTTCCACTGCGCTCTGAACCGCTTGCCGATAGAGGCATCGCCTGCTTACAAAACCCCCAAACTCGCGATGCATCGCATTCCATTGTGACTTCAAGGACCCCTTACTCCTTGGGTTTAACGACTTGGCAATAAAAACTGATATTTAACGAAAGTTAAAGTTCCTGAAAAAAATGTTGTAAGGGTTATTGAGACAAGATTCTTTCCTGGCTCATTCGATAGAGTTTGAAATTCTGATATAGAAGATGGTAGGGTTCAGATCAGTCCCATATTCTGGACTGTCAATGCAAGTCGTCTGAGCTTCCTATCCCTCTATCGACTGTAATCACACCAAATCTGGTCGACCTACATGCTCCCGTAGTTGGCTGGGTCAGCATCGCCTCTGCGGTGAGGGCTGTCTGGCTGAGCGCGAAGCGGCGGGCGTCACGGCGCGAGTCGACGCTAATTTGCTCCGCAGGCACTATCCCGCGTCTTTGCCCGCGCCGCTTTCAGGCAGAACGTCCCTCACCCAAGGGCAAGTAAGGCATGGTGACACTTCAAGAAGAGTTCTTTCTACAATACTCTCGCGGACTCTACAGTTGTGATGTGAACCGAAGGTTGGAGAACTTTTCTAAACTCCGTTCAGAGAGCTGTAGAACATCCGCGTTCAGAGAGCTGTAGAACATCCGAACAAGCGTTGGAAACATCCCGCGCAAGGCCCACTAGTACTGTACTTTCTGTCCTTTTGCTGCAGTCGTCTCGGGTTTCACCCTTTTTGAGAAACACCATTGTGATCGCCTCAGTAAGATGAACCCAATGATGCCTCAAAAACATTTCCCGATGTCGGCCGCTGATAGTTGGGTTACCCGTAACTAACGAATAGACACTGTTTGAGAGTTGCAGCCATGCCAGTTGGTTACTTATTTGAGCTTTATGGTTGTTTATATCGCTCGATTTATTGCTCTCTCAGCTCATCATTCAAGTTTGAGTTATGTCAAGTGTAACAACGCGTGGGGATCGTGCAGCAAGTGCCCGGATTCAGAAGACATGAACCGACGTTGCGTAACAAGCGCTCGGATTCAGCACACGCGTATCGTCGCCGCGGAAGGAGCGCTGTTGGGCATGGTTGCGGAACAGCCTGAGAGACAGAAATGCTGAGCAGCACAAACCGATGTCATCACTAGAGAGGATGTCTATGTTGATCCCAGAAGAAATGAACGGCTTGCTGCTGTAAACCAGGCCGCTGAACCCAGAGGATGCTAATCGTAGGATTTACAAAGATGTTTCTCATAGGTTAGACAAGCTGAAAGGTCGCGCGAAGCACACAAATACGATATACGCCGAGGTCGTGTCGCTTTATTCAATCTAAAAAGTGATCAAGAAGATGAAGATGTTCTCCAGATTTAGACCCCTTGAAACCGCCGCTGAACTCGATTCTTTGCTTTGCTTATTTCAAAGACATTCAAACCCACTGTGCGCGAGAAAATTTTAACATCTTAGCCTCTGTTTTCAAAAAGTTACAGTACTCGCAAGGTTGAGAAAATTCGTTGAAGATGGAACGCCTGTGGTCTGCAGGCGACGCCACGAAAGCCTGTAGGCGAAACGACGCAAGGAATGCCTGGGAGGGGCTACGATCACAAAGAGGTCGGACGTCAAGCGCTGCTGTTAAAACGGCTCGAACTCCAAAGACATGAAAGTGAAACAGGGAAGAAGATGCTAGAAGTCTCCGCTCAGTAAGAAGCCTTATAATTGAGGGCATAGAAGGGATATTCTGCGGTAGTGGCAGAGGTCGCCGCAGTTGCAATTAGAGCTGCTCCCAAACACTGGCGATCGCCGGCCCGTTTGCCCATAAATGACCCTCCACCCCACCTGTCGCAATGTTCGCCGCGTGAAGGCGCTCTAGGCTCCCCTTTATGGAGATCGTCGCGAGGTATAGGGAGGGCAAAGATCGAATTCGGCTTCTTCATAGGGCTATTCGCTTTTTATGGCCCCATCCAGGCGACAATTTATTACAAAAGGCGGAACGGTGAGTCACTTTGATACCAATGCTACGTGCAGCATCCTGAATCAGAGCTTCTTGTGACGAGGTGAAAGGGGATAAAAACGAAAGCGATCTTCATTTGTCGATAACATCGGAGGCTTGAGACAAATGCGGAAAACGAACAACGAGACCGCGAAGGAAGTGATGGCTGGAAAGCGGGGAAGCTAGGAGGAGACGCAGGCGCAATCTCGAATCGGGAAGCATGTGCATAAGAACGCCGCATCGATTAAATTCGCTGAAGGTCGTTAGGAATATGTAGCTCTTTAGCGCTCCTAGCTGAAGTGGCGAACAAAGATCTATCGGCTGCCGAACTGTCATCAAGAGATTGCCGGCTCCACTAACGTCCTGGGAACTCTAGAATTGGGTGCGCAACAAGGCTATGAGTTCCAAACTGCCAACAGAGCAAGGAGCTGAAATAGTTGAGGGCTGCAGCACTGCGACCTACGGCGAACAGAAGAGCACCGGCGGTCAGCTACACCATCGCTATCGCAACGGCGTTGCCGTTTCGGGGCGTAAGCCGATTAGTCAAAGTTAGAGCCGATGAAGGGCTAGAAGCATCCGGTGAAGGTGTGAGTAGAGAGGGTATGTCTCTGAGCCTCTCTTGTTCGCCAAAAATGCAGAGACGGGGAGTGGCGCTTATCTCGCCGTTAGTCGCAGGCCAGGGAAGGTGATTCAACCAGAAATCTGTTCACGGTCTTCCACAGCTCCTGTCGCAAGAACGTAAAAAACGTATAAATACACCGAGAATAATGCGAAATTAACGTAGTTTGAAAACCAGTCTTCGACTGGGACTGGGCGTGTATAGAAGTAGTAGCATTGTGAGCTAATCGGCGTTAATAAAACATTTATGGGCGAGAAAAGCTTGACACGGCGCGTATTTTCGGAAAAGAGTTCAGCAACATCACTCACTGGCTGATTGGTAAAGCGCCTTTGCTTTCACCAGAAAAGCTAGCCTTCGGTCGTGTCTCAACATCTCTTTTGTTCCATTCGCTTTTGATTCCCTCTCTATAGGAAGAAATAGCCTTTAGGGTTAGTTCATCGAGTGTCACTTGGATTTTTTCAGGCTCCGACGAAGGCGAAACGGCCGAAAGATGAGCCGAGTAAAGTGCAGCAACAATCTTGATGCTAAGCTGCGCAAAATACATGGCTACTCCAAAAGGGAAGGTTGTGCCGAGATTCAATGCAAAATGGGCATGGCAGAAATCACAAAACTTGAGACGGTGAAGGGAAGTTTCTCCTCTCCCATAATGCCAATAAAGTCAGAGATCGCATAAGGCAAATTTGATGGCAATTATTTTGCTGTTGCGGAGCTGTGCGGAGGTGTGAGAGCGACATTAGAAGAAGCCACTTACCTGTGGTCGCCACATTCTCAGAAAGGCAGCCACACACTCTACTGCTTCGATTTTCGTAAAATTATTCAACTATTACATACTTTTGACTATGACGAAATGGGAAACGGTGGTCAAGCATTCCGTTCAAGCTTCGAGTTACAGCAGCAATAAATGCGCGCCACACTTCTCTCTTGGCCAACTTTTGCTTATGGCTAGCTCCTCGCCTTTTCCAGGTTTTGGCATAGGTCCTTGTCTGTTCCTTTATCGCAGGATGTTATAGTGTATAAGCGCTATTCATAGTGATTCAGCCAGGGTTTCTCTTGATGCTTGCAGATTTGCGCATAGTCGGTAATCTCACGGTGCCACCCAGTTGAGGCGTAGCCGCATTCATAGAGAAATGACGTGAGAAATGGTTTGTAGAGTCGCACACAGTAACCCTAGGTCTTTAGAACGTTAGCGACCGGCAGGAGAGAGTGTCCCCACTTTGACCTCGAGAGGTGCTCATTCTAAACGAAATCACAAAATTCTCCAGGAAAACGATCTAAGATAGTTCCCAAGACCAGGCTCTTCAGGCTTCGTGCAGAAAATGATGCTACATGTTGAAAAAGAGTAATGCACTAATCCACTTCGCTCACAAGAACGCGAAATTTTGTCAAAGATTGTTGGAAGCCATGCGCCACATTGGAGTTGGAGCATACATAGTTTAAGTTTTTGGTGTCCACCAATGGATACACCTGCGAAAAATCTTATGATAATGCTTTTATTACATTGCTTACCTGCAGAGCACAACCTCAGTCACATCACAGCAGCTAATACAGACAACAGTGCAGAGGCGGAGCTACGAACATTATATCTGTTATTATTAAATATTATAATGGTATCTCTGATATTAGCCAATGGAGCCAACTACGTACTTGCGGTACCTCTAGGTCATACCTGTGGATGTTACCCAATGATAACAAATATGCTGAACGGCGAGTTCCCCACCCCTCTCATGATATGTAGGTGAGACGTGAGACCTCTTCACAGTAGTGGAAACCTCGCTTCAATAGCCGCAGAATTAAGCACGAGATCGTCTAAATGGAAGCAACATCGACGATGATATCCCCCCACATCTGATGTACAAGTGCCGTGAGTAAGGAGTTGAGAGGAGAGCTGATTCCCTAATCAGCTTCGTCGCACACATTCACTGGATTGATCTCAAAAATAGAAGGCAATGCGGAAGCAGAAGTGCAGATGAAAAATACAGACGGCGCATGATGAAACAGAGCTGGCAAATGCCTGGTGAAGATAGTGAACCGCGTCCGAGCTTTGAGCAACAGGAGGAAGGGAATTCCAAAGCTTTGCATGCTTCATTCCTTTGATGGGCCGAAATTTATACATCTGTCACAAAGCTGGTCTAAATAAACGATTGCGCTTTACAAAAGGAAGAAAAGAGACTAGAACAGAGGCCTCTTTTCGCGAGCGGGCCTCAACCAAAAGCTGCGCTCCAGCCGCACAAAGGGAACTGAGCGACTTTAAGCAAACATTGAGTTACTTACTGGTGTACGTGCGAAAACAATCTAAGGCTGAGCGTGTTGTCTTTCTAGGTTCTCCATGTCAAGTGGTGAAGTCCAAGAGGAGCTTTCGCAGTGGCCTTGGTCCGCACAATAGTCGCTGCCTTCAACTACGATTAGCGTAATCAAACAGCAGTCGAAATAAAGCGCTGCGAAAACCTGCTCAGTCTGATCGGCACCGCCAAGACTTGCGCTCCGAAATGTCTGGATAGGAGCGCGAACGGCTGACCGTCAGCGAAGATGCTGATGCTGAATCGGCCGCGCTTCGGACCGAAACGGACAGCGCGGAGAGAAGCAACAGGTACGCAGAGGCCCGCCGCTAGAGCAAGCAACTGGTCTTCCCCCCCTCCACTACCGATTCGTGCTGAGTACGCCTTTTGCTTCCAAAGATGTACAGGAGAGAAAGCAAGACTCACAAGAGTCTTAGAGGAGCACCGCTTCCTCACGCAATGCAGTTATTGAAGAAGTGCAAAGAAGGAAGCACTTGGTTTTACTTGAAGCTAGGAGAGTCGCAATTTGACAGTCTCCAAAGTGCTAAACGCAGAGGTAGAGACTGCGCAGCACTTTTCGGTCGAGCGAATAAATGCTGACATGGCCAAAATGCTTGAATCGTGCTTGATTTATAATTTACTGTGAAAAACTGCCGTTTGTTTGCGTTTGTGTGCGGAGAGGATCCTCACGTGTCTTCGATGTTATTTTTGAACCACATTTTGAAATCCATCGTCTCCTACCATATTGCCACTATCTGAATATGCAACTGCCGGTTAAATACAGGACTACAGGGACAATTTGGAAAAGAAGTAGTGTTTCTGAGGAGTTGTCTTTAGTACTAGCTTCTTTGCTACCCCTGTTGGCGCCTTTTATTTTCATCATAAATAATAGTATAAGCGGTTCGTTTCGCGGACTTCATTCAGACGAACTTCATCAATATTCAGAGTCTGAAGGATTTATTATAGTTTCCATGTACAAATGCTCCATACCTCCATTTATTCGCTAAGCGAACTGCAAACGAGGGAGTTAAACGAGAGAGCTGAGCGAGACTAACCTAGCGTATGAATAAATAAAGGATAAGGAAACCATGGTTCATGGGAATTATGGACATGCCCACAGTCAAGGTATCGGTACCTCGTAAGGGGAGAAAAAGGCGACTAAATCTATGCCTGATCCCGATTCTTTAATGAAACTGGAGAACGTAACAATGACCTGCTCAAGAGATCGTCAAGTTAAGGAAGGCTACTGAAAGATCAAGTTCTGAGGTACGAGAATTGGTGAAAATGACACCTGACAACTAGCAGTAATGGGGTGTCCGTATGGTGTTCCCATCTGTCCTGTCTTCTAACTCAAAATCGCTAAGGAACGCGAAACTGGAGTCGCATGGAGTGAGAGTCGTCTAATGCGGAAGCAGACAATAAATAGGTCAGAAGACGCTATTCAAATACCCTCCTAAGACATGAAACTCATCTGTTTTCGCCCAGGCCAACCAAGCCCTCCATTCCTCCTGGATCGGTGAATTGGTACCAGAATTGCCTATGAACGATAGACCATTGACCTGTCCAACGGCCGTCCACCACAAGTCATTGTTTAGACCAAATACGCGCTCAAATTGCCTCCAGGGCATCCCGTAGAATGCGTGCTGCATTCTGCAAAAGGCTTGAATAATACCGTACTTTATCGTCTTAATCTCTATGTACTGTGCTGTATACGCTATGTTATACTAAATAAATACTAATTATAAATCCTAAATGAAATAATGAAAATATGTGGAAGAAAAGGAACCTTGTAGCGGAAACGAGAATGCCCAGTCAAAGGACAGTGCAACATAAACTGGTGGTTAGCGCGAATGTAGAGAGGAGCTAGAATTCTCATAACTAGTACCGCACACTGAGAGTAGATGCAAGTACTGATAATGTAATCATGGATAGATAGAACAGATAGTTAGAGGAGGAATAGGCAGACAGATAGGCAGAGCAAACAGATATCTCCTAATCTGGTTTACCCAGCGAAAATCGCCAGTGAGAAAACACAAAACGGTTGCAAGCAAAACTGAAACAACCTATAAGGCATACAAGCAACCAATAAAAGAGATTTCTGAATGAATTGACCCCGTCTTTTCCCCTCCGGAGGAAGTTTAACGTACATTTCAACTACCAATAGTTGCGGTGATGCTTCTCATTGAATTCCTATTTGGACACAACGTTTGTCGTATGAAAAGAAAATGACTAAAGAGAAAAGGTGAATAAGGAGGGTGTTTGTCGCACCAATATGCGGCCTCCCAGAAAATACTCAGGCCCGTGCATCTCTAGAAAGTCGCGCGATCCAGAATACCTGAGGACGAGGAACAGAGCAGGTAGATGCTGACCGAGTACAAAGCGCTACCCAACAAACATTCGCCGAATAGGTGCTGTTGACACAAGCGATCAATTCTACCTACGTAGGCGCACCTGGCTGAGGATGGGATGGTAAAACGAGGTTGGGAAATCGCCGCCCGGTCCCCTCCCAACTTCCTGCGAATCGTCTGCCCTAGAGCTCCACACTCTCCCACGTGATGGAAAATAGAGGGGGGGCATGGGAGGCGAACATGGGGAGTCCAGCAAGGCATGCCAAATGAGTCACCTCTGACTGCTTATCAGTCCGCTTGGAATGACTGACAATGAAGAAGTCCTGGTGATCAGCCGCGCCAAACCGATGCAAGACTGGAGTAAAGGAGAACATTCATGATAAAGATAAAGGTGTGGAGAAGGAAACGGCGTTGTAGATGCAGGGTTTTCACGCTAAGGTTCATGGAAGTGACTCTTCATTAAGTACTGCAGTGTGTAGTTTGCGACAAAGAGGCTTGCGTGTTCACGTATGTAGTTTCGATTGCATGAATTCGTGAAATGCGCTCTCGTGTTGCTTCGTGAGCATTTCAACCTTAGAGATAGCATTCAATGACGTAACGGTAAGCTTCTCAATATCGTCGTTAAGACGGGCATTTTTAGTACAACTGATTGTGTTCGCGCGGTTCGGCGGTCTGCCTTCGCTTCCGTTTTACAAACATCTTCAACTGCTGTCCTAAGTATGATTCGGAAGATATGCTACGAGTTGCGGATATATTTCGCGAGATGATATGACCACACTGCCAGAGTCGAATCTGCAGTTCCAAAAGTTCGCTTGGATTCGCATGTTCCTCGAGAGCAGCAAAAACGGTTCGTCCATAGCTCGTCAATCTCGGCTCAAAATTGTATAATGTGGAGTTTAAACGCTTCACAAATTTTTAGCAGAAAAAATAGTGTGGCTTTGCTTAATCTCTTTGCTAGTACACACAGGCCCAATGTGCTACACACATTATCCCTTCTTTTCTTCAGATCTTCTTGGTCAAGTTCAAGTGGTCGCAGTGCAACTTGTTTACGTACACCCTACTCATCTAAGGCTTTTGAAACGTGTTGTTTTGAATTTATACGACTGTTCTGCTAGTCGGGACCAGGGGTGTGCTTTTAACGATTAACGATTTACCGGATTTACCGGCATTTTTCGTTAAAACTTTTCAACGAACTTTAATTACGACGAAAATTTCCGTTAAATTGCATTAACGACATGTTACGCGCCATTTTTGAAGTTTTACTTTTTCTTCATGAAGATTCGCTTCTGACGAATTTTTTCGATGTGCTTTCGTAGCATCGTTGCGATGCCGTAAAAACCCTCTACTGACTTGAATCAGTGGAAATAGGCAGTCGACTTCGAGTTTATATTTTGAGAACATTTTTCTTGCTCCTTGACCAATTTATTCGTATGAGCCTTCACTTTTCCAAGCAGTTGGTTCGTATCTTTTGGACTCCATGGACCGCTTTTCTTGCTTGATTTCTACACAAGAATTTTTATATGTATTTCCCAACGAGTCTTTTTTGCACTTTTTTTGGTACTTATCCATAAGTGTGGGTTGAAAAGCATAGAAGACGTAAAGAAAACGCTACGAAACACAATTAATGCGAAAAAAATAAGTGCAAGAAACTAAACCAAGGAAGGCAAAGGCTCTTCCCATGTTCTCCCGGAGTTTTCATCAATGTTGGATGGGTTCTTCGTGCAGCGTCAGACAATGATTGTAAGACTGCGTTGGGGCAACGTTGAGCCCCGCCTAACTGGCAGAGCGTGGCTGCTGGAACTGTCACTGCTTCGCTGTTATTGAATTTCATGCCGTGCATGTCGACAAATTTGCTTTTCGTCTTCTACGAGGGCTCTCCTGGCAATTTTCTTGGGTAGAACTACAACCAGTATGCTCGTGAAACAATGAGCAAGTGTACACGAAAGCAATCAAATTAAATAAAAGAGAGAAGTGATGAACACTCTTCGTCAGTAATTATATGTGATGGTCGTCCAAAAACTAGCACCTTCCATGCAATTCATTGCACGAAGATTTTTTAAAAGTTCTACGAAAATGGTACATCTTTGAAAGTGCAGGTCTAGATCTAACAAGGAATTTACTTTAATTTTTTCATCTAGTTTGCGAATTTACTATAGTACCGTGCATCAATCCAAAACGTGCTCTACAAAAATGGAAAGAAACTGAGAAATCCAAAACATATTCGAACCTCAAGAAAATGAACTGCAAAGGGTGTTGACTGCTGTTTTTACAAGAGGAGAAGCGCCCTTTCAAATACGTGTGCCCCTTATGTAGTTCCCTCGGAGGAAAGAGGAGGAAAAGCTAACAAGTGAAATCTACCTCTCTTTAGTGGGAAAGACAAGAACACTCAATGCAATCGAATTTGATTCCATTAAATTTCTGCCAACGGTCCGTGACTGTTTATTTTATTTTCTGTTGTCGTCTGCATTGAGAGCGGGACCTTGTGGGACAGAAGGAACCATTCTGTAAATCAGACAGATCTGAACTTCGGAAATATTCTCCGAAGACCAAGTTTACCAAGGAATTCCCTATCGTGACTGCTTGACCTGCATTCTTCTATAAAACAGTTGTAGTTCTGTAATTCTCCGTAACAATTATGGAAAATGTTGGACCGTAAGAGTATACTTAGCGAGCGCAAAATCTTTGAAAAATATTGTCAGGACAAGTGAGAATGCTCAAAATCGTTGAACCATGCTATGGTTCACAGCACTTCGAATCTTCCCAGAAGCTTGACAACTTTCCGAAAGCGAAGGGAACTAAGCATATTAAGAAATTTACTATTTTAGAAGTATTGCTGTTACTGTTTGGTTTTGAAATCTTAGTGACTTTTCTCGTTTAGCAATTTTTGATAAGGCTGCCGTTGCTTTTCTGAAGATGAAGATATACACATACATATAATGGTCATGTAGAAAGACTGGAAAAATCAATGAAGAACAATCTGGCTTTTTACATACTAAAATACAGTTAAAGTGACTGCAGCTAAGGGATATTTTATTTAACGATTTTACCGAATTTACCGATTTTAACGCAAACATTTTTCGTTGAAAAGTAGTCGTTAAAAATTTACCGAATAATAAATTTAACGCACACCACTGGTCGGGACGACGTGGTGCAACACTGCAGGTCATGTGTCGCAGCGCGTCGCATATCAACAACTATCTCATCGGTCTTCGCTCGGTTGTGTACAAGATCTTCACCCAGATACTGCTTAACCGTATGGAGCGTTGCTTGGATGAGTATCAGCCAGTGCAGCAAGCAGGGTTTCGCAAGGACTTCTCCTGCACCATATCCAGACCGTCTCACAACTCATCGAAAGGAGCCGCGAATACCACATCCCACTTGTCCTTGTCTTTGTGGATTATCGGAAAACCTTCGACTCTGTGGAAATCAACGCCGTTTTGAACGCACTTGTGCACGCTGGTATACCATCGCCCTACATCCGACTTCTCGACGAATGCTTCTCGAACACATCGACCACCGTCCAGATGGTCGATCGAAAGCTTAAAATTCCTATCGGAAAATTAGTACGGCAGTAAGACACGATTTCTCCCAAGCTATTCACAGCGGCACTCCAGGATGCCACGAAGGACTTGAACTGGGACGACAAAGGCCACCTTGTGGACGGTAAACGGATCAGCAACCTTCGCTTCGCCGACGATATTGTTCTGATCTCTACCAGCACGGCAGAAGTCGAGGAAATGCTAAACGAGCTCAATGTGGCAGGTATGAAGATTGGACTGGACATGAATATGTCCAAAACGAAATTTATGGTCAACCAGTGCTGTGACACGGGACTCGTAAGATTAAATGGAGTCGCTCTACAACTGGTCGACTCCTACGTCTATCTGGGAAGAGAGCTGAACATGGGTAACGACCTTGCTCCTGAAATCGTCCGCAGGAGACGCACAGAATGGGCAGCCTTCAGTTCGATTCGCGAAGTCACCGATCAGGTTAAGGATGCCGGCCTCAGGGCCTCGATATTCAACGCCTCTGTACTGCCTGCGATGTGTTACGCGACGGAAACCTGGCCCGACAACAAGACAATCGCCAGAGCGATGCAAACTACGCATCGTGCACTGGAGAGATGTCTTCTAAGGACAAGCCTTCGTCAGCAATGGCAAGAAGGCCTACGAAGCTCGGAGCTACGGGAGAAGTCGCAATTAGCAGACCCGCTGCAGTACATGAAGAAGTCCAAATATCGCTGGGCCGGACACCTGCTTCGACGAAAGGGCGATAGATGGAGCCTCCGTGTCAGAGAGTGGCTCCCAAGAGACCATAAGCGACCACTGGGACGACCGCCAACGCGATGGGCAGACTCATCCTCAAGATTCTTCAGAGAGCGGAGTCTATCTTACTGGATGCAAGCTACTAGAGACCAAGCGGTCTGGAAGAGTTGTGGTCCCCCCTGAGAAGACCTGCAGCCGACAAAAGGACCACCAAAGTATCAAAGTAGTAGTATATTTAACACAAAGATGACCAGAAACGCATATATTATTAACGAACTTTGAACAATGAGTTATAGAAACGGAGAATTCCACAAGGCCTAATTGAATTCGAGCGATCGCCTCGTAAGACGTTGTTATCTCTCATTGGATGACGAGCGCGTGCGACCCCGGCCATTCTTCAGTGGAGTTTTTGACTTCTCGAAGCGGGCACGGAGATCGGACACCTTAATGATCATTTCTGCGGTGCGGCTGTGACGTCACTGAGGTAAGAACATTACTGACGATTCACTCGTAAAGTGTTGCGCACTTCTAGGTACTCTCGAAAAACTCACCCTTCGGCTCACTTCTATTTGCGGTTGAACTTTCTTGAAGGATGGAGACCTGAAAAATCCTTGAACCTCTTATAAGGAAACGTTAAACAATTACACTTCATCTTAAGCAATCCCTTATTCAAGACGAGCAGGTGAGCTACTCAGCTTGCAACTCTCACAACAATCACAAACATCCCTGGCAAATGTCGCAAAATAGACTCAGCAATCTAGATTTATATGAATCGGTTTAATAAGACGCATGGAGCGCAATTGGAGGAGGTGCCGGCTGTCGCGTGCATCCAACACCAGTTCTTGTTCAGGAATTACCGCCCAGCCCATCAAAGCCTTCCATCCCCCGAGCTCGCTGAATTGTTATCATACCTTTCTGGGAAAGATAAAACATTGACCGGTTCATCGGTTGGCCGCCACAAGTCAATGAATTAGACAAATACGCATTCAAACCTCCTCCACGACATGCTTTAGAAGTTTTATGTTCTAGGGAAAGCCTTCTCCGTTTTGGAGTCTGCATCTTTTTCCCACCCCGCGTCGCAGCAGTTTTCTTGAGCTTGTATAATTAGATCAGGTACACGCAAGTTTATCGTTATTATCAACCGATCACTCGTGGATAACCCAATCCAGGAAGATAGAGTTTTCAACATTCGGAATCAGTGGCCGCATCCGCCGTCACGTTTACGCTGCGTTCGGCGGGGTTCTTTAGCCGAACGCACTGCAGGAGATAGGTTTGCTCACTTTCCTAACGGTGACTTCAACGTCAAGAGGGGACTCTCGGTTAGGACGTCCATCCGAAGTCGACAACGACCAATTGTAATGGTTGGTGCGATGAGATCCAGCCAAAGCCTTAGGAGTAAACCGTCGCCGATCACCTGAGACAACTGTGTAAGGTACACAAGTTGGCACAGTGTTTCCTTCATGACTTGACAGGCCTGCGACGTTCAGAGGTGACGACCCAATTGCACTTGTACAGGAAGGCGAATAGCTGAATGACGTCCATCGCCTCAGATGAGAAGCGATGTCCGCACGTCAACATCAAGCGCGGTCAACAGTTGGTTGAGAAGGATGCACAACCTAAGCAGCAACCAAAGGCAGACCTCCACTCGTTGAAAGGTATGATTTCTGTTTGGTGAGGTTGCAGAGGCGTATTATTTATCATGAGCTGCTGTCGCGTAATGCAGCCCATGCTTTGCACTGTCAGCAGCTGGTTAGACTGGCTTCAAAACCAAAGACAAGCGCTTTAATCACAGTATGACCTCTGCCCACGGATCTCCCTCGATAGAGAGCCTTCGGGCTCTCTTGTTAAGAGTGATCTCGGGCCGCCTGTCGCAGGGCCACCTGGCGCGTCCCCGGGTGGTGGATAGGGGAATTAAACGCGAACCAAATGCGACCGTGTACTGCTCAGAGACGCAGGTGGGATGCAGGGGATGGACTCCTTGCTCCTGCTACGTCGGATCGACGCGTTGTGCGTGGGAGCGGCATGTTCATGCACAGTGAGCGTGGATGTGTCCGTGACTGTGCGGATTGTAACTGTGTCGGCTCGGCCAAAAGCTTGCGCTCGGTAGACTGGTGAGTACATGTAAGGCGATTCGAGACCGCCTCAAAAGTCTCACTCCGTCCCTTCGGGCAGTCTGGCTGGCTGCCCGGAGTTCTTCGCCCGGCGCAAATTGAGAAGGACTAGGATGACGATCTGTACTTGCAACGCCCGCACGCTTGCATCGGAAGCATTCGTCGAGGACCTGATGATGCAAGCCAGGAAGATCAAGTACGACGTCATTGGACTGACCGAGACGAGAAGACACCACCTCCTACACGCCGCCTAAGACTCCGGAGAAGAACTGTTCTTCTGAACATGCGACAGCAGGGGAGTAGGCGGCGTTGGTGTCCTCGTCAACACGAACTTGGCCATGAACATCGATTCGTACGAGTCTCTGACAACCCGAATCGGACGTCTGCCACTGAAGCGATGTGGCTCCGTGCCAGCTTTGACTGTATTCGTCGTGCATGTCCCAACATCCGACTGCGACGACGAAGAGGTAGAAGCCTTCTACGTGGAGCTTGAGAAGTTCTATAAGGAAGATCACACCTTCTACAAGGTGATCGTCGGCGACATCAACGCCAAGATCGGACCGCGAAGGTCGCCGGAAGAACTTCACATCGGAACCCACGGTTTGGAGTGGAGCGAGCAAGGTGAAAGGCTGGCTGAGTTTATCATGTCGACCAAGACCATCGATGGAAACTCACAGTTCCAGAAGCCTCCCTCCCTACGATGGACCTGGGAATCTCCCGGTGGCCAGTTCCACAACGAGATCGACCACATCATCTTCAACCGCAATTATTGCCTGACCGACGCTTCCGTTGTCCCCAAGTTCTACACGGGATCGGACCACCACCTCCTTCGGGCAAGGTTCCGCTTTTCGCGTCAAGGAGAGAGGGCCGTGAAATTCAAGAAGAAGAGTCCCAGAGCGACCATCAACTGGGACCTTTACACCTCTCTTGCCGTCCTCTGGGAAGATACCGTCATGGACAACATCGACGAGGAATACGACCGCTTCGTGCACCATCTCCGCGATAGTGCTAAGGGAGCCGAGAGCTTGAAGACCACCAAGAGACGCCTGTCTCCGGAAACTCTCGAGCTGATACGCCAGCGTGGAGCAGCACGAGCGGCAGGTAACTACCAACTGACGTCCGAACTTGCGAAGCTATGCAGAGCGGCGATAAAGGAAGATCTCAAGGAGAGAAGGGCGGAAGTGTTGGCTGAAGCAGCAGAGGCAGGGTTGAGCATCCGCAATGTCCGCCGGAACTTCGCCAACTTCAAGACCAATATGACCGCTCTCCGACGTTCTGACGGAACAGTCACCTCTTCCAGAAGGACCATGGAGAAGGTCATCCACGGCTTCTACTCCGATCTCTTCGATAGCCACGCCCACCTGCCCCACGCCATCTTCCGCAGGATGGATGCGTTGTCCCCTCTGTTCTCCCTTCGAGATCCGACATGCCATCTCGTCGGTAAAGGCCCCCACAGACTTCTGCGGCGCCGCCGAGCGGCGAAACCGCTGAGCGGCGTCGCTCGGCTTGACTCATCATCAGTGGGAGCGGTGACGGCGAGGTACTGTACTGTTTCTAGTCGGGACCGACTGGTGCTTAACAATAACGCGCCCCGATGACGATCGCGCGCCCGCATCGACCGTCTCCGCTCTGGATCTCGCCGCGAAAGGGCAGAGCGCAGAGCGCAGACAGACAGACGCTGGAGCGGCGCCGCAAGGTGGAATGATTCAAGTCATTTCCGCCAGGGCCGCCGGCGGTGCCGCTGGGCGACGCCGCCGGCGGCGAACTCTGCGTCCCTGCCCTATGGTTAAGCACAGGGCAGCGGCGACGCCGCAGAAGTCTGTGGGGGCCTCAACGCTCAGCTCTAAGCTATCGCGCGTCGCGGTTGCTTCTCCTCCTGCCACTATTCGTGGCTGTTTGCTAAAGGCCCCCACAGACTTCTGCGGCGCCGCCGAGCGAAATCGCTGAGCGGCGCCGTCGAGCGGCGACGGCGAACGGCGAAACCGCTGAGCGGCTTGACTCATCATCAGTAGGAGCGGTGACGGCGAGGTACTGTACTGTTTCTAGTCGGGACCGACTGGTGCTTAACAATAACGCGCCCCGATGAGATCGCGCGCCCGCATCGACCGTCTCCGCTCTGGATCCCGCAGCGAAAGGGCAGAGCGCAGAGCGCAGACAGACAGACGCTGGAGCGGCGCCGCCGGGTGGAATGATTCAGGTCATTTCCGCCAGCGACGCCGCCGGTGCCGCCGGTGCCGCCGGCCAGCGGCACCGCTGGCGGCGCCGCTGGCGGCGACCGCTGCGTCCCTGCCCTATGGTTAAGCATAGGGCAGCGGCGACGCCGCAGAAGTCTGTGGGGGCCTTAAGGAAACGTACAGCACCCGGTCCTGAAAGGATCAGACCCGAACACCTGAAGAACCTCCTGCCAGCGTTCATCAACACCCTGGCGCGGCTCTTCACGCGCTACCTGTCGGAGTGCAAGGTTTCATCTCAGTGGAAGACCAGCAGGAGCGTCTTGCTGTACAAGAAGGGAGACGTGCACGACATTGGCAACTATCGCGCGATCTGCCTGCTGATCGTGATCTACAAGCTGCTCATTCGAGTCATCCTGAATAGGATTAATGAATAGCCGAACGCTGGACGAAGGACAGCCATGCGAACAAGCAGGATTTCGGAGAGGATCCAGCACGATCGGCCACATACACACCATTACGAAGTTCATTGAAGTGTCTCGAGAAAACAAACTGCCGCTGTGCCTTACGTTCATCGACCTGAAGAAGACATTCAACTCCGTCGAAAATGAAGCGGTCATCGACGCCCTGCTCTCTCAGGGCGTTCCTACTCAGTACATCAAAGTCCTTCGAGAGCTGTACAGTGGATTCACGACCAAGATCTCACTATTCTACAACGACGTCGTCATCGACGTAAAGAGAGGGGTTCGGCAGGGGGATACCATATCCCCGAAGCTCTTCAGCGCCACCCTCGAAAACGTCATGCGCGAACTAGAATGGGAAGACATGGGAGGTCGACGGCCGGCAACTGCACCATCTTTGTTTCGCTGACGACATCGTGCTCATAACACCGAGCATCAGCCAGGCGGAGCGAATGCTGGCCGACTTCGATCGTGTATGTGGGAACGTTGGACTGCAGCTGAATCTTACGAAGACGATGTTCATGAGGAACGGACAAGTTTCTGATGCCCCATTCTCGCTCAACGGAACGAAGATCTCTGAATGCTCCAGCTACGTCTATCTGGATCGCGAAGTCAATATGGCCAACGATCTAGCGCCAGATATGAGCAGGAGGAAACGAGCGGCTTGGGGAGCTTTCAAGAGCGTCGAAGAAGTCGCGAAGAAAACGAAGAACGTTCGACTCCGTACCCACCTATTCCACTCTACCGTCGAATGGAGACGCTGCTGGCGCCCGCTCGAGGAAGTCGATGATCAACGGGACGAGAGGTGATACAGGTGATACAGGTAATGACCTCTGCACGAGGACTCTCACACTCTGCAAGAGTAACTCGCTATAGGCCGATGCACACTTCTGAGACACCGCGGCGCGGCAAGTGGGGCGACGGCTACCCCCGCGAAATCCGGCGGTCGTGGTGCGGGCGCGTTAGAGCACCCTTTTAGGCAACGGGACCGACGTCCCCGTGGATGCCGCGCCGCCAGGAGTGGTTTGAACCATTCCAGCCTGCGGCACTCAGCGCGGCGTCGCCTGCGATAGCCGCCGCGACAGTCGCAAGAGTGTGCATGCCCCCCTCCGTGCGGCACGTGTCGCAGTGTCGCGCCGCGGCCGTCGCGGTCCTATGCTTCATCATGGCCGCTCCGCGCTGTCGCAGAAGTGTGCATAGGCCTTATAAGTTGCTTGACTTTGGATGGGAAGTGCAGGCCCCACCCATCGCACTGCTCAGACTTGCTCCAACAGGCAACTACGTTTTCCCACCGCTCTTCAACGTCATGCAAGGAAAAACGTTCACTGATTAAGATGATATGGATGATGAACAACTTCTTCGAGTCAAAGCCAGAAGCATTCTACATTGCTAGCATCAGAAGTTTGCCCGGAAAGTGGAGAACAGTAGTAGAACGTGATAGCCATTACGGTGTCTGTTAGAGTGTTTTTTTAAATTCCTGAAAAGTCAATAGAATTTTTATGTTACGAAGACTGCGAAGACTTTTCCTACAACCTTATAGAATGAAATAGTGAAACATTATTTATTTAAGTGTTAGTATTGTGCCAAAACGAGGTTATTATGGTGAATCTTCTTTATTTATGCGTGGCCCAACGTTTCGACGAGATCGTCGTCTTCAGAGGCCTGAACGTAGTGCAAGATTGAAGTTGCACTCTACCCCGTAGCCCTCCAGCATTTCCGAAAGCAAAGAGGGCCCCACCAAAGTACTTCGAAGAGAAGGATGCACTCACGATTCGATCCACCAAGAGTGCCGATGCCACTCTGCGTTAGTAAGGTTAGCGAGGACGAATGAGACTTACTGCAGCGGTCGTATACCACTATGAAATAATAACGTCCCTGCACGTCGTCCTCTATTCTACAGCTCACATCTAGGCACAAACGGTAGAAAGTCATGTGTGATTGACGGACGTTCATGGCGGTCGTTTATACTAGGATTCCTTGCGAAGATCCAGAACGCCTCCAACGCTTTGCGTGCCGAAATTTCCGTCTCTACGGCCAGAATCGTGCATCTAATGCCACAATCGTTACCGTCGTGGTCAACCGCCCTATGCCTTCCTAGGGGTGTTCTTAAATTAATACGATCTTTGCCAGCCAGATGCTCTTTAACTCGAACAGCTAGCCTTCTTCCGGTTTCCCCAATGTATGTGGCGTTACAAGCCTGACATTCGATTTGATAGATTGCCCCCATATGAGAACAATCACCTAGTTTACCGTAGGGACATGTAACGCAGTTCTCTGACAAGCACTGCTTATCGTAGAGCCTGTTTCTAACTAGCTGTCGCTTGATGTTATCGTTTGGGATGTCAACTAAAACACCATCGTTTTGCAGCTGAGCTCGCACAATGCTCCTTTGAATTGCAGCGCTTACCTTACCAGAGATAAAAGGCATGCAAAGAGGTACCCTGCTTTCGTGCGGTCGTTCGGATTGACGGTTAGCTTGGACTCTGTGCCGACGATGAGAAACAGTATAGCCGTTCTCTTTGGCTATATTTGAAGCCAATCTAAATGATTCCAGCCGCTCCTGTTCACCTGTGCACACTTGTGAGGCCGTTCGAAACATGTTTCTTACGACACCACGCTTTATGGCTACGGGATGAGCAGAGGTCGCGTGAATCAGGATATTCTTTGAGCTTGGTTTCCGGTGCCATTTTACACTAACAACGCCATTGGAAACTTTGACCTGGGTGTTGAGGTATGGAAGCCAACCGTCCTTTGGGGTTTCCCGTGTAAGCTTAATGTAGGTAGACTGTTCATTGAGTAGTCGGAAACACTCATCCATTTCGGATTGGTTTGACGTAACAATACAACAGTCATCTATATACCTACAATACATTAATGGTGAGCGCACAAGTACCGGTTCTTCTATCCTGCTCATAAAGCAGATCGCAAGTACAGGCGCTAGCCGTTGTCCCATGGCCAATCCTCTGATTTGAGAAAAGTATCTGCCTGACCATTTAAAGATATTACACGAGAGACATTCCTTGGCTAAAGCCATGATGTGTGCTTTGATTAGTCCAAAGTGTTAATATTACCAATGTGTCGGTCCAGCATTTCAGACAATGCCTGCAATGCTTGGTCGTTTTGAACATTTGTATAAAGCGATTCCACATCAAACGACTCCATCACGCAGTTTGGACCAATGGTAGAACTGCGTAGCCTTGCAAGGAATTGGTTTGTGTTGGTCAGGTGTGAGGGGACCATGGGTAACAGCTGGCTTACGATGTTGTTAAGAAACCATGATATTCTATCGGTTGGTCCATTCACACAGCTGATTATAGGTCGGATTTTAAAAGTTTCCGCAGACGTTGATAGCGTGTCAGCACGAGCCAGCTTATGAGTCTTTACAAGGCTGTAAAAGACTGGACAGCAAGGATTATCCAGCCTGAGTCTGCTGAGAAGTCTGCCGTTAATGCCTACTGCTTTTCCTATTGTTATCCAAGCATGATTGAGTCGTTTGCACTGTGATAGAAAATCCTTCTCAGTTGTGCGCCGATATACTGAATCATTCTGCAGATGGAGTTCGGTTATTGCACGGTCGAGAGACTGTGACATAACGACGAATTCCCCACCCTTATCACTGACAGAGATGCGCAGCGTGCCATTTGATCTTAATTCTCGCAGTTCTTTGAAACCCTCCCACTGAGCCGAGGTTTTACGAGGGGAGAAGCTTTGATTTAATACAAGCTATTATTTATTTACTTATAAGTGCTTAAGCTGGGTCTGAAATGTCTATTTCAAAACATTAGGACCCAGCTAAACTAGCTAGCCTACTTATGAGTAAATAAATAACAGAAATATCTCGACAGAAATATATCGAAATATGTCTGGCTCTTTATCCTTTCTTATTATAAAGTTACACGCCTATCATCTCCAGAGAAAAACGAAGTGCAGTGGACAATTTTTGTGCGTGGTGAGAAAATGGTTGAAAACTGTGGGTAAGTTGAGCTGTAAAAGTAAGTTTTATATTATTTTAAGGAGTGCCTTCTGCTTCGTATGATTTGTGAATTTGTCTTTCAGTAGCGTAAGCTGAAAGTAGAACATTTGAAGATTTCTGGAAATCGCTGGTTTAATGCCCTATAGAAAGGCCACTGGCTGGTTTCGGGGGGGGGGGGGGGGGTTATAAGACAATTAACGGCCACCCGAAGCCACATGCTATGCAAATAGGTCAGTTTTCAACAAAGCTGAGATTAGAAGGAATTAATATACACTTCATAAAGAGGGAAATCTCTGGGTGTAAAACATGCGTCGCCGGAGTAAATTTGTAGGAAGTCATGGAGTTCCGACGGCGTGCGACGGAAAAGCTTCTCGCAAAGCGTCGATCGTACACGAATTAAGATTGGTATTGTATGGTTCTGCAAGCACAGTGAAGATTCCAGTTATAGAAAAGGTGCAGAGAGGATTCCCTCTCTAGATATGCACCCAAAATTGTACAACAACTCCACGGAAGTTCCGTCAATTAAGCACGAAGCTTAGTTGACGGAATTTTTCTTGTCCGATAGCTGACTCGGATAGCGATTTTGTATGTTGTGCAATTTTCTTTATAGATCCCCCTCTAGATCCTCCTCATTAGATAATGTCCGACTCCTATTATAGAAGTACCTCTGACCACCTGGCTCCTCACTGGATGGTGGATAGGGAAATGAATTGCGAAGTAAATGCCACCAGGTACTCAACGATGCCAGCAGAGTGCAGTTGTGAACTTGTTGAGCCTAACCAAGGTGTGTGGATGGAGGACTAGGATGAGCATACGAACGTTTGCAATGGAAGACTCCGCCAAGAACCTAGTGATGCAAGCAAAGAAGGTCAGGCAAGGAGACTGACTGGAGCGGGGAGGCACCACTCTACACGTTACTCACGACAACGGAGACCTGTTCTCCAGAACAGAGAAGGGCGGCGTTAGCCTCTCGCCAAAACACATTTGCCCCTGAACACCGTTAACTCATACGAGTCTCTGACAGGTCCTAGCGGACGTCTGCGACTGAAGCGGTGTGGCTCCGTGCGAGCTTCGACTGTATTCGTCGTGTCCGCTTTAACGTTCGGCTACGACAACGAAGGCGTACGATGGACCTGTGAATCCCCTGGTGGCCAGTTCCACGATACGCCCGATAACAACACGCGTCTTCGACCGCAAGTATTGCCTGACTGACTTCTCCGTTGTCCCCAAGTTCTACACGGGACCGGACCACCGCCTCCGTCGGCCAAAAAATTCTGGCGGTTTTATTTTCAGACCCATTTTTCTGCATGACAACGCCCGTCCACACGTTCCGCAAATCAC
The DNA here is from genome assembly GCA_947359475.1 of Heligmosomoides polygyrus bakeri. Lineage (NCBI taxonomy): Eukaryota > Metazoa > Nematoda > Chromadorea > Rhabditida > Heligmosomidae > Heligmosomoides > Heligmosomoides polygyrus. The sequence continues at coordinate 50,314,096 of OX375868.1, read as the reverse complement.
AATTCGAAAATTAGACGAACTAGGAGTTGAGGTTCTGCCTCACCCACCATACCCTCCGGACCTTGCGCCAACCATTACCGCCTTTTTAGGCACTTTCAGAACTTCCTCGCTGGTAAAACCTTCGAAAAGTAGGACCACGCAAAAAAGCCTCTCTAGAATTTGTGGCATCTCAATCACCCAGCTTCTTCGCTGATGGAATTATCCAACTAGTATCACGCTGGAAAAACTATGCTGTTTCGAACGGTGCTTATTACGACAGAATCCAGCGAATATGAAGAAAGTTTTGATCGTTTGAAATGGTCCACTCAAAACCGTATCAACCGACTCCAAACCTCTCCAAACGAACACACCAAGCTTGCACCTCTCGCTCGAGTTCACCTTTATCTTCGCTAGCGAGCATCACGTCATCGGCATAAATCAACGTCCAGGGGACGGGCTTCTGAAGATCTCGTGTGATGGCATCCATGACGACAACAAAGAGGAGTGGGGAAAGCGCAAACCCTGGTGTACCCCGACAGAGATGGGGAACTCAGTCGAGGTTCCAGCTGCAGCTTGCACACGACTCTTTGGGCAAGAGTAGAGAATTCACACCCACTCTATGAGCTCCTCAAGAACTCCATGTTGTCACAGGGCGTACCCCATAGCACTTCATGCGGTATGCGGTCAAAGGCCATCTCCAAGTCGAGAAAGGCGATATGCACTGGCCTCTGTTTCTCGCGATGCTTCTCCAACAGGGGCCGTATGCTCGTGCTCCCCCGTTGGGGGAGAATCAATCAATATCAGCATATCTCATCACACCCCGATCCCCCATTGGGGGAGACTCGGGGTAGACGAGCATATGGCCCCAGGAAGCGGGCGGCGTGTATGGCATCTATGGTGCCACAGCCAGCTACGAAGCCGCACTGATTGCTGCAAAGCTGGACGATGCTTCGAATTCGTCCATCGACAATTCGCTCAAAGGTCTTCATACTGTGCGAAAGCAGGCGAATCGGTCGGTAGCTGGAGCAATCTGCAGGACTGTCCTTCTTCCAAATCGAAGTCGTCGTACTTTGGCGCCAGCACTCAGGCTCTTTCTTCTCCGTCACAACCTGATTAGGGAACTTCGCTAACCACTTAGCAGGGTACCAGGACTTCGTTTTCCATAAATCAGCTGGCAAGCCTTCAGGACCAGTCGCTTTGACTAGGCTCATCTTCTTCAAAGCCGCTTCAATCTCCTTCCCGGTGATCTTCTGAACGGGGCCGTAGGTTGGAGTTGTTGAAGGGACGGCTGGATAAGGAAATTCTACCGTGGATACTTCCTCAAAGTAATCGCGCCATCGCTTCGATGCCTTCTTGCGGTCCATAAGAAGATGGCCGTTCTCATCATTGATGCCGAAAAACTTCTCAATGTCTTCGGTCGCCTATGGCGAAACTTTGCGGGTCGGTTCAGATACCGCTCAAGCGTGACTTGAGCTTCTCGTTGACATCTCCATAATGAGTGCCTTTTGCAACAGCCACGGCCTTCTTTGCAGCTTTCTTCGCTTCTTGCTACTTCCGCCAGTTATCGGCTGTCTTTTCGCCGAGAAACACGTGATAAAGCGCCTTCTTCTCTCGCACTTTTGCTTTCACGTCGTCGGTCCACAGCCATGTCTGCTTGTCGACCTTCCATCATCCAGGCTTCGTGATGCCAAGTTCCGACTGTGCAAGTGGACGAATTGCGTCGGTCGATTTCTTCCAAGTTTCGTCGACAGTCGTGACTGTCGGTAACTGTACGCGAGAATCAGCGACAGATCAGCGGTCGATGCTGTGGGGCGACCGTCTCATATGACACGATCTTCGCATCTGTGACAAGACTCCGGTCGCGATCTCTCACAAGGACAAAGTCTATCTGAGTCTCGGTAATCCCACTGTAGTATGAGACGAGGTGCGAGTCGCGTATTCGGAAGACGGTGTTCACAATAATGAGGCTATGCGACTCCGCATAATCAAGAATACGCTCACCATCGGCGTTTCGTGTTTCGTATCCAAAACCACCATGGCAGCTATACCCGTCTTTCGTAGCACCTTCGTGCCCATTAAGGTCACCAGCGACTATGTTGACATCCTTCGATGGTATACCTGCTGTTTTCTCATCAAGCAGGCTCCAAAACTCATCCTTGGCTTGATCGGAACGGCCAGTCTGCGGAGCATACACAGAGAAGTGATAGAGTCGCTCCATAGCAGCGACAACGATCTTCATAAATCGATCGCCAAAGCGCTCGACGCTTGCAATCGAGTCACGAAATCGTTCGGAGACGATTACTCCGACACCACTGGTGGTCCTCGGACTTCCACATAGAACGGCCTTGAAGCCGCGTCCTATGTCCATTGACTTGCAGCAGGACCACCTCGTCTCCTGCACCACACAGAAATCAACTCTTCTACGCTACGTTACGAGACTTTCAGACTAGGTCAGTTGCCCTCCCCCCCCCCCCCCCCCCGATGCCGTCCTCGCATCAGGGACCCTCGCATACTTTCCACACTCGCCGGGCTTCGCGAGTGCGCGTCGGCTCCCGCGGACGCCCTAACACTATTTCGAATCACTTGAGCTGTCATACACCACGTGATGTGACATGGGTGTTCGTAGGCCGGCCTGTCACAAGGGCCTGTCGCGTGTAACCGAGTGTCCATGTTTGACTTAGCTCGCAGAGCGGACAGTTTCCAGTGGCACCATGTGGAGGAACGGACATCGCCACCAATCGATGAACCCAACTATGTCTAGATAAAAGTGAGGCAAATATGGCGAAATAAATCGAACAATCGATTTCGAAAAGCGAAGCGCTACTATGCACCTCTATTCAATATAACCTCCGGTGAAAATACGACAGACCTGGTTGTGGATCGAAACACTTGCGGAGCAGTAGTTAGTCGATCCACCGGCGATTGGGGTCCCGATATGCTTGAATGCAGCAATGGTGGCGTTCCTTGTGAGCTAAAATGTTCTGCTGTTACGGAATCATTACCCATCTAGGTAGGGCAGAGTTATTTCTTTAACCGCAGAGAACTGAAACAGCGAAAGCACATTACGATAAGCGTACGTCGTCTGAAATGCTTGGCCATCTAGCTCTAAGACATTTTCGCTGCACGAGTAGCTGCTAACTTGTTGTCACATTTACCACTATCACAACATTCAGTTGGACGTTTTTCAAATAAAATCGGATTTTCTTCAAAGCAAGCCTGACACCTCTGAAAATTCACCTGTCGTGAACATACAGTTTGAGGTTTTGCTGGATCTTATTTGTCGCTAAAAAATTACGATTTAAAACGCTTTTAAAATACAGGAAGGCACCAGTTTTTTACCACTAAAAGAAGAGGTTGCTGTAAGCACTCTTCGAACCACGCATTTAATTTGATTATTAGTGAAAATTCGGTCCGCGCCGAACTGTCAACCGTTAGCAAAAACAATTGTAGAAAACACACATATTTTGCTTCGCGAATCCAAGTACGCTGTATAACAGCACTATCAGTCGAACTAAAATCGCAACGAGCTGGACGAATAGATCGCGCGATCTTTTCTTTTAATACGCTCAGGGATAATGATATAAAGATCACCCTTGTGAAGTTGAAGCTGGGGGAGCGATGCATGATGAGACAGAATGAAACGGCTGTGATATCTTGTGCCCGGTTAACAACAACCTATGAAACTCAAACAAGGCTACACGATATGTCAGGCTGCAAGGGCGGAGCTCAACACTTCGAAGCCTGAACGACGCATAGTCCACAGGCAAACGTGATTGGGGAGGGACGAGATGAAAGTGAAGGTCCGAAAGGTGAAACCGTTCCATCATGTGTTTGTCGGCAGAAGTAGCCCTGGCTCTTGTGAGTGTGCCTTTTATAGTGATACCAGCGTCACTCGCCGGCTTCGGGTATGGCGTGCCACGCAAGGAACGTAGCCCAAACCTAGCTAAGGACCCTCGTTAACCCAGCATCAGTCGCTGGCTTCCCCGGCGCCTGATGCTGGACGTGCGAGCCACCCCAAGCTTGCCGGCTTCAGGTATGGCGGGCCACGCAAGGAACGTAGCGTACACTTAGCCAGGGACGCTTCCCAGCGTCGAAATCGAACACGTTGAAGCGTGTGCCTACTACAGATTGATTGATGCCTTGCTGAGCACCACTCACATCCTTGTATAGCACTCAGGAGAATGTCCGTTAGCGCTCCTGCTTCGTCTAGGGCTGTGTTCACAACCTATTGCAGCTCGTCAAGGATCAATGAATGTCTGACATTTCTGCCCTGTCCCCCTGCTTTAAACCACGAGATGTGATGATATTCGGAAAGGGTAATTTTGAACAAAGATACTATCCTCTTGTTTATACAGTGCTAAGAAAACTGGTCGAACTACTGCTGAAAATTGAGACCCACGACGTGGTTGAATACGAACCCGAACTTAGCTCAGGTTCCCAAAACTTTCTTCGCTGGCTTGTCCTAGTCCACTGCTGAAAATTGGAGGACCTACGCAGTTAGAAAAGCATAGTAACCCAGCGCGAGAACTCTGCTATGAAGCCCTTCCTTCGGCCATCGTAATTACTGAACACCCATCGGGGTTAAGTCTGAGAAGAAACCACAGCACCGCTCAAAAGATCGATAACATCGATCGATATTGATTGCCTTGCATATACAGAAACACAGAGGAAAATGCAGTAAGGCTCGGATGCGAAAATGAAGGGTAAAGGTGGGTGAACCCGTACAGAGCGCAAACACACAACCAATAGACTTTGGACCTCATGGATATGGGTGGGTGTTCTTCGCTTTCCACTCCTCTGGCCGGTCGGTAAACACATAAGATGGGATCAACATGACCGGCCGGCTACAGTTCATGACTCATGCCTTCCTCTTTCTCAAAGAAACCTCATGGATATGGGTGTTCTCTGCTTTGCACCCCTTTGGCAGTCGGTGCGTGAACACCTTAGGTGTGCTCAACATGCGCCGTCGACAGTTCGTGCTACGTCACGAGTAAACACCAGCGGTGGCGGAGGCCTTCAGCGCGGAGGACGCGGCGGCAGGGTCAAGCGTGAGGTTCGATTTTTGCCGAAAATTTACGATCCCCCCTCTCAGAGTGGATCTGGTACGACCCCCCCCCTTGTGTAGACCACCGTTTTATTTCCTATCCGCATTGAATTTTTTAAAAAATTTTCATACGATTTTTGTACCCTTTAATAGGTCCTTCTTTCCAGGTGCAGCTTTCACTGTGTCAGATTAGTTCAAGAAAGAGTGCTACTGAGTAACTGTTTAACTTAGTAATTTGTTAGAAAAAACGCTGATAAAGGTTTTGTGTATGCAATCTTTTGATAATAATATTTTGTTTGCTTACAGTTGAAAATAAAGCACTCTTAAGAGCAGTTGTCGAATTAATCACGACTTCAACTTTTCAGGATCTCCGAGCATCTCGTGGACACGGCACATTTTTGTACGTGAAGGAGCAACATCTGCATTTGAAATTGTACTCTATACAATGCCAAGTGTTAATTTCTAAAGCTGGCTTGAGTGCTTTGTCAACAAAATTTTTTTAGACGCTTTCGGAAGCGATGACGGAATGGCAACCGGAGGATGGATTTTCCAGGAATGCCTACAAAGGCGTGGAGTCTCTCCTTCGTCCCGCGAATTTGTAAAAATTAATATAAAAAAGTTTCAAATAATGATTTTATAACTCGGTAAAAACAAAGATTTTCTACACCCAGATTTGGAGTCAATGAGAAGTTTCCATTTTTCAATTTTTTTTTTCAGGAAGTCATGGACGCGACAGTTTACTGCCTGTACGAGCTACATCTACGTCCTAAGTTGCAGTCTATAAAATTTGAAGTGTCAATTGCTAAGGAAAATTAAGTGCTTTTCCTACAAGATTTTTGGAAGCACTCTAGGAAGCGATGACGGAATGGCAACCGGACGATGGACTTGTCACGGAACTAATTTTCTCTCTTCTGCTGGAAACAGCATCAGAAAGTGGAGTTGTAAGCAATAAAGTTTTAATCCACAGTTTTACACACGGTAGTAAAACCTGTCTTTCTGAAACGATCCACTGTATGAATAGACGCTCCGATTTGTATGATTTGCCGAAAATTTTCGACACCGTTAATTACGTGGAGGCCGCTATTTTTACAGGCTGCTTTTTTAAAGCGTAGAACCCGCAATTCTTATTGTTTTAAAAGCTCTGTGAATTTTTCAGAGATGTCGCACAAACTCCGAAATATGGTAGGCTACGTGGAGCCATTGCGTTCTCCGATATCACCGATCGCCACTAAAGAATGGGCTTCTCGCGGCAAAAAATTCTACCTTCTGGAGGAAGAGCATCAGAGAGTGAAAACTGTGCCATCTTAGAGTTCAAGATGTGATTAATATACAATCAAAAACTAAGCTTCTTCGCAGCGATCTCCGATATGATCAGGGAGGATCAATTTGCAAATTTTCATGTTTCATGAAAAATAAATTTTTACCTGAAGCAGATCACGCACACAGTTGAAATCTTGCCACAAAAATTTACAAGTCTTATTCAATGCACAGTGTAAAAATCATGGTTTTCTGAAACGAATAAATTGGATCGACCACTGGTCGATATGACACCGACGTCATGGGCGCGACGAAATTCGACGTTCACAAAAATGGTTATAACTCGGTAAGTTTTCCACAATTTGAAAAAGCCAAGGGCTTCTTAGAAACCAGAAAAAAGAGCTGTTACATAGTACAAAAATCTGTTTTCATGAAATGGATCTTCATAAGGGGCGGAAGCCATCGATTTTTGAGCGAAAAAATTGAAGTGATTTTGTATAAATAATTATATCACGGTAAGTCTTTATAGAGAGCGGTGGGGGTTCAAATTCTGGTCCATTGTTGCAAAAATGCGTGCCAAAAATCGAACCTCCCCCGCCCCATATGAATATCCCTTTTTTGAAAACTGGTTTCTATATGTTAGAAAGCAGCCTTCCCCTTTTTTTCGAAAAGCAATTGGGTTTTTCGAATTTCAATAAATGAACGGAGTTATGATCAAATTTGTGAAGAACTCTCGTAGACTTTGCACCGTCGACATTGGAGTGATTTTATAAAAATAATCATAACTCCGTTCATTTTTTGAAATTCAAAAATTCCAATTGCTTATTGAAAAATAGAGGAAAGATGCTTTCTAACCATATAGAAACCAGTTTTCAAAAACGGGATCTTCATACGGGCGGGGGGGTTCGATTTTTGGCACGTATTTCTGCAACAATGAACCAGAAATCGAACTCTCCCGCCCCCTATGAAGACCTCCATGTTGAAAACTAATTTTTACATGGTTCGAAAGCGCTTTTCGTCTCGTTTTCAAAAAGTTATTAAATCTTTTAAAGTTCAAAGAACTTACCATGATATAATTATTTATACAAAATCACTTCAATTTTTTTCGCTCAAAAATCGATGGCTTCCGCCCCTTATGAAGATCCATTTCATGAAAACAGATTTTTATACTATGTAACAGCTCTTTTTTCTGGTTTCTAAGAAGCCCTTGGCTTTTTCAAATTGTGGAAAACTTACCGAGTTATAACCATTTTTGTGAACGTCGAATTTCGTCGCTCTCATGACGTCGGTGTCATATCGACCAGTGGTCGATCCAATCTATTCGTTTCAGAAAACCATGATTTTCCTACTATGCATTGAACAAGACTTGTAAATTTTTGTGGCAAGATTTCAACTGTGTGCGTGATCTGCTTCAGGTAAAAATTTATTTTTCATGAAACATGAGAATTTGCAAATTGATCCTCCCTGATCATATCGGAGATCGCTGCGAAGAAGCTTAGTTTTTGATTGTATATTAATCACATCTTGAACTCTAAGATGGCACAGTTTTCACTCTTTGATGCTCTTCCTCCAGAAGGTAGAATTTTTTTGCCGCGAGAAGTCCATCCTTCAGTGGCGATCGGTGATATCGGAGAACGCAATTGCTCCACGTAACCTACCATATTTCGGAGATTGTGCGACATCTCTGAAAAAAATCACAGAGCTTTTAAAACAATAAGAAGTGTGGGTTCTACGCTTTAAAAAAGCAGGCTGTAAAAATAGCGGCCTCCATGTAATTAACGGTGTTGAAGATTTTCGGCAAATCATACAAATCGGAGCGTCTATTCATACAGTGGATCGTTTCAGAAAGACAGGTTTTACTACCGTGTGTAAAACTGTGGATTAAAACTTTATTGCGTACAACTCCACTTTCTGATGCTGTTTCCAGCAGAAGAGAGAAAATTAGTTCCGTGACAAGTCCATCGTCCGGTTGCCATTCCGTCATCGCTTCCTAGAGTGCTTCCAAAAATCTTGTAGGAAAAGCACT
>OX375868.1:50023624-50305590 GCA_947359475.1 Heligmosomoides polygyrus bakeri | reverse complement strand
CCACGCCAGGCTAGCCACGTTAGGGACGTAGCCCAAACCTAGCTCGAATGGAAGAATCTTACTTACAGCCTATGAGCAAGCATATAGCGCAATAAAAGACGAGATCGCACCATGCCCTCGAAAAGTTCACCGCAGCCTTTAATCGACTGATAGTGTAAAAGCCACTTAATCACAAAGGTGGGATATGTATGTTCCTCACCGTTGTGTTTGTTGTTCAACCTCTGCAATCACTCGAAAAAAAATCCAACAGCTTGGAAGGGTGTAGAAAGTAGGAAGTTTATGTGGGCGGGAGAAACTGATGGGCTCAATCCAACCAACTTAGAATGGGAGAATCTTACTTACAGCCTACAGAATCAGGCACAAAACGGCTCAGGTGGACAGGGCTCATCGTGTTAAGTGGTTGTCAGCCTCTTTAAGAAGCACACGAGTGGATATAAGTGCTACAACTAGCAGTGGGGATCAAATAGGCTGGGGCGAGAGGGCCACGATGTAGGAACGCCCAATCCGTCGCTTTGTGTTGTGTGAAATTCAAAATTATCAGCAGCACTGGTGGGTTCTAGCCCTATGGTGAACCAAGTTAGTTCACTTCTGCTGTGAATGGGCATACATGTGCCTTCCTACCAAGGGCATACTCTAACGTGTAGAGCGAGGAGCACTAGAATAAGGCCGCAGATTTTCACCACAACACTGACGTCAACTTAAAAGGCTCTCGAAGAGAAACAAAGTGAAACGGTGGCAAAGGCAGTAACGAGGGAGCCGGCGACCGACGCTGGTAGCTGATAAGATGCACGACGCTCTCCTGCAATGGTGCGGCCACGTCCTGCGTGAGAGAGAAGACAGCGCCCGCAAGATAGGCCTTGATTTCCAATTGCCTGTTAAGCGACGTATCTCACCCGAAGCAGCAATGGTCTGATAGCTTCCACATGGGCTTGAAAGTTGCTGAAGTCCAGAATGGCAAAACTGCTCATCAAGTAACAGTCTTTTCTATCAATGTTAATCGCTTCTAAACTGCATGTTTGACGGTAATAACGGGCAATACAGTTGCTCGCAGGCAGAAACAAGACCCACGACTGAAGCTTCGCTACTGAAAGTGTGGCTCAGAAAACCAACGGAGAGACGGATGGAAGAACATTCAAAGTGTGAAAGCCTGAAATTAACCTTCCAACAGCAGAATTGGCAACTCCATCATCCTGCTGTTTCAGACGGATCGCTGGTCGAGTTGTTTCAGGCGCAGCCTGCAAAAGAGAATGTACCCCAACGCCAAACACTTTGACCATTTAACTTACAAGGCTGTCTACATCGCTACTCTCCCGCTCGTACATGTGTTGCACCCGAGCCAAAACACCCGTCTGAATGCCAATGTCTATCATCCTTTGCCTTTTTTCTTCGTCGAGCTCTGCTAGGTAGACCTGAAACCATCTGCTATAGTCCGATGCTGCTAGAGGTCATAGGGAAAGGAGCTCTACTACAGCAGCGTAGTTGTTGAAACGGGAGTGATTAGTTGAAGGAAACCGTTTCGCTGTGTGAGAGTTACAAGGGTGTATGGATGTCTTCGGAAAGTGTTAACGTGCACACACAAGCAAAGCACTAGCGGTGTAGAAGTGGCTCGGTGGTGCTGATGAAGTTTGGAATACCGAGTACCTTGATCCAGTTGTCGCCATCGGTCTGTCCCGTAGCCACCTCGATCTGCTCTGCGACAGCCTGCACTTCGTCGTCCTCGGTCTCCACCCTTGCCTCGCCACCCTTCTCAACCATCAGGTCGCACCTTGCCTGCGCGATTCTCGAGCTCATCTCCATTTCGAGCAGGGAAGCGACGTCCCACACCTCGACAGGAGACGTCTGCTGCGACGCTTCAAGCTGCGATGTCAACAACAACTCTGGAGTTCGGTCGAAGTCACTCCACAGAGGAGCTTCCATCTGCATGACGCTGTGGGTTCCACGCGTTCCACTGGAATGGGTTTCCGCAGCACTGTTTGTTTGCAAGGTCACTGCTTGCACCCCGTTGTCTGAGCAGCTGAACATCCTCTGCTCACAGGCATCTCGGCTCTCCACTGTTGCTTCGCATTCCTGTCAATGGACCAATAACGCTTAAGTGCTTTCGAATCTACTGATGTCACTTTTCCCTTCGTAGAATTAGAATCAAGTAACGAATAACGATTAACTGGTATGAGGTTGTAACAGGTTGGTATTATATTAATTATTAAGGGCCTTGAGAAATAAGCTTCGGTGAGTAGTTGTTGCAACAAATTTCGAGGTAATTATGGTAACGGAACCCCTCATTGCACGTCTGAAAGTACGATTATCGAAAACAATATATGTTGGCGTCTATACAAGAGATTCTCTGGGAGGGGCAGGGCCTCTTTCTGTGCAGGTAGAGAGTCTTACCTGGTTTTTCTTATTCTTTGTGTACAGTTCCGTCTGCGACGACTCGTCGGTCATGCACGAACACGTGTACTGTGTTTGTGATGTGCTGACCGCAGGACTGCATTGTACGACGACTGAGTCGTTCCTCGGTCCGTACTTCTGGAAGCAGAACTTAAATGAGGCGCACTATATAGGGGAGGGGGCTCACAGCGCCTGCAACTTGAGGTTGAAGTAAGGTGGGATACGAATATTCTGATCAAACATTAGGTGAAAGATTTGGCATTATTCGCCAGAGAAACTCAGCCACAAAGGACACCTCGTATGAAAACCCTTGGACACCGCGTTTCGATCGATGTGGAGCCCATAGATATTTGGGAGCTCACTGACAAGATGTTCAGACCAAGTCATGAGAAATAACTCAAAGTAACAACAAACGACTCCTGGAATAAAAAACGACAGCACCACAACAGAAGGGATAAAAGAAGAAGACAATGGTCAATAGGTAACCCAAGTCGCCTTTCAAGCAGCATTTCAGTGAAATGAGCAAACACGAAGCATGTTTTCTACTATATGATGGGTGAAGATTCTCGCAGTACTACCGATTTCCCCCGTTCAGACCTACACCTTAGACCCTTCCCTGGTCCCACGTAATTTCGCAGACGTTTGGTCTTAGGTAGCCATTTAAGAGGAAGCATCGATAAGGGACATCGAGGAAATGGCAACCTCCTGTGGTGATGGACACAGACCTCTTCCACCATCAATCGTATGTCTTACGACTAGACATTCCGCTAAGGATGCACCAGTCCTTGTCCAGTCCTAGTCCTCAGACCGCATCAGCCCTAGTCCAGCGCCACGCTCATCTTCACGCATATCGCTGTGAACCAGTCGGCCCGCTTCCAGCGGATCCAACCCGTACGTGAACCGATGTTCATTAGATCTCACCAACCCGCACATCTTACGAAGTTCGCCAACACACAGGCATCAGATAAAAACTTCGTCATTCTTGTGCAGTAGGGTTTAGATATATCTTGGGTCTCTTTTCGCAAATAAGGTAAGCCAGATTACCCAGAAGAAGGCGGGTAATTGTACCATAATGCCATAAGTGGCTAACTGCTTTGTCTTTCGTGACAGTCAGGATCGCCACCAGCTTTATTCCGTTATTTTGAATTGCCTCTTCTCAAAACAAAAACTCTTCTCTTTAAAAACTCCTTCAGTTGGGAGAACATGGACGAGGGATTGATGGCCACACACCGCCGCTCTGCTGTTAGCCAATTTTCTGTTTATTTCCAGCGAGTTATTGAGCTTATACTGAAATCGGCCCATTAATTCAGAATCGTCCACACTGCGAGAAGAACTGTCCAAGTTCGACTTTCAATAAACCTTGGCATGCTGACTTCAGATCGATGTTGTCTTATTGAGCTGGTAGCCAAAGTTGTTATCACATTTATTCGACTCGGCTTACGTTTCGGCGACCTCGCCTTCGTCAGAGCCTGAAAAAGTCGAAAAACACTTATGAAACTGTCCTCCCAAACACCATTTCATCCTACAGAGTACTAATCTTGAGGAGAGATAGCGACAAGATCCAACATGACAGTTATGAAGGAACGACTGACCTTATCGGTGGATGCCGAGACGGACCACCAGTCACCCGAAGCTGGACTAGAACGTGGGTGAATGAGTCTACCCCGCGGACAACCCGACTTAAATACCCTGGGGGTCAGACCAGATAGATCAGAACCCACAGAGCTCGACGAAGGGTGCCAGTTCTTGGGCTACCGCCAGACACTCTTCCTTCCGGTTGACCTGGGGATTCCTAGCCGTGATCCACAGCGCCTCAAGGGTCTTGCGCGCCGATATATCACTCTCTCGAGCTAAAATCGACACAGACACCTGCAGCATCGCGCCCGCATGACATCGGACCCTGTGCTCCCCCCAAGGAGTTCGGACATTGCCTTTTCTAAGGCCGTCTAAATGCTCCTTAACCCTTATACATAGGGGTCTGCCCGTTTCCCCTATGTAGTCCTCACCACACTCATTGCATGACATATTGTAGACAACTCCAGAGGTCATGCAATCCCCCTCTTTCCCATTAGGACACACAACACAGGACGGAGTGGAACATGTCCTGTCGTAGGCACGATTCCGAACCAGCTGCGTCTTCAAGTTAGCGGGAGGAACATCAATGATCCTCACCATATCTTGAAGATCAGCTGCACGTACGCACTTTCGAATTTCTCTGCTCATCTCGTCTGAAATGAAGGGCACACAGAACGGTACTTGTCGCGTTCTTCCTCGCGACGAGGCGCATTGGGTTGCGCCCTGCGCCTACTCCGCCATTGCTGCGTTGGATAACCGTTGCTCCTTGCGATGTTTATTGCCATTTTCATGGACAACGACCTTTGTTCGCTATCAGACGAGACTGAGCTGGCCGTTCGGAACATGCTTCTGATAATGCCCGCTTTAGTACTAGAGGGGTGGGCAGAACGGTAGTGAATGAAGATATTCTTGCTACTGGGCTTGCGATACCATCTGGTTTTGATGGCTCCATGAGCAAGGTGGACCTGGACATTCAGGAAAGCAAGCCAACTTTCTGTAGGTTGTTCCCGTGTAAGCTTTATATGTTCTGACTGCTGATTCAGCAGTTCAAAACAAGTGTCCAACTCAGTTTGAGTGGAACACAACATAAAGCAGTCGTCTATATACCTACAGTAAAGAGTGGGCATGCGTTCCAGGATTGGGGTTTCCACCTTAGACATGAAAGCGACCGCTAGCACAGGAGCTAACCTTTGTCCCATGGCCAGCCCTCTAATCTGCCTGTAATACTCTCCTGACCACCTGAATACGTTGCACGTAAGGCATTCATTGACCAGTGTCATAATCTGAGGCACACTGAGACCGTACAGGTTTACACACGTTTGACGCTCAGTGAGAATTTCAGACACGGCCTGCAAAGCGCCTTCCCTTGAAACGTTGGTGTACAATGACGTAACGTCAAAGAATTCCATAACGTATTCTTCTCCCGCCCTAATTGCACGGAGCTTTTGGAGGAAAGCATTGGTGTTAGGCAGATGTGAGGGTATAAACCTGAGGAGCTGAACCAGAACTAGGTTTAGCAGCCAGGATATGCGGTCTGTGGGGCCATTGACATTACTTATGATGGGCCTCACTTTGAAAGAGGAAGGGCTATCGATGGTCGTACCTTCTGGAGGCAATTTGTGGGTTTTGATAAGAAGGTATAACACGGGACATGATGGAGCATCACATTTCAGCCGTGTTATAACAGTCTTAGGGAGCCTCGCCGACTTAGCAACTTCGGTCCACATTCGGTTTAGCCGACGATACTGTCTGGAAAATTCGTGAATAGTAGTAGGGCTATAGATGGTGTGATCTTGTAGATGTGATCTTGTGATAGCCCTATCCATATCTTGAGACAGCACAACGAACTCCCCACCCTTGTCACTGACGGTGACTCTTATTGCTCCAGAACTAGCCAATTCCTTTATTTCTTTGAGACCGCATTTCTGTCCTGCAGTCAGATTGCTAACGGTCCTTCTACCAGCTGCACGCCGCAGAACGCTCAACACGGACGTGGCGAGTATGCGAAACTTCGCATCTATCGCGCTATTCGGCTCCTGCGACCCGAGATACGTAGCCGGGAACGGCGGGGGCGGAATTGCAGGAGTACTGACAATACCTCGCCCATCATCACGCGCATCGATTTTCGCTCTACTCCGCAGGCGTTGCAGGCTGCCCACGATCTTACGCGATACAATAGGGGATATGTATCGACTGGGAGCGAAACTGGGTTAGGGCGTCGCTCGATAAACGTATGTCGCCAAGAACCGTGACTCGGGGGCGGCGCATCTCACCCTCACTCTCTCCAGCTGTAAGGTGAGCACTAAGAGTAGGAGAACCCAAAGTCGTCTCACAACCTACATGTTGATCTTGTCCCACTAGCCTCAAGAACTTCTCCTGTAATCTTACTTTGGTCTTAGAGCGAACAGTATCACAAATGCTCTTCGACTCACCCACTATTCTCCTCCAAAGACGGGTCGGCACATATTTCTCACATTGCAATTCCTTAGACACGCATTTCAACAAGAGTGCATACATATCATCTTGTTTGGTCTTGATCGTCGTCTTCAGAATTTCCGTCTCGATCTTTCGAACCGTCTTGTCATCGATCCGTCTGCCGCGTAAATCGTGGAGTCTCTTCCTTTTGATGAAGTTTGGAATAACTCCGTGCTTCATACAGCGGCGGAGGAAGTGGATTGATATTCATTAAATGTGATAACAACTTTGGCTACCAGCTCAATAAGACAACATCAAACTGCGAGAAGAATCCTGAACCTGGTTCACCAAGCAATTCTTCTCCAAAATCAAGATCGTGCGGAATCGGCGATTTAGCTCATTTCACTGAAACGCTGCTTGAACCGAATTAATGAATCACTGAAACAATGTGCCTCCACCAGCTTTGACTGTGTTTGTCGCGTACGCCTCAACATCTTTTAGATTTTTACTAGACCCTTTACGTGGAGCTGAAGAAGTTCTATAAGGAAGGCCACACCTTGTACAAGCCGAAGTACGAGTCGATGTTCATGGCCAAGTGTGTGTTGACAGGGGCACCAACGTCGCCTACTCCCCTGCTGTCGCATGTTCCGAGGAACGTTCTTCTCCGGAGACGTAGGCGGCGTGTAGGTGGTGACGTATTCTGGTCTCGATCAGTCCGATGACGTCGTAGTTGATCTTCCTGGCTTGCATCACCAGGTCCTCGATGGATGCTTCCGATGAGAGCGTGCAGGCGTTGTAAGTGCACATCGTCATCCTAATCCTCAACTTACGCAACCTGATTAACAGTCTCTCCGTACTGGTCCTTCCCATCGCTGCCGTAAACGAATAATTCAAATATTGGACTTTCTCGAATATTCGAATAGACGAATAATTCGAAAATTGGGCTTTTCGAATAGTCGAATATCCGAATAGGCGAAACTCGAGGAGGACGGAGATGTAAAGTGAACAGTTAATTGCTCCGCGTGTTAACTTGATGAGAGTCATATGACTGTGAAAGTGGATCGGTGCTTCCCGGCTGCGCGACAGGAGGTACACTCACCCCAGCTGAGGAGCGTGGTTCAGGAGGTACAGACGCTGTTCTGCGGACCGGAAACTTTTGTTTTGCGTGTCAAAGGCTTCGTAAGGTGGCCGTTAGACTCTCGGTGAAGCCTAGGGGGTTGGGTTGGGTGAACAAGGGGGATGAGAAGAAGATCGCACGCCCCCAGCAGGTACTTCCTGACCGTCGCCCATGGTTCCCGAGCCGATACCGTTGCACTCGCGGAATCCACAGGGAGCTGTTCTTTGCCTACTGCTGATCCTTTTATATATTTTACTATATATAATTCGCCTAATCCGTGGGTCACGTTGTCAGTCACGGGAAGGAGGACTGAAGCCAAGAGATGTCTACCATCGTGCGTCGAATGCAGCCGGGTTTACTTTGTGCTTAACCATGGGAGACTGCTGGCGAACTATATCCTTGACGGCGGATCGTCCTAGTTTACGATATTTTGAGCGGGCAAGGTATGGATGAGGATCAAGAGCAAAGCGCTGGGAATCAGAAGGCGTGTCGCAGACATCGTCCAAAGTGCGTCGGATTCAGAAGACCTGTTGAAGCGTCCAACGTGCGTAGGGATGCAAAAGCCTGCATTAGACGTCGTCCAACATGTGTAGGAATTCAGATAAGGTGCCGAAGACGCCGTCCAACGTACGCAGGGATTCAGAGTAAACGGGACCAGTAAACGGGGATCAGGAAAGAGGAGACCAGTAGAGGGGAGGGGCGGAAAGGGGGTTCAGTACAGAGAGACCAGCGCGAAGGAGACCACTGGGGGAGGGGGGGGGGGGAAGGGGTGCAGTAAGGGAGGACCACTACTTTCTCTCAGTATCGTTCAACGTGTCAGGTTTCTGAAGAAATGCTATAGACGTCGTGGAACGTGTGCCGAAGTGCAGAAGGCGTTGCATAGACGTCGTGGTAACGTGGTGACAGTTGATCACAGGAATTATAGGAGTATATATGGTGGGATTATTGCCGTCGGACATTAAATGGTAGTGATGGTCGACCAATACTAATTGATTTTTTGTCTCTACAGATTAAGCAGTTCGGATTGGGACTCTCACGATTTGTTTCTTGACACGTCGAGGTAGAGAGTGAATCGGAGCATTTTTGAAGATTTGGCCCTACCAAATCAGGAATCAGGTCATACTATTCTATATAGTAAAACCAGCTTCTTACTGCAATCTGAGTGAAGAGTCCTAAGGAACGACAGAAGATGGGCGGAGTCTTCTATTCTCGGAGGTTGGGGGCGAAGCTCCCAACCAGACGTTTGGCGGCCGTTGGGCCGTTGGATGTCTGGTATATATATTTACTTATTTAAGATTTTTTCCTTGCTCAAGGTATATCCAAATGCAAGAGTACATCAGATGATATAAAATTATGCGTATATACGATAGTCTGAATTGCGCCGCAATAAAGGTCTTTAAAGAATGGTGTAGCAAAATAGCGCATGGGTCACAGAAGTCACCATGAATCTTGACCAATCTCCAATGTTGCACAACGGGTATCTATAATACTTGCTATGAAATCCGAATAAAAATGGTGCCTTTATAAAGAGTTATCAAACGGCCAAGGCCCTTGGCCTTTTTTTTCGTACCCTCACTGGGTTTTTCGCCTCACATTGAAAAATCGTAAAGAAAGCATATGCAACTCCTCCATCTTTCGCAATGTCCACAGCAAGAACTCTGCAGTACTTGTCCACCAGCATAAATCCTATGTTTTGCCTCAGTTGAAGTACTGCTCCCAGATCTAAGATCCATGCCATGAGAAGCAAATACCTAAACTCGAAAGGGTGCAACAAAGATTCTCGAGGCTGGTGTACCGCAGGCTACGTCCTGGTATAAATTTTGGTCAATTGTCGAAGTTCAGTGAGCTCTTAAAACTACTCTCCTGGAGATACTACTGTACAGAATACAAAATCCAACATTTATTTCCGCATTTCCATAGAAAGGTCCTGGCTCACATCAAGATTTGGCCACTCCTTCTTTCAACCCTCTTCACCTGAACTTCAAAAAATTAGCAGACGCTGGCTAAGAAGCACAGGTGCTCTATGTTTTGAGATCGAGCCTCTCCTCGATTATTAACTACTAGTTACCAGGTACGAGCATTATTCTTTTCTGGGACGGTGACTTAAACTCGCGTCAACAGCTGCAGTGAAACTACGTTTAAGCG
The DNA here is from genome assembly GCA_947359475.1 of Heligmosomoides polygyrus bakeri. Lineage (NCBI taxonomy): Eukaryota > Metazoa > Nematoda > Chromadorea > Rhabditida > Heligmosomidae > Heligmosomoides > Heligmosomoides polygyrus. Next base: position 50,295,953 of record OX375868.1, on the reverse strand, counting down.
TCCACATACACTACTTCGACCTCTGGCCTTCGTCCGAATTCAGAATGTTGAACACAAATGCGATCCAACCACTATATCGACTCCTAAAGTCCAGGACAACCTCTTCGACTACTGTAGTGCTTAACCCCTCTGAGTCAGAATGTAGCCGTTCCTTAGGCCAATCGATAGGGTTTCCTCTGTCCTCTGCTTATTTATCGTAGTGCGCGGTGCCCCTCCACAGTAATTTCCTTGTGCATCAGCATGTGAGCATCGCCCTCTCCGCATTCTAGGACCTCTGGCGGACTGTCCGCCGTCACACCACTTTCATGTCTGTTTAAGGGCTCATTGCCCATATCCTCTCTTCAGCATTTCTATATAATGTCAACACATGTTTAAATGTATGAAATGAAGTTTAATTACCCAAGTTTGATGTTGTGATCTACACCCAAAACCCGCGTGGCAAACAATTGGCGAGCCTCTACAACCACTTCATCATGTTGTGTCTTTTTTTATTTTGTTTTACTCGCAGATGCGTTTGGTGTTGATTTGTCTCTAATTTTTCAAGGGGATAAGGCGAAAATCATCCGAATAAACGATAGCCTATTGGGCTCGTTAATGAATGTGTGCAACTGCAACTGAACTACAGAAACTAAGTCGGCGTTAACTTGCATTAGCCAAATATACAATACGTGTGCTAGAAGACAGCACCATCCCCATCGAACAAAACTATTAATCGCTACCATTGATTGGCACCCGGCTTAATAAAATAGAAATAACATAATTTTTCTTCTGGAACATGTGCCCATGAAGTATTGGGAGCTGCAATTGGAATCATAGCTTGATTCAGCGGAAAAGTCTCAGCGAAACTGTCTGTAATGCAAATGAGAGCTATATTTAAGAAATTAACAAAAATAGGCAGAGTGAGAGCCTGAAAACAAACTTTGCTTAAGTAGTTTTATACTGGATTTGGTGGGAAAATTTCCTTGGCCATGACTCTTCACGGTTCACGGGTGAGAAAGCACACGTTGCGTTCAACAGTTCAAGCTTTAGCTACATAGCTATGTCTATTCTCCAGGCAAAAGTGAGCTGAGTTCAAATATCCTTGCTAGAAACCACACAATCCACCTCAGCCTACGTTTCAAGGTCTGAAAACAAAAGAGGGCATATTAAACAGCACGAAGCCAATAAACAGTCCGGAAAAACAAACAGAGCTGAAAAGGCACAGAAAATGCGTCGAACGGATGGCCAACCTGAGTAGCGAAAGATTTGAAGTGTTTCTGATCCATTCGTGTGCCTCTGTTTACGCTAAATCTTACCTGGTGCTCTGCTTCAAGTGCATGACGGTCCTGAAATAACCGATGTGGGCAGATGCCGAAAGTCACAAGTCTTCTAAGGAAGGACAACCTTTTTGTCCACCACAAACATGCTGGCTTCCGACTGAGTTCCGCTACAAATGCTTGCCGGCAGCTCGAGCTGTGCTGATGATAACGTAGGCTGAAGGACGATAGTCCAGAATGATGCAGATGTGTGAAACGTTCTCACTAGCGAAAACCTTTTACTCAAACTTTATTTTAGTAGACCGGAAAGTGCTTTTCGCCATAAGCGGTCGAACACAAGTTTAAAGGAAGTCTGCGTTCCCGAGAAGCTCACCACATTCAGATCGCTGCCGCCCGTTTGCGTTTCGACGCTTTCCCTATCGTGGCATGCATTGCCTTTCTGTATTCGGAGATGTTTTCAAGATCAGTTACCCAGTAATGGCAGTTGAACAATCACGGCGTAATCTCTCATAAGGATGTTTTGTTGCGATTAAAACACTGGCATCAGGCAGGACCCGAACCCCCACCACCTGCTAACCAGACAGAAATGCATAACGGGCACCGATTGATCGAATGCAACATCCACACTCATGGGACCACTGAGCACCCTCCGCATAGTACCGGGATGGGCCGGCCGTTGATATCACCATGTAGCCAGCTAAGCTGATGGGCTTGATAGAAATTCCAAGCCATGTTGGCGTCATTGCTATATAAAAAGTGTTGGATGCATTCGGAGACAGCTCTTGGATGGTCGCCCGGTATCTCTCAGCCAACGGGCAAGAGGTGTTGGAAAAGTTTACCAATCCTCTAATCCGCTGTATATCTTTGCTGCACTTATAGTTTTTGTGCTTCTTGTGAGGGCTTCAAGCCGGTTGAGATAGACTTGGAATTTGCAAGAATGTTCATTCCACTTGAGTCCTCTCCCATCTGCATCGAATCCTCTTTATCATTCGTTAGTTTTCTGCAGCATTTATTACGAACCAAGTGTCTCAGCATTCGTTGGGATGTCGGGCCTTATTTTTTGCCTAACAAAATGAAATCCACATTAGAAATGCACAGTGGATGAAGAATAGCTGGAAAACAAGCCCTGCCCCAATCTGTTCTAAAGATCACGTCAGGTTCTTAATATGATCAGAATTTGCTTCCTCTACGAAATGCTGGCGTTGCTTTAGATAATCGCAGCAAACAAAAACACGCCGTTAAAATTGGTGTTTAAACACACGACCGACTTCTAAGAAAAAGATGTAGTATACGATTCAACGCACCTGGACTTCATCGGAACGCGAAATAGGGCAAGGCGTTTGTGTTCCGATCTCCTGAAAGCGTTGCCCAACGTTTTCAGGAAAGCTTATTTTAGTTCAAACACCTGAACCGCATTCTGAGCAAATTTTTTTAAAACCGGATTTCGAACCGAATTTAAATATAGATGCTGTCGCGAATGCGATGGTTCGCTCCTTTATCGCTCCCTTATTCAAACTCCTGCGGGCTGCCGTATCCAATCGGGACCCCGATGAGGCGCTCCCGAGGCTCGGCCTGCCCGCGCACGCTATTGGTCGGCGGGGACCGCGGTGCGCTGCCCCTGCCCGGCTCATTCTATACTTCCGTCAACACGTCGAGCGGCTGCGCGGGCGCGGCTCTGGGGCGCCGAATTGTGAGCCCGCTTCTGTCAGCATCCCGAGGATCTCCTGAGCGGAGCCTTGCCGCTCCTCACGACGCAGTGCAGCCGGCTGCACTACAGGGAGGATGGCGAGCCTGGATGGGGCTCGCCTGCCTCGGATAGCCACTACAGTCCTTCTAGCCGGAGCGGTCTCATCTACCCTGTATTCCATATTATCTAGTATCCGACTCCTACGTCAGCATCCCGAGGATCTCCTAAGCGGAGCCTTGCCGCCTGCCTCGGATAGCCACTACAGTCCTTCTATGCTCATTATTGTGTGTGCTCATTATTCTGATGTGGTATTCTGATGCTAATGTATGGAATAAACCGTGGATGTATCTACTGCGCTTCATGTGACGAGGAAGTTGGTGAGTCTCCTATCAGTATCTTATGGGTATTGGTATTGCTGTATATATTTGCTGTTGTTGTTGCTAGTGGGTCAGTTAGGGGTTAGTGTTGTAGTTGGGTACCTTTTGGTCTTCATGTAGTATTCGGGGGTTGTGTGTGCTCATTACAGTCCGGGTCCATTATAGCACGCCTGCGGGCACCCGCGGCTGATGCGTGGTGCGGGCGTGCGTCAATCCAGGCGCTGCACAGCGCGAGGGGTTAGAAATCACCACGCGGGACCCCCGCCTGCCAGGGAAGGGGCGTGACCTATTCCCACCATGGGTTCCCCTAGTGTCCCCCCTTGGGTCTTGGGTATCCTGGTACCTCGTAGCACTACGGGGTGAATGGGGGACCACAATCAACAGGGCATGCTCCCTCGCGAGTGGGGCCACCGATTCGCAACAGATGGCCATTCTTATTGATGCTGAGGGAACAATCAGTCGTATCGCAGAAGCGCCTTCTCAGAGCAAAAGTTCAGCGCTGCGAGATCTAGCTTGCGATAAAAAAAGAATGCGCGAGGAAATAAAACATGCGCTTTGCGATGATAACTGATAACTTGCCGCATTTCTCTCTATAAAACCACCCTCGGTGGAGGGAGGACAACTCTCTCTCTCTTTCTGAGCTGGACCTTGTTCTCCGTATTTTGTCTACTGGGTTTTCTTCTTCCCCTTTTGGGATCTTCACTTCGATTGCACTTTAAGACTTTATTGTTTAGGACTCGCTCCATTATTGTAGCTGGTAGAAGGAATTAAAGTATTATCCTTATACGCGTGGCAGTTTTTTCTCATGGTGCATCGGCCCCTGTGAGCAAGGACGAGCCGACGGAAAAAAGGTACGAATTTTCATTAAATTCTCATAGAAATTTCTGATGCGCTTGATGTGAGCATGAGCGGTCCTGCGAGCTTGCGAGTGAAGAAAAGCCTTCTTACTAGATATAAAAATTGTTTAAAAGAAGTAATCGAAAAAGGCAAACTTGCGCTATCGAGCGAGCAATCACTGCGAGAGCTCACAGAATCCTTAGTTGCGTTCAAAACAAGCTACCAGACAGTAGTAGACAGTCTGTCAAATTTCACTGAGGCGATAGATAGTCTTCAAGACCCCCTTTCAGAGAAACAGGAGGGTAAAATTCAGGAATATATAGAGAATGTGCAAATAGATATAGAAGAGTCGCATGCGCTGATAGTTCAAATTGAAGCAAAAAAGGCTGGCTTACGGGAAGAAAATTCTTGCGAAACCCATTTGCGAGGGACGTTGCAACAAGCGAAAGTAGAATTACCTGCGATACCTATACCTAGTTTTACGGGTAGGTTAGGGGACTTCGAAAACTTTTGGGCGCTCTTCGAAGCAAATGTTGACTCGCAAAATCTGACAAACTTACAAAAATTTAACTATCTCTTAAAAGCTCTCAAAGACAACGCTCGCGACACCATAAAGCGTTTCGCAGTAACCGAGGCTAATTACCAGCCTGCGCTCGACCTTCTACGCTCTAAAAATGGAGACCAATCTGAAGTGATACGCTATTTACAAATGCGTATAGAAACGGCAACAGCTAGCAGTCCAAAAACTAAGGACCAAAGACAGCTTTTAGAGTATTTAATCTCTCTCACTACCCAGCTGCAACATCAGGGTGCCAGCTTAACGGGGTTTTACATACCACAAAAAATACTAGCAAAATTTCAAGTAGATATTCAGCGCAAAGCGCGCATTAGGTGCGATCAAAGGAAGCATCATTTTTCAATATGCCCTAAACTGCTGAAAGAAAGCAGCGACAAGGCTGAAAGCAGTCGTAAAGCAGGTATAGGAAAACCATACCCAAGGAAAAAATCTGGCGATAGTAGAAGGCCACTAAGAAGTTCGAATGTACAGTGTGTAGAGAGCCGCTCTGATACACAAGAAATGAACACTGACTACTTCGAAGAAATACTCAAAACAGAAACCGATTCAGGGAGTAGTGAAAAAACAGATGCCTTCTTGCTCACCGGATTCGCTCGAGTAAAGAATGAAAAAACCGGAGAACCTCAAGAGGTTCAGATTTTATTCGATACAGGAGCAGATAGATCGTTTATTCAAAACGAACTAGCCGAAGAATTGGAACTTCCAACGCTGCGCACGGTCGATCTGTCAGTATATACATTCGGCGCAAAAGACCCCAAATCAAAGAACCACAAGGTCACTAGCGTGCAGTTGTGGTATGATCAAGGAAAACCCATAAACATGACTCTATGTAAAACCGATATCATCTCGAATAAAGGGAAAAGAGTGATTCTAACTAAAGACGACGTCGACTATTTCACCAAGGAAGGTATAAACCTTCCTAACATTCAAACCTCCGTGATCCATCCCAAAATATTATTAGGATGTGATCAGATATGGAGCTTAATAAAGTCTCCTTGCAAACAACATGTGTTACCATCGGGCTTACACCTAATACCGTCATGGATAGGATAGCTTTTACGGGACGGAAACTTTTGCGAAATGAAACGACTACCAGTGAGACATGCAACCTTATCGAAAGCGGGGCTGACATGTCATTTGAAACACTGGAGAACGTTGATACATGGGACAAATATTGGAGCTTTGACTCTGCTGGTATAGAAGAGTTTACAGGCCCCACAAAAACAGAGCGAGCACTAGTGTCGAAGAGAGTACACCAATTTTTCAATGATACTATTGAAAGGCGCGAAGATGGCCATTATGTGCGATTACCATTCCGAGAAAACTGCTGTACCTTACCGGACAACTATAAATTAGCCTATCACCCCCTAGTGAGTGTACTCCAGAAGTTGTGAGAAAATCCAGCTCTACTGGATCAGTATAACACTCTGTTTAGGGAACAACTTCAAAGAGGAATAATAGAGACAGTGGAAGAGCTAAGTAGCACAGCATCGATTGTGCACTATTTGCTTCATCAAGCGGTCTTAACCCCACAAAAAGAAACTACTAAAGTACGCATCGTGTTCGATGCATCTTCTCATTATAAAAACTGCCCTCGCTTAAACGAGGTACTGCATCAAGGCCCCATTCTGCTACCTGAATTGTATGGTATGCTTCTGCGCTTTAGAGGCAACAAATATGTTGCCATATCAGACGTGGAAAAAGCCTTTTTGCAAATTCGTTTGCATGAGTGCGACATAGTGCCACAAAGTTTCTATGGGTGCGAGATTTTAAGTTGCCTCCAGACGATAGGAACCTTCACTGCTTCAGATTTGCACGAGTCCCTTTTGGACTAAAAGTCTCTCCCTTTCTACTGGGTGGAACCATCCAGTTTCAATTGCAATCTGCAGTGCGAGACAAAAATTTCGCGAAAAAAGTTCAAGACAACTTTTATGTCGACAACCTAATATTGGGAGCAGATAGTCCATCAGAACTGTGCCAGAAATCCTAGACAGCGTGCGACATCTTCAAGGACATGAAGATGAATGTGCGCGAATTTGTGTCAACTACCTCTCTTCTGGAAGGCACTATTCCATTGAAAAAATTGGCGAAAAATACAAAACAAAAACTATTGGGAATTTTATGGGATTCAGATTCCGATACCATCAGCATCACTTCCCAATTCCCATCCACAACATCGTTTACCAAATGGACGATAACTCGAAAAATTGCATCTGTGTATGACCCACTGGGATGGCTGATCCCACTAATGATATTGCCAAAGCAATTTCAACAACATCTCTGGAGACTCGGCTTCTCGTGGGATCAACAATTACCGCCAGTTGTTCAGCAACAATGGGAAAAGCTTCAACAGTCTGTAAATGGGTTCACAAAGAAATTTCCTCGCTTCATACCTAATTCAGACGACAGCTATTTAGTCCTGTTCGCAGATGCGAGCGAAATTGCAATGGCAACATGCGCATATATCGTTTCTGGTGGCAGTTCAGCCCTTTTGATGGCGAAATCAAAACTGCCTTTAATTAAAACGCAGATAACCTAAGTTAGAAATGAACTCCTTAACTATGGCGGGAAGACTAGCGCTGTCGCTTTTCAGGGTATTACGCGCCAAGATACCAGGATTGAAAAAAGCAGTGCTTTTTTCTGACTCTCAGATCGTGCTAAGTTGGCTGAAGAAGATGCCAGATCAGAACGACCTTGGGCGATTAGTCAACAATCGCATAAGAGAACTTCGCCGAATCATCATGGAAGTAAAATCACTGGGATCCGAAGTCACTGGGATTTGGATATGTTCCTAGTGATACCAATCCAGCAGATGCTGCAACCAGAGGACTATCAAAGGAACAAATAGAATGCGACCAGTGTGGACAGAGACTGCGTTGCTCTCTTCACTAAATGGCTGGACTATGGCGGTTGATGCTGGAAAGAGTGTGGACGTTGTGTACTTTGACTTTTCAAAAGCGTTCGATAGAGTACCTATCACTTTGTTACTGGGTAAACTGGCCAGGGTGGGGTTGCATCCCAGGCTGGTGGACTGGATTGGTAATTTTCTGCGTGACCGCTCCTGCCGAGTCCGTGTGGGTTGTGAGTTCTCTGAGGCGTATAATGTTCCTAGTGGCATCCCACAAGGCAGTGTTCTTTCACCCTTATTGTTTTTGATTTATACTGCCGATTTGCCCCCAACGCTTGCTGATATTGGGGTCAGCTGCGTCATGTACGCAGACGACATCAAATTGTACAGGACTATTGAGAGCCAGCGTGATAATTTAGTTTTGCAAGATGCTATTGCAGCGGTTGATGACTGGTCCTCAACGTGGGGATTGCCAATCGCAGCGGAAAAAACCAATGTCCTGCATATTGGAAACAAGGAATCTGTTTACAATTACAATATCGGAGAATCTATATTGGAGAATGTAAATGAGATCACAGACCTAGGATTCAGATTTACAAACAAGCTCTCCTTCGAGCCGCACCTCAAACTTATTTTTGGCAGGGCTATTCATAGAACATACAACTTGTTTAAAGCAGTTAGAAGTAAAAATTCCGTTACTCATTTAAAGGCCTACAAGTCCTACGTAAGGCCCTTGGTAGAGTCTGGAACAACTGTTTTCTCCCCATACCAAAAAAAGTTTATTGCATTGTTGGAGAGTATTCAAAATAATTTTACCCGCAAACTTGCTATGCGGTGCACTGGTCTGTCTTATCGTTTTCTGCCAAATGGGGAGCAGCGCCGTCGAATTTACGGGCTTCCGAGTTTGTGTAGCAGACGAAGGAAGAACGATCTTCTGATTGCTCTCAAAATAATCACTAATAAAACGCGACTGGATCCTGCAGAATTCTTTACTTGGTACAGGTCCAGAACGAGAGGCTCCACTTATAAAATTAGAAAGCCATTTGCTCGTACTCAATTACGGAACAACTTCTTCTTAGGGTTATACCTATTTTAAATAAGAATTGGAGCGAGGACTTGGCAAGCATGAGTGTAAGGGCTCTTCGTGCTGTTGTAGGAAGGCTGACGATGTAGACTCGAGGATTCCTCGTATATGTATATTTTTTCTCTTTGCTCCCGCCTCATAGTTTTCTTACCAATCATGTCTCTTGTTGTGTTGTCGTGGTTTCCTTTATATTACCTTGTTTTTTTCAGGTTCTATCTTATGCTAGTTGTACACGAGTAGGTTATGTTTAGCTGTTTGTTCGCGTTAAAATTGACGTTTTGTTTATTTTTACGTGTGCGAAAGACACGTCAATAAATCAATCAATCAATCAGGGCCTAAATTTTTATGCGGACCTTGCAAATCGTGGGAGACATCTCTCTTTTCTCTTCCAGATGTCGATCCCTTGGAAGAAGTAAATGCGCTCAGCATCACTGGGGAAAATGGTTTGCAATCATTTCCCTGGCATCGCCATAGCTCCTTTATCAAGGCCCAAAGAACAACGGCATGGTGTTTGCGCTTTCTGGGCCACCTACTGCGCCGGATACCAACCAAAAGAACAACGCGGATCATCGCCAATATTCCGATACTGCAATATGAAGCACCAAATAGCAATGCGCTGACCGGAGAAGAAATAACAGCTTCAAAGTGTATTCTTATAAAACTACACCAACTCTCTTTCTCTCACGACTACATAAAATCTATGGACAATATATTGAAATTGTTCAAGGATTCGAGTGGTGTTTGGAGAGCGAGAGGCCGACTTGGTCCAACTAACTTGGAAAACTCCGCAAAATTTCCTATACTTATATCTCCAAAGTCAAAAATTGCAGACCTTATAGTACAAGAAGCGCATGGGAAATTTCACAACGGCGTGGCGCATACAATGTCAGTGATAAGGCGGGAATATTGGATTCCAAAATTGCGCCAGAAAGAAAAATGGTTCAAAAGTGTGTTCGGTGTCGAAGATTTAATGCTTCACCATATTCATACCCTCCAATGCCAGACCTTCCAGCACGTAGAATTCAACAGTGTCAACCATTTCAGCACGTAGGCTTTGATTTCTTCGATCTTCCTGAAAGAAGAGACGGAGACATGTTACAAAAGACATATGGATGCATTTTTACGTGTGCAGTGACGGGTATGCTTCATTTGGAGGTAGTAACGAATGTGAGCACAACAGCCTTCCTTAATGCTTTAAGGCGATTTTTCTCGCGCAGAGGAATTCCTCTTTCCATAACATGCGACAATGCCCCCACCTTCCTTTTGAGCTCAGAAATTCTTGCGAGCGCAATCGCAATGCGAAATCCATCCCCTTCATTGCGAATAGGAAGATAGAATGGAAACATACTACCCCATACGCACCTTGGCAAGGGGGTTTCTATGAAAGGCTGATTCAATCTGTAAAGCACTCCCTCTATAAAGCTTTAGGAAAACGACACTTAGACCTGGATGATCTTTGCACCATCATAACGGAGGTGGAGGCAACGCTGAATACGAGGCCTCTAACATATCAGGAGGCAGATTTCGAAAATATAACTCCTCTACGCCCTATTGACTTTATACAAAAGGATATCATAGTCATATATCCCTTTGAATCCGTCACAGCAGAAATACCTGATCCGGATTATCATCCACCTACTATAGAGGGTGCACTCCAAACTCGAAAGCAAGCTGAAGAGGCGTTACACCACTCATATGGCATCACTCAGCGAATTTGGAAGCAATGGCACGATGAATACTTATTAAGTCTTAGAGAACAGCATCGAAAATGGATGTCATCATCACGCATAAATCCAGTGAAACCTCAGGTAGGAGCGGTAGTACTTTTGGCAGATCCTATTCTATCACGTAACGAATGGAGACTAGCACGTATCATAGAAATTTTACCCGGTGAAGATGGTAATGTTCGGGAGGCAAAGTTAGTCACTGCTAAAGGCAGGCAAGAGTTTGACTGCGAAGACAATCCTTTGCGAGCGGATCAGTCGGAGGAACCGAAGAACGACGCTAGAACATCCAATTCAAGTGACAACGACTACAAGCGATATCACCTTCGTAAGAGGACACCGGTTAGTTATCGGGAATAGTTCTTGGCTCCCTAAAATGGAGTTTGTACCCCAAATTGCCATCTTATTATTTCTACCCGCATTTGCTGCGATCGATAACCGGTCGATATTTATGGAATGCCACAAAAACGGGGTGGTTGTAAATTCGGACAATGACAGTATTTTTCAAGTCTGCATTGATCATTACTGTCAAGTATACCAGAATCCATCGCCAATAGAGCTCGTGCGATGTCCTCCAGATTTAACATTACATGACCATACCGTTGCACTAAAATGGTTAAAGAACCAATCCTATTCGTACATGCGCATGTCTTGTCCAAAACTAGATTTCTGCGAAAACGTTCAGTGCAACCTATGTTCGGCGATATTGTTTAATCCGGAGTGTTGGCCTTTAGGTGCACTAATTGGCTTTGCGATTATTCTTCACATTTTAGTTGCAGCATGTTATCTACTGCTTTACGTCCCAATCACAATAGGAAAACCAATTCGGCTTATTGTTTTCGGATACTTTGCGATCTTATCGTGCTTAATGCGAGCACTTCTCGTTATTCGGGCATGTATTAACCTAGTGTCGAAGTCCTACCCAACTCAAAGGCAACGAAGACTGGCAGAAGCAATTGCGATACTTTTTCTGAGTCATCAAGTACTCATGAGTGGCGAAGCATGCCAGGAAGTAAACGTTTTTAGTGCAAATACTCATATTTGTCAAAAAAGCTTGACCGGAGAACATTGCGAAATCCATGTGTCGGAAGTTGTAAAAATAAACAGCTTCCGAAAGGAAGCCTGCTTGCGGTTATATGCAAACCAAACGTTCGTTTCTTTGCTAAGAATCAAGTGGAAAAATCTACTTTTGTATTGTGATCACGAGGCGATCACATATACAAGAGATGCTGAGCTGCGGACCCTTACTAGCAAGAGATGCGCGCATATGGGCACATGCAAAGGTCAAAAATGCGCAAAGGTCAGGCACACGGATCTAGTACCTGAGCTGGAAAGAGCAAACAAATTTCCAGGGCGGACGGGCTGCTTTGAGTCATGCGGCGGCTTAGGCTGCGACTATTTCTACCCAAGCTCAGCATGCCTTTTTTATAGGATTTTATAGGATTTATGCCGTGCCAAAAACCTCTACCATATATGAGTTATCCAGGTGCTCACGTTGGAGGGAATTGGTTAAGATAGAGTTCTCACAGTCTTATCCAAACAAAATCCATCAAGTTCCCTTCATAACGCGAAATGTTCCGGTGCAACTTGGAGGATACGAAATCACAATGACCTCTCTTTCACTTACTCCTCTTCCAGTTTTGAACCAACGGCTTATTTAAAATCATGGAGAAATTGCAATCGGGCCAAACAAAAATATGCCCGCTCTGCTCTGAGAAACGTACGATAAGGCGGCCAATCTATCATGTGTTGTACATGACAATTGTAGATGCGAGCCAGCAGAAGTAAAAGTACGGTGCGAATGCGAAATGGCAAAAGTTGCGAGCGCCTTTAACAACATCGAATCAAAGCTACCTGTTCACTATCCAGGCGTGCAATTTTTTGCTGCGAATTCTACTCAAGTCGTAGCAAAATTTCGCGATACCGCGTCAGCAGAACTTATTGTAAAGTTTCAAGGCTCAATAGCGCACGTTATTCAAGAAACAAGAAGCTACGATTGCTTTGTAAGTGACGCGCCCTTAGAGGGCTGTTACAGATGCAAGAGGGGCGCCGTGGCGAACATTCAGCGTGTTCAGCAGCGGAAGTCCTTGGGGAAATACAATGCGAGCACAATAATTTTGTGGCATTGTGTTCTCCCAAGAATCCAACGACAGTGTTGCGATTTCAGCGAAACACAGCGCGAAATTACATAGAATGCGAAGTGCGATATGGCAAAAATTCGACTAAATTTGCGATATCGGGACTTCTCAAATTCTCACACTCGCTGGCGCAACCGTTTTTCCGCTACATAAAAGGCGAAAGCACGGCGCAAGAGTCGTTTGAGTGGCCTGATATTGCGCATATGGTTACAGTCTTCACGTCATGGTATAAAACTGCGATAATTTTTGTATTCGCGACTGCTGCGTTAGTTGAGTTATCTTACCTATTCCTGCCACTAATCGCTAGCGCTATTGCGCAGCTTGTCGTGCGAATCATTGCGCTGTTTCTATGGAGAATTCCTTGCAAAACATTTCAATGCTTCCTGCGAGCACTGTATAAGCGACGCTGGATGCGAAAACAAGAAGGAGTACGGAACTATTACAAAAATCTCTTTAAATTTTTTTCAGAAATGGACACCCGCGCGAAGCTACAAGACGACCTATGGTAAGCGAAACGTGACTTGAAACGCCTTCGGTCAGCACTGCCGATACTTCCGAAAACAGAAGGTCTACTTAACAAAATTGTCACTAAGAGTCACGATGTTATGCTTTGTTCATCATTCAGTGATCAATTGTATGAGGATGTTCCATTTTTCTCATCTTCCAGCGAGCATTGGGGCGAACTCGAGCGCGAAGTGCAAATTTTGGAGCAAAAACTCAAAACTGCGAGATCCGGCTTCTCTACCTTCAACACTGCCTACGCACCCTCCACGCAACTGCTCCTCTCCTGATCGCTATTGGACGTACGTCTGATGCAGCCTGGAATGCGATGCTGGAGCAGCCTCATCACTACACGGACGCTCAAGGCCGCAAACGCTCTCTACCTATTCGTCAAAACGTGGTAGAACGCATTATCTTGGACCAACTTCAATCAATCAGCAATTTGGGGGCTGAACTGAGTAATATGAGGTCGAGGTTTTAAAGGGAAGAGCGAGCCCAGCAGGAGTCACATATGGCGAAACTTACAACATCTCTCAACGCCATGCAGTCCTCGATTCAAGAACTTACGAGCAAAATCGACGACCTTCAACGTCACGTAGCGCGTCCGGCGGAAGTCAACGAGCCAGCTCGTCGAGAGGATGAAGTCATGGAGATTGATCAGTCTCTAACGAACGAGGAACGATCCCGTCTCGACTAAGTGCGACGTACTATGGAGGCGAGGATCCACGTGTTCGAAATTCGGATCCACAGTCTCCAAAAGCAACAGCCTTGCCGCCCTCGAGAGTACTCAGTCGGACTGGATCGTGCTAGTGAAGCTCGTATGCGATGCGTCTTCTGCGGCAGCCGTGGAAAGCACTACAGAGATTCCTGCACACGAGATCGAGACAGCAAGAGAAGGAAGCTGCTTCTAAAGAGGGACAATCGCTGCAACATGTGCCTACAGATGGACTGTCCTGCGACGGAAGACTGCCCGAAATTCTGGGTTTTCTGCTTCCACTGCGAACAAATGGGACATCATTCTGCTATATGTAGTAAGCCGGACATCTCTCAAAGACTCCAGGACGATATAGATGAAGCATTGGTCGAACTGCAGCAAACGAGATCACAGGTCGACTCGATCCGACGAAAACTCGGTATGGAAACCCTCCCCTTCTCCCCAACCTCCCCACGTTGAGGGCCGGAGTAGCGCAGAAGCGCCTTCTCAGAGCAAAAGTTCAGCGCTGCGAGATCTAGCTTGCGATAAAAAAAGAATGCGCGAGGAAATAAAACATGCGCTTTGCGATGATAACTGATAACTTGGGAGCGCCGCATTTCTCTCTATAAAACCACCCTCGGTGGAGGGAGGACAACTCTCTCTCTTTCTGAGCTGGACCTTGTTCTCCGTATTTTGTCTACTGGGTTTTCTTCTTCCCCTTTTGGGATCTTCACTTCGATTGCACTTTAATACTTTATTGTTTAGGACTCGCTCCATTATTGTAGCTGGGAGAAGGAATTAAAGTATTATCCTTATACGCGTGGCAACGAGTTTTTTCTCAACTCTTGAGTTTCTTCGAGAGATAAAATACTGTGCTGTAAAATGCTTGGGTAACTTCATCCATAAACCTTTAGTATGCTTTCGTGGAACTCTTAGCAACAGGACAGCCAAATACCATTCATTGTATTGCAGCATGAGCCCGAAGGACCCAATACAGGATACCAGTCACGCCACGGTCGTGGAGTTCGGACAGCTGTCATCGTTCGTGCGACGCGTCGCCAGTCGCTGCTATGGCCACGATAGCTTGTTGGAAAGTATATCCTCTATGCCAGTGGTGTGCGCAATTGTGCCGGATATGCTACGGGGCAAATCGATTGAACGTAGGTGTAGCGTGCGACTTTCCCAAGGAGCGATGGGAAAGAGGCGGGGCGTGCGCCTTTCCCAAGGAGCGATGGGAAAGAGGCGTGGCGTGCGCCTTTCCCAAGCGCTGGAAGTGCCAGGAGCGATGGGAAATAGGCGTGATTTGTATTTTCGACGCGAAAAGAAGCCTATAAATAGCGGGCTGAGTCAGTTGAGGTGTTCGATCTTGTACTGCTTGTCCTCTTTTCCTCGGATGTCTACTCGTAATAAATCTCTTCTATTTGCCTGTCTGCCGAAGTGCTGGGTTAGTCCCACGATTACTCAACTAAGATTTGCGATTTGACGATGTACGGTGGTTTTTGGCAGTTTTTTGGCGGTTTACGGTCTACGATGTTCTGGGTGGTAAGCCGTGAATTTTCGTAGATGTGATCTTTGATTCAATTGGGATGAGAGACTAAGCGAGGGCTTTGTAAGGTTTGCGCGTCGACGGCGGCGCGCTGTCCGCAATCGCGGACGGCGGGCCGCCGCGGGCGCGCGAACCTCGGGAAGGTTCTGGAAAGGTCGACATTCGTCTCCTGTCTCTGGCCTGGGCGGCCATCTCCGTGTCCTTCTGGCTTTCCACGCCATCCTCGCCTGGCCCATAGGATTCTCCACCTCCGCCGCGTGTCTGTGCCTTTTGGCTTCTCCGGTGTGCTCTGGGTCCGCCGGATTGGTTGTTGAGTTCGTGGGCGTCGCCAACGCCGGATCCGCGCTGGGTTTGGGTTTCCACCGCGCCTCCGCTGTGTTCCTTCCATAGTTGGGTGTGTGTGCACCAGGTCGGAGGGTCGCCGTCGAAGTGACGGCTAGGTTTGTTTAGGTCTCGCGCCACAGTCATCGTAGTCAGCGTCCGTGGTTTGCGTCCAGCGTCCGCTGCGTGCCAGGAACTCGTCCCCCCTTTCTTTGGGCTACTGCTCTCGCCACAACTTGTCGCCACATCGAATCCGATTACGCATCAACTCGCACCGCTTCACTAGTGGCGTAGCCAGAGTAGCCGTTGCCGCCAGTTCATCGTCACCAAGTAGCCAGGGGTCGAGCACCAGGGCGCGCGCTCACGGATCATTTCGCATCGTTTATCGTTAGCATCATCGCATCTTGTTGTTACCTCCAGTTCATTGCTGTTGTGTTTTGTTGTTGAAATAAACTTTGCTTGATCACCGAGCACCTTGTGTACAATCGGGGGTTTCGCCTACCTTTACCTTGGGATCTAAAAACTAATTAAAAAGAACCTAACTAGTCACACACAATAGGGCATCCAAATGTGACGCACTTGGTTTATAATGACGGGTTCAGTCTTACAATTAGAGTCTCTGTGAGCGTTCAATTTGTCCTCTTGTACTCAAACGTCTCTCGCACAAGTGCTCCCTACCATAAGCACCCTCTTATCACCCTCTCGGCACCCACAAGCGCTTACTCACCCATTACACGACAAAATCGGATACCGTAGCGGGACGATTCAAAACAGAGAAACTGAAATCTTTCAATTGGTCTGAGGTAGAAGGGGATCAAGTAGCGCTCACGAGGGATAGCATACACTGTCTAGAAGAATCAAAAGGAGCAATTGAAGAGGCAACAAAGAGGATCCACTAACTTCCTCAAGAATACGGAGCAGATCTGAGCATCCTCGAAAACCTTCAACTAAATGAAGTTGAAGAATTCGAGAAATACAGTACAGAAGTAGATAGTTCTCTCATCCTAGCCTTCGACTACTCCTCAGCGCTCCAAGCTCTACTCCTAGCCCTCAAGTCTTTTGATAGGCTTCCGCTCACAAGTTCTCACCCACACTTATCCGCAGCCGAAAAAAGTGGACATTCCACCCCTCCCAATTTCCACTTTAAAGAAAGCATGTGGATGTGGGACAATTTTTGGGAACTTTTTGACAGCATTGTGCATTCCCAAGATTTATCCGTACTTTTTAAATTCAATTACCTCCTCAATGCCTTAAAGGGGGACGCTCTAGAAGCGGTGAGAAAATTCCAAGTAACCACGGAAAACTATCCTAGAGCAGTGGAATTTCTCAATTCCAAGAACGGAAATCGGAGAGAAGTAATTTTTTGTCTTATTGGCAAACACGAGCGCGGTTTTTTGCCCTCTCCAGCTCTGCGCGATCAAAAGGCACTATTTGAGCAAATTCAAGTCACCATAGAGCAGCTGAAGCAGAAACACGAGCATGTCAGTGGCTAGTAAAAGGATTCTCTCTAAATTTCCAGATTCAATGCAGCGGAAGGTTCTCGCGAAAAAACAATTCGAAGCTTCTGAGAGTTTTACTAGGGGGACCGTGCTGATGTATTTGTACGAGTCCTTTTCCAGGAAGACATGATAGCTACTTATGTCGCACTCCCCAAATAAAGCTTCCTTCAAAACGATGCAAAGGCCTCTGCGCAAGCCTTTTACGTCCCCTGTACGTACTGCAACAAAGGCCACAAGTAGACTGAGATCTGAAAGCTATGGTTTTATTCTGCTTAATCTGCGCGTTGCTTCCACATCCTTGTTTCTTTCGAATTTCTTAGAAAGCCTCCATAGGAGCAATCGCAGTGTGTACAAGAGGGTGCAAAAATGTATTCCTACAGTTAGTGATTTCTGCATGTCAAATATTCACAACTAGCAAGCTGTTACTATGTAGCTGAGTTCTTCCGCAAAGATGTTAAGTGTAATGGTTTTACTATTACTTCAAAGGTTAACACTGTACAAAGTCATAATCACTTGAAGTTTTAAGCGGAAGCTTTCAGTCCAAACTGTCGACTTATTCCATCAGCGAAAAAAAAATTAGGTGGTCGAGATTCGACAAAATCCACGAAAGCTTTTGGCCTGGTCCTGATTGGTGAAAGTCTTACCAGCGAGAAAGTTCTGAAAGTGTTTGAAAAGGTGGTAGTCGGCTGGTGAGAGGTCTGGAGATTATGGCGGGTGAGGCAGAACTTCAAACCTTAATTCGTTCAATTTTCGAATAGTGATTTGTGAACTCTGCTGTGATCGTTTGGCCTGGTGCCAAAAAGTTGTAATGGATCACACCTGCCGCCGACTACCACACAGTGACCACTACCTTTTTTGGTGGAGCATCGCCTTTGTAAAATGCCTAGGGGGTTCGTCGGCGCCCAACCACTGTTCGGAACGTTTCCTTTTATCATACAGAATCCACCTTTCATTTATCCGAATCACAAATCACTATTCGCATTCGATTCAAAAACGGGTCAGTTTTGTTGCGCAAAAATAGAGAAGATCAAATCTCGAAACGTGACAATTTCGCCGCTCACTCAACTCGTGGGGCCCCCACTTTTCGAGTTTTTTCACCTCCCAAAGGCTTTTCTAAGCATCCGCAGCAGCAGTTTTACTGAATCCTAGCTCTTCCCGATCCCGCGAACCGTCTGGGATGGTTCAGCTTCCACCATTCCTTCAACTCGTCGTCCAGGATTGCTTTAGGTCGACCGCTACAGGGGTCATCTTCGAGGCTGAAATCTCCGGGCCGAAATTTACTGAGCCACTGGCGCATACTGCTTTCTGCAACACTGTAGGAACCCATACTTGATTGATATGACAAACTCTCTAGGCTGCGGATTGCCCAATTTGAAGTGAAAATAAAATACCGTTCGGAATTGCTCCTTCGACATACGTCAATAACCCTCTCAAGAACAGAAATATAAAATAACTTGAAAGATAAATTATTTAGTCAGACAGAGCGAAAAATTCTGTACCGAAAGTGGCATTAATGCCAATGCAGGTCGGATTCTACTTAATAACAGACGAACGAAAAATAGCAACACAAAACGCTGAGAACCTTCCGGACAACTTAATATAGGCGTTGATTCTACTGTTTCGTTTAATTTTCATTTTTGCATCAAGTCTGTCTTCAGAGCAGATTTAAACCGAGGTACCTGTACGTTGCTAGGCCGCCACTGCGGTTGATCGGTTTGCGTAAACTCGTCCTGGAAGAACTGCGAATATTCACCAAAAGCGAAAGTTTCTACAATATTCCCGACGCACCTCTACTAGCAGGGCCTCAGTTGGAGTTTTGAAGTCAGGTACAGATCTTGGGCTAACGTTCGCTCGGACGGGAAGGGTTTGGGTGGCGGTGTCCACTGGTGAATACCCTTGCAGTAGAGCAGCATGATTCTGCAACAAATGTCGCGGTTGCCCTACGGATCGTTTTTTACAGGTTTGTTTTTGCAGGAAAAGGATCGCTCGTCACCCACTTCCTCTTCCTGTCGCAGATTCGAGGTTAGGAAAACTTTAGGGCTCCACCTGAGTTTCTCCTGGATGGGTGCACAAGTCGGTCTGTGTGCTCTCTTCTACAACAAACTGCTCCACGTCGTCGTGATCGCTGTCCGAAAGAAATACGTCGTCGTCTTCATCTTTGAACCTCTCGGTAGTGTCCACGATTTCAGTGCCGTGCTCGTCAACGGGCTTCCTCACAAGTGACACGTTAACATTTACCTGCAAGGGTCCACATTTCCAATCAATTCCTAGCTGTCACTCAGATCTTCCTTTTCCGTCAATCTTTTCTAAGTGCTAAGTGCGACATGTATCCGGCTTCAAAGAACTCTATATTTCTAGCGAAGCTCTGTTGGTGCATCGCATATGGGGTCCCATGTTCGAGAGTCGCCGAATTGTAGTATGGTGTTGTAAATTCCAAAGTGTCGTACCGTAAAGCTACAGAACAAGATTGTTATGTGCCCTTTATCCGCCTGTCGTTCCAGCTTTTCTGTAGATGCTTACCAGAAGTCAATAGAAGCGGGAAAAGTTACTGGTCCAAAAATGATTTCAAGTTGCAACGGTTTCAAGAACTAGCGGAGAATTAAGAGAAGGGAGGAGGGAGCAAGGCAACTCCACTTAGCTTAAGGACACATCCGAAGGGCCGGTAAATGAGCGCGAGGAGGAGACAAACGTGGGAGAATGATACTCTCATTTCAGACCACGCCCTCAGCGATCGTCATTTTGACTGGTCCTCTTGGGTCGTCCCCAAAATAGTAGTTCAAAGGAGCCAGCCACTGAGTGCCACAGCCGCCCGCCTCTCCTTCCTATTTATGCTTGAACATGCATGTGGAATCATGGACTTAATCCACAGCTCTTCAAACCTTTGGCGGTAGCATGCCGACCTCGGACGCTAGGATAGCGACCACCATCACTCCTAATTGTGCTACCCGAACGGCGTGGAGATCTCGTACCTGTTAAACCCTCAAGCTCATTCTTTCTTACCGAAAGCGGTTTGTCCGCTTTTTAATGCTCCTTGCACAGAATGCAACTTATGACCGGGAACAGGGATACGGCATGCCGCTCTGCCTGCATTAACAGGCCCCTTCTGTAATAATACCGGCGAGATGCCCAAAAAGGATTCTGCACGCACTATTGCTTAGTTTATCGTGCTACAGAATACTTCATTGTATCGGTTTTAACAAATTCTGTTGTATTTTCCAGTTTTGTCGATGCTCTTATGTTTTTTCAGATGGAATGCTCGGATGAGTAAACTCTACTGTCGAGGAAGTCTCGACAGTAGAGTTCGCTCATTCGAGCATTCCATCTTCTTCTTCTGTACACGGTCCCGTTCAGAAAATCACCGTAGAGGAGGTAGAAGTGGCTCTGAAGAAGATGAAGACGGGCAAGGCAACGGGCCCCGATGATTTGGCAGCCGACTTATGGAAGTCGAAATCCTGGTACCCAACGAAGTGGCTGGCGACGTTCTTCAACCAGGTTATTGCAGAGAAGAAAGTGCCCGATATTTGGCAGTGAAGCACGACAATTCCGATTTGGAAGAAGAAGGGCAGTCCTGCAGACTGCTCCAATTACCGTCCGATTCGCTTGCTTTCGCACAGCATGAAGATCTTCGAGCTGATTGTCGACGGGCGCATTCGTG
Organism: Heligmosomoides polygyrus bakeri; assembly: GCA_947359475.1. Classification (NCBI taxonomy): domain Eukaryota; kingdom Metazoa; phylum Nematoda; class Chromadorea; order Rhabditida; family Heligmosomidae; genus Heligmosomoides; species Heligmosomoides polygyrus. The sequence continues at coordinate 50,275,209 of OX375868.1, read as the reverse complement.
ATACAGTCCAGCTCTCTATCAATCAGTGCGGCTTTGTAGCTGGTTGTGGCACAGTCGATGCCATACACGCCTTTCGTGTTCTGATAGAAAAACACCGGGAGAAACAGAAGCCGGTGCATCTTGCCTTCCTGGATTTGGAGAAGGCCTTTGACCGCGTTCCGCGTGAAGTGATATGGTATGCATTACGAGAACATGAAGTCCCCGAAGAATCGTAGAGTGGGTACGAGTACTGTATTCTTGTCCAAAGAGTCGAGTGCAAGCTGCAGCAGGTACGTCGATGGAGTTTTCCATCTCTGTCGAAGTATATCAAGGGTCTGCGCTCTCCCCTCTACTTTTCGTCCTCGTTATGGATGCCATATCGCGTGATCTTCAGCAGCCAGTCCCTTAGACGCTGCTTTATGCTGATGATGTAATGCTCGCTAGCGAAGATAAGATTGAACTCCAGCGGCAGGTACAAGCTTGGTGCGATCGCTTAGAGAGATTTGGACTCAAACTTAATGTCAAGAAGACCGAGTATATGACGACTGACGAAGATGAGTCCAGCTCCATTAAGGTAAATGGCATTGAGTTGCCACGTACTTCGGTATTCAAGTACTTGGGATCAGCAATCGCGTCCGATGGCGCTTTACTCGTTGAAGCCAACACACGCGTGAATGCAGCGTGGTCCAAATGGCGCTCATTGACGATGAGTGCTCTGCGACAAGAAGATACCAGAGCGTCTAAAGTCGAAGATCTACAGAGCAGTCGTCCGGCATGTAACTATTTACGGAGCTGAGTGCTGGCCCGTTACTAAAGAAATTGAAAGGCGCCTCAGCGTAATGGAAACGAAGATGCTGCAGTGGACGGCCGGAATTACGCGTTTGGATCGAGTACGCAACGACTCCATACGGCAGAGGTTCGGTGTCACTCCGATATTTGAGAAGATGCGCGAAGCTCGTCTGCGATGGTACGGCCACGTCCTTCGCGCAAATAATGACACTGTCCGAAAGAATGGTCTTAACCTTGATGTGCCCGGTAGGCGGCCGCGAGGGCGGCCAAAGCAGCGGTGGCTTGATACGCTGCATCAGGACTTGAAGGTGGCTAGGTTGCACCCTGATCAGGCATTTGATCGGGAAAAGTGGCGCCAACATTCCAGGAAAGCGGATGCCGCAACAAAGCGGGACAAACGCTGAAGAAGAAGTTGATGCTCTTATGTTTTGCCTTTTTCCAATTTTCGACTAGTTTGTTACTGATCGTGGTTCATGTTTTTGTTGCATTTCGTTATCTTCCTTTTGTTGCTCTATTTTATTTAATTGGTATTGAGGCGATGTTTCTTAGCCACAGCAATAGATTTTCCTTGTTCCTGCTAAAGTGGATTTGATGTATTACAGGTTGGCGTGGCAGGGATGATGACGAGTCCCTTACTTTTACAGGATTCACTATTCTAACGGAATTCTTCTGTGGATCTGGAAGAAAGCTGTAATGATAGTCACGCAGTTCAGTGACAAATTGAAGTGGTGTTGCAAGATGAGAAGGGCTTATGAACATAATTTAAGCGCCAGTATAGAAAGAATAGGAAGTACACCTCCCCTTCCAGATTCTAGACATCACAAACCAAGAAATTAAAGGCCATCAGTGGCACTTTCTGACGCCCAGTCTCGGACACGTCCCTCAGCGGGAGTGCATTACACTGCGGCATGGCATGCAGAATGCCACCGAGAACTGCGGCTACCGTTGCCGAACGAGGAGCAAGCAGCAAGCATTCCATCGTGGTGAAGGGATACCCACCTGTGGCAGGAGCCTTTGGAAGGCTCCTGCCACAGGTGGTATCCCTTCACCACGATGGAATAGGTGAAACGATTCTGCAACTCTGCAGCCGTCTTGTGTTATTGAAAGGGTCTGAATCCTATGTCTGAACGGGAGAGTGAGTCAGTTAGGAAGCACCTCCACCCTTCAGTTGGTATGAAAATGTTTCTTTTGCCAGGTCTTTATACTAAAAGAGTAGGAGGTCCTTAAATTTCACCATGTTCAGCCCTGGCACGTCCTCACGTCTTCCCTTCGGTTTCATGCACTTTGTGCATGTGTAATACTGCTACTGAACATTCATGCGTCAGTATCTTAAATATCCTCATCATTGAGTGATGCCTAAAAAGCGATTGGTAATAAACAAATCGGCACTACTATACATTCGCTGCTCTCGAGGTAGGAAGGGTAGAAAAATTTCCCTGGAACTTCACTCAAGGGGTGCTATTTGGTATGCTGAGGTAACTGCGGTAGGTTACAGAAGGTACGTGTAATCTTCTTGACCTTTGGAGTCGTGCAAGAATAATGGTGCGTACAAATCACAATAAGGTTACTTTCCGCGGCATACGGCTGGAAAAGCTGTGGAGCGGAAAACGCCTGCAAATTGGGTAGAGGTCAGGATCACTCAAATCACAACCGTCCAGTTGAACTGCAAAAATAACCCCGCAACGCAGGGGAAGCGAGACCCTATAGCACCCCCGGAGGACGGAACTTTTACTCACTTCTGGCCGCGCCGGCCGCCACGCGCGCACGCCGCGTGCGCGACGTCGCCAGCCATTGGCAGTGCGCACGAGATTTACTCATACTAGTTCCCTCAGTGGGCTTCTTGCTGCATGAACTTGCGAACGAGAACCGTCTGCTGCGAACTTTCGCTGTTGAGTAACAGCAAACTTACTAACACTAACAGCTGACTATTGTTGGGACTACTGTTGTGATAAGGTCTTCACTATTAGTAGGAGCTTAGTGATAATAGTGCATCTGATAGCCTAAGACCATTAGTAAAAACCTTATTTATACATTTTCACGTCAAATTTGACACATCTCACGTCTAATTGGGAATTATTCTAAACAAGCGTGATGCTTTCCAAACCAAAGTGAACGTCTTCCAAATCAAAGTGACCGTCTTTCGGTCAAACTAGAGGATCTCTAAGGACAGCAGGGTAATTGTTTGCTTAAAGAAATTTTGGTATAATTTTCTTTGGAATTGTTTAGTTGACATGCCTGAATGAGTGTAATAATTTTGTTATATACACATGGCTCAAACGGAGACAATCAGCGAGGGAGAGACGACGATTGGCAATTTGCCAGTCGTCGATAATCGGTGCAGGACCCACGCGCACGAAGCTAAGGCATCTGTTATACTCCCGCGGGAGCATCCGCGGAACGTCCGCGGACCAATGGTGCACGGCGGAGGAGGGCGTGGCGAGGCGCGGAGATTGGCCAGGTGAGGAGTCTCGGCGCGATTCCCGCCCTTCCGCGGATGCTCCCGCGGGAGTATAACTCAGGCCTAACAGCCGTACGCGTTTCCGTCGCGCCACGCGGGCTTGCCGCGGAGGGCGGCGTCGCGCCCGAGGCGCGCGGCCGAAAGTGAGTAAAAGTTCCCGCACCCCAGCACCCCCCCCCCCCCCTCCCTCCCTCTCCCCTCTTACGAAACAATGCCACTCCCGCAGCGCCCTGAGTGCCGGATTGGCATCGGGGCGCACACGAGACCGCTTAAGGACTCTTCCTATATGACTCGCTTCAGACCCTTTCCTTGTGAGGTATTCTACTCCTGCGATCCTGCACTCCGTTTCCCTACCAAATTCACCCACCTTCGTTTCATGCTCCCACTAGTTTTTGAAACTGTCGCAACTTGAAATGGCCCTTCGACCCTTCGACGAGTAAATTTCTCATTTTTTCTTGAGTTCTTGACTTTGAGGAAGGCGGATCGAGCCGAATGGCGTTTTCTTAACATTCCTTATTTCAAAGCTTCACGAGAAGGTACGATTACCTGAGCTCTGCACATGCACTAATTTCTTAATACGAAAATTACCTCTGCAATGACCTCCGCTATTCCAGGTGCCTCGATCTCTTCTTTGGCGCTTGCTTGCCCGAAGAGATGATTTCGTCCTCAAATAAAAGATATTTGCACTATCAATTTCGATTTTTCGAATCGGAGAACGGATGAGGGCTACTAACGTCAAACATTAGTCGGACGCAAAACGCAGATTTCGGGAACTGAGCCCTTCTGAGTTTTAAGCTTTACAGGTTCGGCAAAAAACTGGAACGTAGGACGTATGATATTACGAAGACATGAAGAAGGGAACGACAGCCTCCAAGTCAAATAATGTCTGTGAAGACAATCCTTGCTTTTCTCTATTTCCAGGAACGAACCAATAAAGGGAGACCTATCGCTTCACTTCTGGTGCTTTAACGCCGTTCTAGTGAGTATGTACTTGATCAGGGTGGACGTCAACTATTTTCACGCCCGTTTGGAACGCATCAGACCAGCGCTGCTTCAGGCGTTTTCTAGGCCGCCTTCTACGCACTTCGAAGTCAAGGCCTATTTTTCGGATGCTGTCTTCTTTCCTACGAAGAATGTTGCCATACTATTGCTTACTTATTTCATGCATCTTATCATAGCTCGGCACCGAGAGCCGAAATCGGCGTGGTGTGGTTTCAGGTGCAGTCCATATGCTTGACATCAGCCGTTCAGCACAGCAGCCTTTCTAGAGATCATTTTCAGTACACGCTCTGGCCCATTCGCCTTACGAATCCTACCTTGGCATAGAAAATGGTTTCTCCCGCGATGTAAAACCTTCGGAGAACGCAGTCTCGACTGCCTTTGAATCTCATATGCGCTCTCAGAAACTGGGTCAGAAGAGGAGGCTTTCTGCCGATGTGATTGCAGAGGAGCGTAAGCTGATAAGCCGGTAGATGCAGGAGGAGTCCTCAGCTGACCTGATGGAGAGACAGTTCCTGCGTCAGAGACCGATGTGCGAATTGAGGAGCGAAGCGAGTTGCGCTGGTAGGTCAGCGCGAGATGTCTGGCCTTTCGCTTCATCTCGCTCACGCCAACGATTTCCCGCGTGTCAATGCTAAAACTACTTCGTTTGCGCCCTCAAGCTGTGTCGTGAAGCCCTCGTTCCCCTTCCCAAGTAACTTCCAGACAGCAAAAGGGTCACCTGGAGAGCTTCGTTTGGCAGTGTTGCGCTTGCCTGGCCACCTCTTCCGACTGAGTTCCCACCTAAACGGAAACAGGCACCCTGTATCTGGCAGAAAAATTCTGAATAACTAGCCAAAGCTACCCAACAAAACCGTCCTTTCATCCAGTTACACAGCTGTAAGTGCTTTCCAAACTGCTACTACTTACCTCAACCATTAGCACGCTCGCAACCTCAGCTGCCTCCAAGCTCGTCTGAATTAATGCGTCGTGATTCCTCGCACCGTCGGATGAATAACTCGTTAACAAACCTCTTTCTGGACGTATTTTCTAATTTCGTCAGGAGTTCGATTCTTTTCCAATTGAGGGACATCAGCTGCCCTCGTTGCGCTTTCAGCAAATTTGTATACATCCTTCTCGTTGAGTTCAAGTGGATCAAATTGGTGCTGTGCAGTTTGCACTCCTGTTGATGTCCTGTAATAGGTTCCTTCTTTTCGGTGTTTCTTGCGGATAATTTGGAACGCCTGATAAATCAAAGAAAAATGGAATGGTATTGTGCGTATCAAAAACGTGTCAACCCCTTTGAGTTGATTCTGCTCTGAAAATGTTGCAAGAACGAACTCTTCCCTTTTAGTAGAACACTGTGTCGATATGTCTTGAGTTTGTCCACCGTTTCCCTAAAACGACAATATGGAGGTGAGTGAGTTTTAGTTTGCATAAGGGTCTCCCTGTCCTGAGACCATTAAGATTTGCTTACAGCTTGTACCGTAGCATCCGACTGCAGAGCCAGCGCCGTCTGGACAACCATGTTCCTCATCAGCGGCGCGGTTTTCACAGCACATGCGCTCTTCTCCATCAGTGCTGCTTCAACGATCTCCGCAAACGTCTTAAACAACAGTCAGTGTTAGTACGCAAACTCTCGAGCACTTATTATACCAATCTAAGGATAGCACCTTTCAAACCTTTCTGCCTGCTGAATTTTCCATTATTTTTCCACTACCAGTTAATCACGTTATCAGGGCGAATCTGGACATACAACTGGTTTTCAAATTGCTTTCAGTACATGGACGCTTCGTTTTAGAACTGGGAACTCGAAGTATGTACAAAATTTGAGCACTTTTGCTCACAATCAGAGTAAGAAAGAAAAGAATTGATGCAAACAAAATTCAGAGAATAAGTTCACTTTGTAGATGCTCTATGATCTAGCCCTCTGATAGTCACCAATGCCACGTTAATGATTGTTAGGTTTTGAACGCCTTCGCATTCTTGTGGGTGCAGCTCACCTCAGTCTGTGAGTCGCCGCTTTGCAAAAGCCTCAAAGCAGCTGGTGCAGCAGAATTCAAATGCTCCATGGACTTCCTCGCCTGCAGAATAAAAACTTTGACAACCACCTCATAACAATCAAGTATTTTCCGATTACTAAAAACAGTGGGTTCCAGCGGTCTGCACGTAATAGACCGGATGGTAGCATTCGAAGAGCGGCCTAGTACTGAACACCAGCTCTGGGAGGTGGGGAAGGATAGCTGCTCCCCTTACTTCGATTTCATTTGACTACTGCTTTGTTGGCTTTAACTGACCGCAGTGTGTTCCAGAAGTTGGCTGAATCTCATCATCTCCTTCTTCTCTTCACCTGCCCGCTTCTCCACAGCCTGCAACAGATCCTAGTATCGCACTGGACAGAGCGGTCACACTGCTGAATTTCGTTTTGTAAGGTTCAAGGTATTCATGGTGCCAATACGATAGCGCATATGGATAAGACACAAGATGAGTCACAACTCTAAGCCAGTTGGCCTGAATACAGCTAAGCCACCTGCTCGATGAAATTGTTGAACTCGTCTTTGTGGGCGTTCGCGAAAGCAGGCATTCCAGTACTTGAATCCAAGTCCACCAGAACCGCCGGAGGATCTATGCCCTTGAATTGCAACATATTAATACAATAGTGCGTTATTATTATGGTATAACGCCAAGGCCCAAAGACATGAAGTCAGAGTCGCCTAGAATAAAGCACTATACCTTCGCTGTACAGTCTTCTTTGAACCGCGACATCACCTTGGCTCCGCGATCCTTACTAAATTGAAGCGCTTCTTGAAATTTCATAAAATCAACTCGACATCCCGAATGCAAATATTACATTAGCAGAGGGCGCATCAAAACAAGAACTTCAATTTAGCATCAAAACAAGAGCTTCAATTTAGATCTGGTTCCATAGTATTAGGTTGTTGCAGAAGTTCTCGCCATTTTCAAGACACCATTTTTTTTTGTTTCACAAAAAAGCGAAACACCTCAAGAAACGAAGTAACCGCTATCATGTTATATTACTCTTCTCCACTTTTCAGGCAGACTCCCGTTCCCGTCAGCGAAGAACTTTTCCTGCTTTGAGTCGAAGAAGCCAGCCAGCCAGCGTTACATGTCTTCCTCGTCATCCAACATTCTTCCTTGCATGGCATTGGAGAGAAATAGGAAAAGGTGGTAGCCTGTTGTTGCAATATCTGGGCTGTATGGTGGGTGAAGCAGCACTTCCCCTCCAAGGTCGAGAAGCTTTTGGCGAGTCATTCTTGCAAGGTGTGGTCGAGCATTATCGTGCAAGAATCGGATTGTGCCATGATTCAGACGCTTTTCCGCGATATTGGCGGCCAGTCTATCCAGCTGCTGACAGTACAAGTCCGCTGTTAGAGTTTCGTTACGGGCCAGCGGCTCGTAGTAGATGGCGCCTTTGTAATCCCACCAAACAGAAAGCATGATCTTCGACGGGTGAGGACCCTACTTTGGCTGTGGCTAGGCTGCTCACCTTTGTCAACCCAGTGTCTGCTCCTCTTGATGTTGACCTACAGGCACCACTTCTCATCTCCTTTAATGATGCACTTCAGCCAACTATCTGTGGACTGGTACGAGAGCAACTGCGTGGCCATCTTAGGACGTCGCTGGCGGTCGCGTTCGGTGAGGTCATGGGGAAACCACTGTGCGAACTTGCGCATCTTATCCAGTTGATGTAGATGCCTGGCAATGGTGACATAGTGCACACCCCACTCATGCGCAGCTTGACGAGTAGTCCGTCTTGGGTCAGATTCCACCAGCTGTCGCCGTCGGTCGTTGGCGACATCGGATTCACGTCCTGACCTGAACGAATCTTGAAGGTTGAACTCACCTTTGCGGAAGCGTGCGAACCATGCTCGTGCAGTGCGATCGGACACTGTGCCCTCCGCAAATGCACCATTGATGCTACGACAGGAAGCGGTTGTTGACTCACCAAATTTGAAGTCATACAATAAGATACCTCGGATGTACTCCTTTGAAAGCTCCATTTTTTAGAAGGAGTTGCGCGAGAGTGAGTAGCTAGCAACAGTAGTAAACCTATACATACCTGATCTCTTTAAGTGAACAGAAGATAGGTAGCGATAGTGAGTAAAAAGCACATTAGAAAATGGCGGGAACTTTCACAACAACCTAATATTGAGCAGTTTTATGGATTACCGGAAGCTGGCGATGGGGATATACATAGGGTAATCTAACCACTAAACATTAACAGCTTCATTACACATCGTGATTGGCGAAGTGCACAACCCTATTTCTTTTTCACTCCCGAAGAATCGAAGGGCCCTCGTGTTTACCCCGAGTCAAGGTACTTGGTTCAGGTTCGCTGCACTGGCCGTTCATATTTTCCACCCTTCCCGGTGATTTATGTAATCGGTGGCGGACTTGTAGGGAAGGATAAAGTGTTCATCTTCATCAAATTTCCACTAGAAATTGCATAGCGAAAATACGCCTTTAAATTTCCTTCACTTCAACGCGTAAAAGTTGAACGCGTCCGTAGGGGAAAAGAAAGGGATTGACCAATAGAAACCTTCGTCCACATCCTTGAAGCTAGAAAGGCTACTTATATTTTGAAAAACGCGAATAAGTCTTCTAAGCGAATGTGCGAATCTGGTTGCAAACCTTATCAATGGCATAAGGAACTTGGCTTTGCCTTGAAAACCAGCCATCATTCCAGCGGCAGCATCGGGATCTCCGTTTTTCACCGCCTCCATGTAGTCCTGAAACTCACTTTACAACTACAAACTATTGTGCATTATCCCAACTTACTTTCTTTCAACGGCCCTTTTATGGACACCGCAATTACCTTCGCAGATTTCCGATCAAAACTCCTCCCTATCCCGGAACAAAGTGCGCACAAGGTTCATCTCCTATACAGATGTTTCCTTTAGGTCTGTCGATCAAGTGATGTTCGTTCCTCCAAGTGGTGCAGCTATGAGCTGCTTGCTTTCACGAACTGAGCTTAAGACGGACAATCGAGCGCAGGCGAAGATCCTACAGTACCGGACATTTTCCTCCGTTCATTAGCCGGAAATCCCGGAAAGGTCAACATAGACCGCTTTGGAACGGTCCAAAGCGGCCTTTTTAAATAACTTTTTTAAAAATCAAGTACTTGTAAAAAGAAACATATATTTGAGCTCAGCAGCTCAAGCTATATCTTATGACCTATAGATTTCAGTAGAGTTGAACAATGCATATAGGCCCGACAGAATCAATCGAGTGGGCGCGACAACCTGTAGAGCGATCGAGCGACAGCTTGAAGAGTATATGTCACATCATGAGGTTGGCACAGCTATCGCGATATTCAAATGAAGAAAAACAAATCTTCGAGCTGCCCGGTTACCGTCCAGTTCGCCTACTTTTGTACACTACGCAACTTTTAGTGCGAATTGTCAATGGGCGTATCTGGGATGTCGTCCTGCTTTCCCCAAATTAGCGCAGTTTCGCAGCTGGCTCTGGCACCTTTTATGCCATACACGCTGTTCGCCTTCTGATAGAAAAAAAAACACCACAAGAAGCAGAAGCATCTTACACGCCAGCAGGCACCTCGCGGAGCTTTCACGAGATGAACAGAAGGCGCTCTTTTGACGCTTCTGCATACGTCATGTTTGCATGTGAAGACAAAAACGAGCCAGAGCGACATTCAGGGACGTGCTGCGATGGCTTGGCATAAGCCAAAGCAGACGCCAAAGCTCGTCCACGATACTACGGCCACGTCCCTCCCGCTAACGACAACACCGTCCTTAAGGTGAAAATAGTGAAAATAAGGATAACGTTAACTCCGGATGGGCGGTCAGGTGACCGTAAGTGACAAAACGATCGATTCCTCTTAAGTCAATATCAAGTGCTCGCAATTTTGTTAGCATCAAATACCAGGCTGTCCAATAACTCTTGTCCGAAAATTTCACCATTTTTAATTTTTTTCAACTTTATTGAAAAACAAGTCTAATCAACAATATAATCACCACAGTTATCCACAACAGTGGCCCATCGATTGGGCAGGTCGCCGACGCCCTTCGCCCAGAACTCCGGGGGCTGCGACTCGAAGAAGTCCGCGATGTCGGATTGAGGTTGTCGTAGTTGGTGAATTTTCTTCCGGCCAATGGTGCTTCAGCGGGCGGAACAAGTGGTAGTCGGAGGGGGCGAGGTCCGGGGAATACGGCGGATGGGCAACCGCCTCCCAGCCGAGCGTCGCCAACTTCTGCTGGGTCTCCTTCGCCACGTGGGGGCGCGCGTTGTCGTGCAGCAGGTGGACCGATGCCCGTCGGGGACGCTCTTCTCGGATGGAGCGGCTAGTTTCTCGCTAACTTTGTGGTAGCCGAATAAGTTGAGTCGATTGTGGATGGTGGACTTGCTGCAGCCGAGCGTCGTCGCCAGTTCACACGTGGTGGCTTCCGGCTTCCCCTTGATATAGCGACGGACTTCGTCATCATCCACCGTAGAAGGCCTTCCGCTGTGCTCCCTGTCCTCGAGGCTCGTGTCGCCGCTCTCGAAACGATTGAACCAGCGCCTTACTGTGGGTTGGGACACTGCATCCTCCTTGCACGCTCTGCAGATGTTGGCGACCGCGGTGCCCCTGTCGTTGCCCAGCAGCCATTCGTAGTACACGAACGTACGAATTCGACCTTGGTTTTAGCCTGTACTGGTAGCTAGACACGGCGACTGCGCCTTATATACCCCTAGCGTGGAACTCTGGAGAACCTTCTAGAAGGTTTTACACTTGCCTGATATTATAACACTTCTGAGGAAAATTATAGAATTTTGAAAATTTTCGGACAGGAATTATTGGACAGCCTGGTGTTTGAGGCTACACATTCTTTGTAATAATGAAAATTTAAAGCGTAATGAATAAAATTACCCATTTTTCTTTTTCAAAAAGGTTTTTGAGCCACTATTTTTCTTTTCTCCGGTTTCAGGTGCGGTTGTGAATGAATGAATGAATGAATGAATGCAAAAACCGATGTCAAAAAAGCGTGAAGACTAGGACGTCACATGAAGTTCAGGCTCCTGCACAAAGGACGCACAGGTGAGCGTTGGCTCAAATCTCTCACGAAATGAGGAAGGATGGGCGTAGCAGTAGGATTCACCGAGGGTTGGTTCTGGACCTTTCTTACTACGCTCGACATGATAGTGAACCAACCAGAGTAATCCCTCTCAGATCCATTTTCTTCTACGGCGGTGCCCTATCAGCCAGGTGGATCTGGAGGAGAAAGTGCAGTTGTGGCAGAAGACACTCAAAGGGAACCACCTGCAGCTGAATCTATAGGAAAGTAGGGTCGTAAGCTCTGGGTACTCCGGATATTCCAACACATTCAGCGTGAAATGATTGAGGAAGCCTGACTCAGGTTGTTATGGTCTCTCAAACACACCACATTTCAGTAAGGGTGAGCAAGGTGATTAGGGAGCAGATAAGCGCACCCTAGCTGAAGAGGGGTAAGTTCCCTGAATCGAATGCGGACGAAGACGCTCCAGAGTGTTCATTTCATGGAGAGACATCACGGAGCTGTGGACAGGCCTGAGCACCACGGAAAAAGTGCTGGACCCTTGATAAGGCGCAGGAATAGCAGCTGCACACTGCTGAAAAGTTGATGCTCAGGTGATCGTTCAGGACCTGGCCGGTATGGTGCAGAACCAAATGAAAAGGCCGATGGAAACAGCCATTGCCAAGGTATGAGGTGTTATAGTCGCATCCTGATTCACGACGAAAAGCGACATCCATATACGTGGTGGAAGTGAGTCATCAGAAGAGAATTGACGACATGGGCGTTTATCTGGAGAAAGAGAACGAAGCCGAATTATGGCAATCGAGAAACGTCCTACGAAGGGACTCCATGCCAGCTGCACTTACGGAATCAATTAAACTAACAAAGCGGCATAGTTCATGAGTGTTTGGCGCAATTCCTACACGAGCAGCTCCAAAAACGCCATATGTAGTATAATGTTCTCTAGAAACACTATTTTCCAATGAAGCTCATGATTATATGGCTCTTTTTGGATCCTTTTTATTGGATTTCTATGACACTGCTTTGTTCGCAGCTCTATTTCTATTTTCTGGTCAATTTTTTGGGCCATTTTCCCAGAGAACCGAAAGGAGTTGCCCAAAATGGCCAGAACATCAGAAAACAAAGAACAGAAAACAGAAATTCCGCCCATCGCTGATGGAGAGGCATCACAAGAACTGCGCTCCCTGTGTGGTGCTGAATGCTCCAAAGGAAGGAAAAGGAATTCTTTTGTGTGATGATTACCTGACGAACTGAGACCGACCTGTAGCATTTTCTTCAGCAAAGCCATGTACATGAGTTCGATCTTCTCTCTTATGACATCGATGCAGACAGTGACTAGCGACAGGCCGACCATCACAACGCCGAATGTGGCAATCATGTACTCCGGGTGAGCGGGCGTCACGTCACCGAGACCTAAGCAATTTTGAGTGTAGCGAAAAGTTACCGTGTGGCTTGTTCGGGAACTACCTATAGTGCTGCACGAGATGAAGAAGAAATAGATACTTGTGAAGTACGTCCAGTCCTCCCAGATACAAAACACTGCAGCTGCCAGCAGGATCCACGCCACAGTGGCTGGAAAGAAGAGTGTTCACTTTCTCACCGGAAGAATTTCGCCTGCAGAAACCCACCAGCAATTGCTGACAGAACCGGAGGATCAGGAGCTGGCTCCTCCAGAGTGTTATCCTCTTCTGGCTAAAGCCGTATTTTTGCACCGATGTAGCTTTTTGCAAGCAGTGGTCAGTACATAACACGTAACACATATTACTCCTACTACCCTACACAGTTATTCAATAAAAAAGGAAGCGGTTCAAAAAACCAATGCTGGTGCTACCGTGATGATGCTCAGGTGAGAAACCGCGCTCGCAAGCCCGACAGTAGCCAGCTTTCTGCTCATGAATATGTATCGCAGCCGCTGATTCGATCCGTCCTTTAGTCCAACCAAGCCTAGTCGGACTCCTGAGAGTACATCAAACTTGGCTCGTTTAGCACTTTCCAGTGGAAAAGGTAGGACAGCAATGGGAGACCTACCTACGAAGAGCATGAGGTCACTGGAATTGCTGGCGATGCGCTTCATCCAGACCAGGAGAAAGTCTCCCAGGTCATTGAGGATCACAAGCATTATGGGAATTCCAACGAGCGAATACAGCATCGTCGCCACCTTTCCTGCCGTGGTCGCGCAGGCTATATTTCCATATCCTGCAACGGTCAAACATTGGGAGAAATCTTCGGGAGAGAGGCTTATCCTGTCCCGACAATTGTCTACGTGCCATGCTAACTCAAATATTATCCACAATTACAGCAGTGATGGTTAGCAGTAGCGAGTATACACGTACAAGGATTTGAATCGCCTAGTTTTAGCTGTGAGAAATTCTTCTCAGACCTGCCTTTTAGAACATGCGATCCCAAAGTTAGACCACCTACCGATAGTTGTGTATATAGTGCCTGCATAGAGAAAAGCCATCCAGAATGTCCAAGCAGTGTCCAGAGCTGGTTCTTCGAGCCCGAGATCGTTCTCGAAAGCTAGAATCGACTCCTTCCACCTCTCCTCACGATCTTCTTTATCGTTCTGGTGAATGGCTCGCAAGCTGGGTAGGGGAAAGAGTTACACGCATATCCTTCCCCGAGCCGTTAATACATCGAAACTACGACGACTCACTTGAGAATCATCACATCTCGGGCTATGAGGCGTGTATGGTAGGCCTCCTCCTTGGCTGCGAGATCGGTCGGCACCTGGAAAGTAGCTGATAGAGACGTAGATCTTCGAGCACGTGGTGAGCATAGTACAGCACCTCAAGTGTCATGAACAACCATGCGCCGAACACTGAGTAGCAGGCAATCACGAATAAAAGCTTGAACTTCGATATCACGAACTGGAAAGGGGTAGTGACGTGGTGGAAGCAGTGGCGGCTGAAAAGTCAAAGAATATCTACGACATAGCTTCACCCCATTAGGGAAAATCGCTTCTGCTTAACCAGACTTTTCTTTTGCAGACAGAATCAAGAAATACAACGCAGCAGCTAGCCCTGGCCCGCGGCCTGATGGGAATATGTCGTGAATCCCGTCACGAGGCCATGGGAGGGTATTTGTTCCCTAAGTTAGCGTGCTGGTGCCGGCGGCTGACAAACCACTGCTTTAACTTTCCAAGCATGGCGAAAACTACATAGCGATGGAAAGTCTGGCATTAGTGGCTCTAGCGCAAAACGAACCTAAGCTGAGTCAAAGAGATTTCTAACCCAAATCCTAATATCACACGAGTACAACTTGGCCCAGGAGACACGTCTGATCTGAGCTTGGTCCACGATACGCTAAAGCCACATGATCATTCATATTATGCAAGGCTTTCGGTGTTGCAGTGGCTCCTGTCTGTGAGTGGATAAGGATAACATGTCTGCATCAAGAAGCGACTCCTTTAGCTGCTGAGTTCCGTTTTTGCTGTGGACAACTTTTTGCTGTGTTTTAGCTGCAACAGTAAGCATCACAATATTGAGAGTATCGCTGTTGGAGGCGTCTACGATGGAAATTACTTCTTATAGCATTTATGCACTTATGCGGATGCGGAACATAAGTCCGATTCGAATAACATAAAGTTGATCAGCTGTGTCAGTTGTTAAAGAAACAAGAAAGAAAACACCCACGTCTGTTTCAGTGTTGACTGAAGACTCCTATGAATAGAGACTGAAAGAGTTGTCGGGCGTTCCTCTTCAAAGCTGAAAAGCAGATTGCGATATAGATAAGCTTTTGTTCGCAAACAAGCTTCAAGCTTATCAATACTGGAAATATGTGAAAGCGAAAGAAAGAAAAGTAAAACTAGCAACAGAGTGAGAGATAGAAGCAGCGCTGCAGTGCCTGCGAAGCCTCCATAAAGCACTTAGACGACTCACTTGTGAAAAAGAGCTAGTCGAGAAGAGTCCCTATCTAAATCATAGTGGCGAAGAGCCGCTCTATCTGGAGGATCGATTTCGATTGCCTAAATGGTGAATTTGAATCACTCACAAGCTTCTCCTCTCAGCATCCCTACCAGTAGTTTGTGTGCCCCATACACACCCCGTTGTGTTGTTCAGCCAAACCATGTACCGCTATCACATTGCCATGTTGTTCCACAATCTCCATTAAAATGCGAACATGCGTTCTTTTAGTAAAAACTTTTACAACCTAGCACATCCTTCATAGTTTAGCGGCAAAATGACGGTGAGATTCTCCAACACGAAGAACGTGCATTGACCACGCCCAGGGGGGAGCAGCCGTTGGCGCCGCCTCTGGTGTTAGGACGGAAAGAACAGATCCTGTAAGGACATCAATGCTTGCAGGAACAGGGCCACCGCTCTTGACTGAACTTCATAGTTGACTTCATCAAACCTTGAACCAGACTTTTAGCGCCCTAGCGGCCGCCAAACTGGTTGGAGATCTCTGGACCTCGCTCCCAAACCATGACAATTGAACACCCCGACTGTCCTATTTTCCTCTCTACCCTTTCCTACTCTCATTAGAGTACAGGACTGCCTTTATTATATAGAATAGCATAGCGAGATATGACAGGCAAGAAAAACTTCAAAACTACTCCTATGAAGCCTGTCCTCCCTGTATCGCATATTCGTGATTTGCTCTCAGAAATACCCGTGCCCTACATGGCGAGAGTGTCAATCCGAAGTGCTCAGTCTGCGGAAACATGAATAAAATCTAACGGTATGGGTCGACTGGTCGATGCCGTCTACTGTCCGACGGCAGTAATACTCCTATGCTTTTTGTAGCCATCCTCTCCCTTTACTGGTCCCCCATTTACGGGCACCCTTTACTGTTCTTCTTACACTTTCGTATCTGACGTACATTGGACGACGTCTGCGACACATCTTCTGAATTCCAGCGCTCGGCACTTGAACCCCATCGACACACTCCGACGCGCTGCCAGCTCAATATATTGTAAACTTGGGTGATCCGCAGCCAGAGTTATAAGCTCGCCAGTAATCGTCAATGGTCAAGATAGAAAGAAATCGGCTGGCAGAGCAAAGGCATCTCTTGCCTCTGGTCTCGCCACTATTCTAATCAAATTGGACGGTTTTCACGTCAAATTGGTCAATATGTAAGTCCAGTAGTGAAGAGCGAAACCTCGGTGTTTTGCCCTATTAAAAAGAGCTGCATCCTCATTTTGGAAAAAGTGGATAGAAATTTTACCTGGAAGCTTTGCCTAAGACTGAGTCTAGGGTTCAGTTACATGTGCTTGTCTCACTCCTCTCACAGAAAGTAAGACCTTGGATAGCATTCTCTGGAATGTCGCCAAAAGCCAAGGATGTCTGCAGTTTTTTAAAGCTCTAAGCGCTTTGTTAAAAACGGAAAGCTCAAAATGAATTCTCAATAAATAGCGGCAGCTCTGTGGAAAACCCACACCACTCCAGAAGCGAGCATGAGGTTTAACTTATAGTGCGTGTCAAAAGTATATGTCCACCCCATAATTTGCCCATATCTATTTTTATCTTCTTTTTTACATTTTCTCCATCTTCACCAACACGAAAAATTTAATCTGGCTGGTCCCGATGGATACCGACGTTACTTGAGAGACCTGCGAGAAGCACCCGTCGTCGCAATTTCGGAGGCGGATATTTAATGACACGAGCCGGCTTCTGCAGCAGCGGAAACCTGAAGCTTAGTTTTCTCTCGTGTCGCATGGACAGTTTGGAGCGTTAATGTGTACTGGAGTCCTTCTTTCTTGGCAGAAGGCGATAGGCACACGTTCTGCAGCAGGACAACACTGTCATTCATGTCCAGGTAAAGATTGGCTTCACCGTCATCACATTCAAGTAACGGACGGGCGGTCCTGCTCTCTTGACTGCAACCCGATGAAGAACATGAGGGCATCTTTGCTCAACGAACACGCAAATAACCGACAGCTCAATGACGTGTCGGCGGTTTTGACTGCTTGGGAACTATCGAAGAAACCAAGAATCCAGAACCTTGTTAACGAGACGGACGCATAACAGGGTGTATGATGATGTTATAAGTAATAATGGTGGTCATATCGACCTTCCAATTGACGAAAATTTATTTTTCGTAACTGGATAATACTTTTGAAACACCCAATTTTTTCGAAGAAGTCTGATTCTCGTTTGAGGCGAATAAATTTTCTGAAGGTGTGCCTGCCTATTTTCGACTGCGAGGAATCTAGCAGAGCTAGAGCGAGCCTGCAAAAATTAACGCGAAACGAGATATGGGCAAATTATAGGGTGGATACACAGTTGTGAAACGCACTGTATTTATTTTATTGTTATCATTTATTTACTTACCCTCTACTCTATTATTATTTATTTAGTCCTTATTCATATATTTGGAAAGCGCAGTAGATTTGACCCCTCCTTGTTTTCCTACTTTCCGACGCAAAACTAGGTGTGAACTTCTATGCTAAGAGAAGGTTATGTTGAGTGACGTTTTCTCTGATGTCTACCATATTTAGCGTATTGAATAAATAAATAAATAAATAAATAAATAAAAAGAACACTCTTCTAAGCTAGCCTGAAACATTTGAAATCAAAGCACACCTTTCCAAATCGAAATGAATTTCTTCTACATTGGACTAAAGAGTCTCCAAAGTAGTAAGAATAATGTTCGAGAAAAATTTTAGTGCGATTTCTTTGAAGTTATAATTCACCTACCCAATAAGTAATCATAATATTTGGAACTTTATAAAATTCTAGTTTTTTGAGGAACATTAATGGTTTGATCCTTTTAAATAGCAGAAAATTTTACATAGCAGGAAGGCAAGGCCGTTTTCTAGATCCAAAAAGAGATTGCGTCATGCCCTCGTCGACGACGTCGCGCTTTTTATTCGATTGATAGGAAAATTTCTGTTCTCCTGAAGTTTCACACTTGCGAGCGATGCGACAAAAACAATTGACAAGTGTATTCTCAATTTGATGCTTCATGTGATCAGTATTTACACTATCAATCAAACCCAAATCGCAACGCACTTTTCGAGTGCATGGCGCTACCTGGTATTTTACTGCGTTATATGAATGATGTCTTGTTGTGCTTTAAAACACCGTTTAATTTATCATTTTTCTTCAACAATATTGCAAAATTATTACATTCGTGTGGGCAGCTGAACTAAAAAAAATTTCGAGGAAGGTCATACAAAAATTTTACTTGAACAAAAAACCGTCTCAGCTAGACAGACTATCCACTTTCTCCGCCGCTGCATGAAACAAGGAGTTATTCCCAACTTCATAAGAAGGAAGAAGCTCCACGAACTCTGCGGCCGACCGAACGACGATAGGAAAATGCGGAACCTCAAAATGACAATTCTGAAGACCGCCATCAGGAACAAGCAGGATCACATGTATTCACTTATCGAAGTGTGTGTCCAAGAATTGTCTTGCGAGAAGTATATGCCTTCTCGTCTTTGGAGGAGAATAGTGGATGAGTCGAGAAATATTTGCGGTGCTATTCGTTCTAAGATCAAAGTAAAACGACAGGAGAAAATTTTAGGATTAGTGCAGCAAGATAGGGATGGTAGTTGCAAGGCGATTCCTAGTTCTTCTTTTGTTAACTCTCCCCTTGGTGCTGGAGGGAACGGGGATGATGTGCGTCGCCCACGAGTCACGGTTCTTGGCAACGTAACGCTATCGAACGATGCGCTGTCCGCGTTGGACCTGGGTCCTAGTTTCGCTCCCAATCAATGCCTATCCTCTGCGGTGTCGCGTAAGATTGTGGGGAACCTACAATCGCTACATGATCGCCTGCGGAGCACAGTGAAAACCGATGCGCGTGGTGGTGGGCAAGGTATTGTCAGCCGCGCTGGAATACCGCCCCCACCTTTTCCATCCACATATCTGGGGCCACAGGAGCCTGATAGCGCGGTGGATACGAAGTTTCGCATCTTTGCCACATCCGTAATGAATATCCTGCGACGTATTGCGGGGAAAAGGACGGCAAGCATTCTGAGTGCAGCGCAAAAGTGCGGTCTTAGAGAGATAAGGGAGTTGGTTGCTTCAAGAGCAATAAGAGTCACGGTGAGTGACAAGGGTGGAGAGTTTGTAGTATTTTCTCAAGAGATGGACAGGGCTATCATGAGATCACATCTCCAAGATCAAGCTATCTATAGCCCTACCACTCATAAGGAATTTGTGAGGCAGTATCGTCGACTTTTCCGGAAATGGTCCGAGATTGGAAAGTCAGCGAACCTCCCTAAGGTTATAATAACACGGTTAAAGTGCGAGCTGCCCACGTGTCCCGTGTTATATGTTCTTATTAAAACCCACAAATTGCCACCAGAAGCAGAATCCATCGAGAGTCCTTCCTCTTTCAAGGGTAGGCCAATCATAAGTGGTGTCGATGGTCCTACAGACCGCATTTCCTGGTTACTAAACCTGATCTTGGTATAGCTGCTCAGATTCATACCCTCACATTTGCCTAATACCAATGCTTTCCTCCAAAAACTCCGATCCACCAGGGTCGAGGATGGACACGTTATGGAATCCTTCGACGTCACCTCGTTATACACCAACGTAGCGAAGGAAAGTGCATTGCAGGCCGTATCTGAATTTCTCACTGAGAACGAAGCAAGTGTAAACCTGTACGGCCTCAGTGTGAGTCAGGTAATGACGTTGGTGAATGAATGCCTGATGTGTAACGTATTCAAGTGGTCAGGGGAGTACTACAGGCAGATTAGAGGGTTGGCTATGGGCCAGAGGTTAGCTCCTGTGTTAGCGGTACAATACCGCTCGCGCCGCACGGTCAAAAGTGGGCGAAAAAACGCCAACATGGCGTCGCAAAGCGTCGCACGCTCATAACTCCTTCAGTTTTAGGTCTCTTGAATAAATGTTGATACCATTCGATTCGGCTCTTCGAGATCTACACAAACATATGTAAAACTTTACCGGAACACCCGTAATTTCGCCGTGGGTGGTCCAAAATTGGCTGGACGGGACATTAGAGCAGCTTATTTCCCAGGATATGCGTGCTTTCGGAGTATCTCAAAGATGGCGTACGTCGCCAGTGCTCTTTCATGCCAGGAATGCCCCGAGAGTGCGCCGTGCACAATGCACACAGAACCTAACCTATCAATCGAGTGGGCAAGCGCATGTTCCCTGCGCTTCTATCTTCCCTCACTGGAAACTGCGACGTTTTCAAGACTATTTCGAGCCGTTTGGAGAATGTTATCAGAAATTCCCCGCCACCCCACACAGGATTAGCTCCAATCTGTCCCAGCGAAACTTTGGTGTGCGCTGTGAACAATGCATACAGAATCGAACCTTTCAATCGAGGGGGGACAGCTTGTAGACTGAGCGTTTGGGGAGTTTTATCAGAAATTTCTTGCCGCCCTACTCAGGAATTGCTTCAAGGCTGTCCAGCGAGCCTTTGGAGTGCGCCATGAACAATGCATACAGAATCGAACCTTTCAATCGAGGGGGGTGCGACCGCTCGCAAATTGCACGCGCGGGCGTCTTCGGAGCACAATAGCTCTGTGCAGTTGGAACCTTTCAGTTTGCAGCTTGCAGGTCTTGTAGGCAGTCGAACGGTCTGCTTGCACGCCAAAGCAGAATGGTTTAGCTTAGGAGGGGGCAATGTTATAGGGGTGCGAAAATGCAGGTGAGGCTTGCGTGACGCATTTTTTTCGATTTCCGTGGACCACTGCGAAAAGACGCGGGGAGCTAACGGCATCAGAATGCGTATGCGGACAGAGCACTTAAGGTACTTTACGGTAACGTGAACAGAACTTCTTACCTGCCTAAACTGCCTTAGCCCTATCTGCCGTTTTAGAGCGGCGAAAGCTAGCGATTAGAGTTTCTTATGCTCCTACTCGCCCATATTTGGGTTTTCGACACTCCCAATAGCACCATTCCGTTCAGCATGGAAAGCGCTATCGAGCGGTATCAATTTCGACCGATTTTGGAAACATCAATTTTTGACTGTTTCGCATTGAGGACGAGGCCGCGGCGGAAGGACGATGACGTCATCGAAAAATCGATGTCTTCGAGTTGGGCCACACTTGATACCATTCGATAGAGCTTTTCATGCTGAGTTGGAATGGTGTCATTTAGAGCTGGAAAAACTGTAATCTGGACGAGTAACAGCGCGGAGAGCGTCTGCCGTTGTTGCGCTAAATTGCACGCGCGGACGTGTTCGGAGCACAATAGCTCTGTCAAGTTAGAATCATTTCGGCTGCAGCTTGTGGGTCTTGTAGTTAGTAGAACGGTCTATTGTAACACTAAGGAAGAATGGCCTAGCTTAGGAGGGGGCAATGTTAGAGCGGTGCGAAAATGCAGGTGAGGCTTGCGTGACGCATTTTTTTCCGATTTCGGTGGACCACTGCGAAAAGACGCGGGGAGCTAACGGCATCAGAATTCGTGTGCGAACAGAGCACTTAAGGTACTTTACGGTGACGGGATCAGAACTTCTTACCTGCCTAAACTGCCTTAGCCCCATCTGCCGTTTTAGGGCGGCGGGCTTAGCGGTTGCAGTTTCCTGCCCCCTTACTCGCCCATATTTGGGTTTCCAACACTCCCAATAACACCTTTCTGTTCTGCTTGAACATCTCTATCGAATGCTATAAATTTCGACCGATTTAGGCAATATCGATTTTTTGACAATATCCCATCGAGGACGTGGGCGCGCTAGGCCGAGCTGCGCGGGTGATGACGTCATCGAAAACCGATATTTTCGAAATTGGCCAAAATTCCTCGCGCAAACTGCGTCCAAAACCGTCTAGGGGTTATTTGGGGCGCTGATTACGAATCCGACGTCCGTTTTTGAAAATTCCGCCGACTTCGGTAGGTTTTGGATTTTTTCTGGATAACTGATGGTGGTCAGGTCAGGGTCATCGATTTTGCTCGAAATTCGTACAGGGTCGGGGACTTATTCAGGGTACCAAACACGATGCCGAAGTACATTTGGACGGTTACGGAAGGGGACCGCTCATACCGATAACTGAGGGTGATCGGTGATCCTGACCCGACCACCCTCAAACAGGAAGTAACCTGCTCAAATCCGCGGAATTTTCAAAAACGAACGTCGGATTCGTAATCAGCGCCCCAAATAACCCCTAGATAATTTTGGACGAAGTTTGCACGAGGAAATTTGGCCAATTTCGAAAATACCGGTTCTCGATGACATCGTCGGTGCGGGTCGGTCTAAAGCACCCACGTGTTCGATATTGTCGAAAAATCGATTTTTTTGAAATTGGTCGGGAGTGATACCGTTCGATAGAGCTTTTCGTTATGAATAAAACGGTGTTACCGGTAGTGCCGGAAACCCAAATATGGGCGTGTAAGAGGGCAGGAAACTGCAACCGCTAAGCCCGCCGCCCTAAAACGGCAGATGGGGCTAAGGCAGTTTAGGCAGCTGAGAAGTCCTGATCCTGGCGCCGTAAAGTACCTTAAGTGCTCTGTTCGCGGACGCATTCTGATGCCGTTAGCTCCCCGCGTCTTCTCGCAGTGGTCCACCGAAATCGGAAAAAAATGCGTCACGCAAGCCTCACCTGCATTTTCGCACCGCTCTAACATTACCCACTCCCAAGCTAAACCATTCTACTTTAGCGTGCTAGCAGATCGTTCGACTGCCTACAAGACCTACAAGTTGCAGCCGAAACGATTCGAAATTGACAGAGTTATTGTGCTCCGAACACGTCCGAGCGTGCAATTTAGCGCAACAACGGCTGACGCTCTCCGCGCTGTTGCTCGTCCAGATTACAGCTTTCCCAGTCTAAATGACACCATTCAATTCAGCATGAAAAGCTCTATCGAATGGTATCAAGTGTGGCCCAACTCGAAGATATCGATTTTTCGATAACGTCATCGTCTTTCCGCCGCGGCCTCGTCCTCGATGCGAAACAGTCAAAAATTGATGTTTCCAAAATCGGTCGAAATTTATAGCATTCGATAGAGATGTTCAAACAGAACAGAAAGGTGTTATTGGGAGTGTTGGAAACCCAAATATGGGCGAGTAAGGGGGCAGGAAACTGCAACCGCTAAGCCCGCCGCCCTAAAACGGCAGATGGGGCTAAGGCAGTTTAGGCAGGTAAGAAGTTCTGATCCCGTCACCGTAAAGTACCTTAAGTGCTCTGTTCGCACACGAATTCTGATGCCGTTAGCTCCCCGCGTCTTTTCGCAGTGGTCCACGGAAATCGAAAAAAATGCGTCACGCAAGCCTCACCTGCATTTTCGCACCCCTACAACATTGCCCCCTCCTATGCTAAACCATTCTGCTTTGGCGTGCAAGCAGACCGTTCGACTGCCTACAAGACCTGCAAGCTGCAACCTAAAAGGTTCCAACTTGACAGAGCTATTGTGCTCCGAAGACGCCCGCGCGTGCAATTTGCGAGCGGTCGCCCCCCCCCCCCCCTCGATTGAAAGGTTCGATTCTGTATGCATTGTTCATGGCGCACTCCAAAGGCTCGCAGGACAGCCTTGGAGCAATTCCTGAGTAGGGCAGCAAGAAATTTCTGATAAAACTCCCCAAACGCTCAGTCTACAAGCTGTCCCCCCCCCCTCGATTGAAAGGTTCGATTCTGTATGCATTGTTCACAGCGCACACCAAAGTTTCGCTGGGACAGATTGGAGCTAATCCTGTGTGGGGTGGCGGGGAATTTCTGATAACATTCTCCAAACGGCTCGAAATAGTCTTGAAAACGTCGCAGTTTCCAGTGAGAGAAGATAGAAGCGCAGGGAACATGCGCTTGCCCACTCGATTGATAGGTTAGGTTCTGTGTGCATTGTGCACGGCGCACTCTCGGGGCATTCCTGGCATGAGAGAGCACTGGCGACGTACGCCATCTTTGAGATACTCCGAAAGCACGCATATCCTGGGAAATAAGCTGCTCTAATGTCCCGTCCAGCCAATTTTGGACCACCCACGGCGAAATTACGGGTGTTCCGGTAAAGTTTTACATATGTTTGTGTAGATCTCGAAGAGCCGAATCGAACGGTATCAACCTTTATTCAAGAAACCTAAAACTGAAGGAGTTATGAGCGTGCGACGCTTTGCGACGCTATGTTGGCGTTTTTTCGCCCACTTTTGACCGTGCGGCGCGAGCGGTATTGTAGCATTCATGTCTAAGGTGGAAAATCCACTTTTGGAACGCATGCTACACTTTGTTGTAGGTATATCGATGATTGCTTTATAGTGTGTCCCACTCAATCTGAGATGGACGCTTGCTTCAAACTGCTGAACCGGCAGTCCGAGTACATAAAGCTTACACGGAGAAACCGGCAGAAAATTGGCTTGCCTTCCTTAATGTCGAAGTACACCTCTCACGTGGGAACATAAGAACGAGGTGGTACCGCAATCCCAGCAGCAAGAACATCCTCGTTCATTTCCGCTTCGCCCATCCCTCTAGCACTAAAAAGGCCATTGTCAAAAATATGTTCCGGACTGCCAGCTTAGTTTCGTCTGCCAACGAACAGAAATCTTTCTCTCGAAAAATGGCACTTAAAATTGCAGAAGTGAATGGGTACCCAACACAACGGTGGCATAAAGCGTGCAGGTTGCAAGCTGACACGGTAGCGCGTCGCGAGGAAGAACGCGAAAAAGTACCCTTCTGTGTGCCTTTCATATCCGACGAAACTAGTGCTGAGACACGAAAATGTCTCCGCATAGCTGATCTTCAAAAAGTTGTGAGGATTGTTGAAATCCCTCCCAGAACCTTGAAGGGGCAGCTAGTCCGGAATCGTGCCTACGATAGGACGTGCTCAACTCCGTCCTGCAGTGTATTCCCTAATGGGAAAGAGGGAGATTGCATGACATCTGGTGTGGTTTATCTCATGTCGTGCAATGAGTGCGGGGAGGACTACATAGCGGAAACGGGCAGACCCCCCCCTCAGAGTCAAGGAACATCTAGATGGCCTTATGAAAGGCAACGTCTTGACTCCTTGGGAAGAACACAGGATGCGATGCCATGCTGGCGCGATACCCCAGGTGTCCGTGTGGATTTTAGCACGAGAAAATGACATCTCGGCTCGAAGGACTTTGGAGGCACTTTGGATCACGGCTAGGAATCCCCAGGTCAACCGTAAGAAGGAGTGTCTAGCGATAACGCAAGAACTGGCACTCTTCATTGAACTATGTAGGTTCTGGTCCACCGTTCGATCTGATCTACAGGGGTATATAAGTCGGGTGGTCCCGGGGGTTGAAGCTCACTCATCCACGTTACCTCCAGCTACGGGTGAACGGTGGTCCTTTACGGCAACCTCCTGTCAGGTTAGTCGCCCTTCGCAACTCCCATATCTGATCTTGTCTCACTTTTCCTTAAGAAAAGTATTCTGTTGGATGAAATGATGTTTGAGCGAGTAATTCTGCAAATGTTTCCGACTTTTCCAGGCTCCGAAGAAGGCGAGACTCGCCGAAACCTCAGTCTAATAAAAGACGTTAACAATCTTGGTGAACAGCTCAAGAACACTGCATCGATAATCAGGAACAAAAAATTATTCTAACCATCATGGAGGGTCTGCATTTTATTCTGTAGAGTGGTCATTTCGATTTAGAAAAGTTTCCTTTAATTTCGGAAATTTCAAGCCAGCTTAGAAGACTTTTATGTTGCCGTTTAGTTCAAAGGTATGAGCGCTACTTGGAAGTATTCCAAAACTTTATGCTACTAAATAATTTGTTTTATCTGACGGTGAGTTTTCTCCCAGTGCAAGCAATACTGTAAATCTCAAAATTGGTATCAATTTAAATGCTTTCAAAAATGAGTGAATTTTTTGATGACAACATTAGTACGTGTGTTCTCCCATTCTTTCCTTTGCTAAAAATAAAACAACTGCTTGTAGTGCGCACTCGAAGAAAAAAATGCCTCTAACGTTTTCAGCTGCTCTTGATTTCACGCTTCAGTGAACGAAATCCTTGCTACAGCACACAGAAAATGGATCTGTACTGACACATTTTTCCTTCAAGGATTAAGGATGATAACAAAGGACGACCTTAGTCCCTCTGGGGTAGCGCTACGCATTCTTCTTCAACAGAATGTCGTTGAGGCACATTTGAATTCGTCTCTGGCCTACACAATGACTTGCGGTGGACAGCCGATGGACAAGTCAGTGTTTTATCCTTCCCAGGCAAGGTCTAGAGCAAATTCAGCCGCTTCCGATGGATGGAAGGATTGGTGGGTCTGGCGGGAACAGGTCGGGTGCACTGGAAGCAGCCGGCTGTTACGACAGTGCTACCAGGCGCCCATTACGTCCGTTCCCCCAACTATGAAACAAAGTTTACGCAGCGCAGGAGAGGCATGAAAGGGTCTATTCAGTCAGAATTTAATCGCATGCTCCTGTGTGCCCTGTTGGTTGATAGCGACCCTCGGACTTTTGCGGACGTTGTGCCTCACACGAACTGAATCAGCAAATCCGCACCCACTGAAGGGTTCGCCCGATCCCAACAACTGGATGGCGAGGGACGAGCGGATGAGAAAGCACCCGGTATAACGCGCAATAATCGCCTCAACCCATACTGAGTGAGACATCTCGTGACGCGGTGATGTTGGCAAGAAAAAGCTGCGACAATCGACTTACAATGTTATGAGCGGCCATGAAGAACAGACAGTGAACTGAGGGCCGGGATGGCTCGCACTCTCGAGTGCACTGTCAACAACGTCATTCCACTACGGAGCGCTTTTTCGAGACACTCCCTGTCGTGCAACTGTATACGCTGCATGACGGCTGCTCACTGCAGCTAAAAACGAATGGAGAACGGGTGCACTTTTTGCGTTTTTGAGTCAAATTCCTTCCCCTTAATCTAAACAGTGTTATTGGCCTCATTCTGAAATGACCTAATGCTAAAAATCCTGTGAAGAAGTGTGCAGTGCACTCCTCCAGAATGCTGCGATGTTTATTTGTTTGATAATGTGTGACTCTTGACCTAAAGTTTGGAGAATGGCGGTGTGTTTCATTTTTTGCAATTGCTCGAGCTGGTTCAACATTTATTCACATGTGAACAGGATTTGTACAATTATTCGAATAGGAAATATGACATCGAGAACTCCCCATGTCACACACCAGCAATTTTTTTGTTGCTTTCCAGCACTTTATCATAAACCTAAGAATATTGTTCGAAGTCAGCCAACAAAAATTTTATGTCTATCAAACCAGTGCAGAGATCTTTTCATAGAACTACGGAAGTAAACTTCCATTACGTTTATATCTTAAATTAATATTGTATTTGACTGCCGGTTATCTATGCCAAATAAAGGATAGAAGGATGAAGGACGACGTGACTCGATCCCTTCAGAGATGCGCAACGCATTCTACTTCTACGGGATGTCGTGGAAGCGAATTGAATGCGTATTTGGCTATGCAATGACTTGCGGTGGCCAGCCGATGAAGAAGTCAGCGCTTTGTTCTTCCCAAACAAGTCTGGCTCCCACTGCCCGACCCTGGAGGGAAGGGATGCTTGGTTGTTCTGAACGGGAGATCTGAACCAAGAACATAGTCTTGGGCACGTCCTCCGCCTGCGCTCCACTGCCAAATACGCACGCAAATTGATTCCACAGCATTCAAGAGTGGCGAAGGCGTGACGCGCTCAACACGTCCCAAAAGGGTTTGATTAACGCCGTCTTTTATCTCTCTTCCATTAATAGCTTTAATAACCTTTCCTAAAAGAGCTCAGGAATGTAGTTTCGACTCCATCACACCACGCTTATTTAAAAATCAGACTAACTTCGGATAACTAACTTAAGTTTGGCCCAGTTTACTAGGTGGACGGTAATATCCGGAGGTTTTGACTTCTCCACTTCAAACGATCATAACTTTTTTCGTGCTCGCCGGATTCAGTCAAAATAAGCAACATTCGAATCAGCACACTCTTCTAAGTGCGACATTAGTTGATCATATCTCATCACTGCTGAAATGGAGATTTGTTTTCCCACACGACATGAGCATTGTTTGCACGAGGGGAGTGGCAAATTTTCACTAATACGAGCGACTCCGAGAGCAAACAACGGAATAGGCTGTGCGTCTAGAATGAGGCTTTGTATTGAGCACTCCTTGTACGAGCCGGTAGATAGCACTTCACACTGAGCTGTTCAAATTGTGCAGAGGTTCAGACTAAGGAACAAATTCTCAAGTCCCTCACTCCGGGATACCCCCGTAGTGGACAACGGAATTTCAATCACGCAGTGGATAGAAATGAAGATTTTTGTTGCTACACAGTTAACATTACTCTAGTCAGCATTCGCTTTCCCTTCTTTGCGACTCATAAGAAATCTCTCTGAAGAGAACATCTTGCCTTTTAGTGGCGATGTCCGTTCCTCCACACGGTTTTACTGGAAACTGCTCGCTTCTGCGAGCTAAGCCGAACACGGACTTCGAATGCCAGTTCATGTTTGTCGATAATTGGACGGTCAAAAAATGATCATAACTCTGTAAATTTTTAGAAAAGCCAATAGCTTTTTGAAAAATAGAGAAAATGCTTCCGTAACGTATAAAAAGAAGGTTCAAAGAAGAGGTCTTCACGCGGGGCGGGGGGGGGGGTGCGATTTTTGACGGAAAAATTGAAGTGATTTTGTATAAACAATCATAATTCGGTAAGTTTCACAAATTTCAAAAAAGCCAAGAACTTTTTGGAAAGTTGATAAATGTTTTCTACCGTGAAAGAAGCAGTTTTCAAAGAAAAAAAAACCATCATGCGGGGCGGGGATGCGATTTTTGGTCGATTTTTGCCAAAATGCTTGCCGAAAATCCCTACCCCACACCTCTTTTTTGAGAAGTGGTTCCTGTATGGTTCGAAAGCACTACTTTTCTATTTTGGAAAATTTAATGGCTTTTTCAAACTTTGCAACACTAATCGAGCTGTGATTATTTGTGTGAACACCCAATTTCGTCGCACCGATGGCGTCGGTGCCCCTCTATTAAAATATCATGATTTTTCACTGCACATTGGCCATTCCTTCGAGCAGTATGGCTGGCTGCCCGGAGTTTGCCGACCGCACGACGGAGCCTGACTAGCTACCCGCGTGTACTTCATTCAAATCATTCATTCAAAGCAGCATTAAGGGCCCAATTCTCCTGAGCCCGGAGCGCCCCCATTTCTGCAGCGATCGGAAGGGCGAGTACGGAGGGCTGCTAAAATCTCAGGACCTAACCAGGTTGCGCAAATTGAGGAGGACTAGGATGACAGTGTCCGCACTCAGCTAAATGTATCTGGGTCGCGAAGTCAACATAACCAACGACCTAGTGCCAGAGCTGGGCGGGAGGAAAAGAGCGGCTTCGAGAGCTTTCAAGAGCGCCGAAAAAGTCATGAAGAAGACGAATAACGTCCGCTCCATGCCAACCGATTCGACTCCACTGTTCTTCCTGCCTTAACATACGCCTCAGAGACCTTGCCGTACGAAAGCAGGATGAACACGCTATCAGCGTCGCGCAGCGTGGAATCGAGAGGACGGTGCTCGAAGTGACACGACTCACGCAAGTGAGAGAAGGCCTCCGGAGTTCCGAGCTTCGCCGACGTTCGAAGATCAGACGCTATCGCATAGGCCAAGTTGTCGAGTATTAGGTGGGCCGGTCACGTAATGCGCTTCGCAAACACCTGCTGGACGAGAGCCGTCACCGACTTGATTCCGCGCGATGTCAAGAGAACACCAGAACGCCTACCAACGCATTGGTCGGACTTCTTCGTAAAAGTCCTGAATAAAGGATACGACGCTCTTCGTGTCTCTCGAGCGAGGAGGATCCATTGGACCACCTGGCACGCGACAGGAACGAATGGAGACGCAACTGGTGCCCGCTCTAGCAACTCGATGATCAACGGGACGACAGGTGATACAGCCACTATATTGTTCATGACTTGAAATTCTTTGTGGCAAAATTCTAACTTATAGGTGGTCTTGTTCGTGAAGAAAACAATTTTATTTTCTTGAAAAAGAAGAATTTTATTTATGTATTTATTTATTTATTTGCTTATTTATGGACGCGTACAATGTATGCGTGAACAAGTAGTAATACAACCACAATAAGCAGAACAGATTGGTGCAAGTAACAGAGCACTTGAACGAACTGAACTAATTGAAAAAATGAATGAAGGAACACTTGAAAAGAGCAAGCTTATCGAGCAGTAGGCAAACTTAGACAACAGGGAGGAACATAGAACACAAATAGGTAGGAACAACAGAAGAAAACAGCTATCCAGATTCCTGATCCAACGTCCGGGAGACAAATGTTGAATACAATCTCTTCTAATCATATCGAACATCGCAGAGGAAAAGCTTGGTTGTTTTTGCGGTGTGACCCACAGGACTTGAATTTTTGTAGGGTACACTTTCACTATCTGACATTCTTCCCTCCAAAAGGTGGAAAATTATTTCCGTGAGAAGTCCGTTCTTCAAATGTGATTCTCGAAATCAGAGAAAGCTGTGCTGCACGCAAACTGCCATAACTCGGAGGTCTTTTGCAGCCTCTGAAAGCTCATAAGAAAATAAAAAATAAATGATGATTTCATCCCTCAAAAAGTAAGTTCTAAAAGTGATGATCTCATTGAATGAACAAGGGGTGGACTTTTGGAACGCTTCTTTCGGCAAAGGATGCAAGATCGGGACTCCTGATCACATAGAAAATCGCTTCATGAAAGCATGATTTTGTCACTGTGTGTGGTACAGAGCTTCAAATTTCATAGAGCACAACTTCTTTTCCTGATGTTGTTTCCTTTAGATGGAATAAAATTACTTCCGTGACAAGTTCATCCTTTGGTTGCGGCTCCGTAATCGATTCGAAGAACGGTTCAAAAATTTGTATGGCAAGCACTTAAGTCACCACTAGTAATTAACACTTAAAATTTTATAACGTGTGATTTCTGACGTATGCACATAGATGTCGCTCCTTCAGGTGGAAAGCTATCGATTCTATAAAGTTCTGAAAATAAAACTGAAAAAAATTAACACCTCTTATTGAATCGAAAACAGCGGGCAGAAAATCTTTATTTATAACTGCAAAACAACCAGTATTCAAAACTTTGGTTCTGTCTTGTGCACTTTAGATTAAGAATGCCAGCGCGAGTGGAACACTTGGCCGGGCACAAAAGAGACAAATCTAAAATCTCGCTCTACCAATTTTTAGGTCTCCGAAGACGACGACGTGGTCGAAACGTCAGAACATATTAGGTTGTCCCATAAATCCCCGCCGTTTTTTCAACGATTCACTGCTGATTTCGCCGGCGGTCTCTTGCATAGCGCTGCATAACCTTCGAAAGAGAATGATTTGCTCAATCAGAACATGTATTGCATTTCTTTTCTCATCACGAATTTTGTCAATTTTTAGGTCGTTGAAGTGAAAAGTGAAAAAGTGAAAAAGTAGACATTTGCGCACTTGTTCTCTCCGCTTACGTTTGTAATTTTTTGCGCAGTTTTTTATAGCATTTGGAAGACAATGTTCTGTACTACAAGAATGTGTGTTAGTTAATTAAGTAGAAAGCAAACTAAGAGAAGGTGAAAGGGCGAGTGAACAAGATATTGTCCGTTTCGACCCTAACCCTTAGACGGACAATAACAAAAATAAACGAAATATAAAGTCAGTCCCGGGTCTCCTCAGTAAGGAAGACTGACTTTATAAGTATGTGTAAAGGAACTAACCTGTGTTTAGGATATGATCCACTAAAACCATCCGAAGAGTCCATGCACCACAACAGATAAATCACTAATACAAGAAATCACCAATTAGTACAACCTGCAAGCAACTACCAAGTTGCGCGTCACGGTCAAAGTAACACCATTCACCGCGGAAAACTCGACGAAAACGAACGCAACTGCGAAAACTAAACTGTGAGGCAAACAACGAACAAAGGCGTAAAGGCAAATCATGAGCGTTAACTGGAGCGTTGGCCTTAAATCGTCTCAGCGAACGTTCCAGAGATTCAACACTCCTTCCCAAATCAATCGAAACAGGCGAGACAGTGGGCCGTGAAGCAATCCCGCGAACAATACGCCCCACACCACACACCGCCTCCCCGGCGCCCAGTTGCGACAAGGCTGGAATGGCCAGAAACTCCACCACTCCCTCCAAATCAATCGAAATAGGCGAGGCAGTGGGCCGTAAAGCAAACCCGCATACAATACGCCCCACACTGCACACCGTCTCCCTGGTGCCTAGTTGTGACAAGGCTGGAATGGCCAGAGACTAAACCAATCCCTCCAAATCAATGAAATAGGCGAGACAGTGGGCTGGAAAGCAAACCCGCGTACAATACGCCCCACACTTCACTACGTCTCCACGGCGCCTAGTTGCGTCAAGGCAGAAATGGCGTAGTGTGCCACACAAGGCACTAATATAGTTGTGAGTTCTGAAGGAGGTGCCAGCACATTCTTCTTTGCACTGTTGAGCCTGCTAAACAAAGGCAGAGTGTACAATGGGTAAAAGCACTGCATCAAACGCTAGCTAGACAATAAGGCCCCTGGACTGGAGTGCCTGCCTTTAACATACACCGTGTAACCGTCGGGAGACAGAGACTTGTAGCTAGCTATGTGTAACATATTGTAGAGTTGTGAAACGGTCACCATTTGGTGAATTTAAACCTGGTGTATTTTTAATCTAATTTAAATTTGCCTTTATGTAAAATAAGGTTATACTTGTATATTATAAATTTGTTTCTATTAATGCATTTAGATAGAGAGTGGTCAAAATCTTTAGGGGTATATCCATTGTCTATTAATATTGAGTAAAGCATCCTTAACTTAGTTGTAAAGTCTTGTAACAGACTGCAGGTACGTGCTATTCGTAACATTTCTGTATAAAATGTCGCTTGTTTAGTTCTATCACTGATATATGAACTTGAATTAGGAAGCCTGAGAACCTTAAAATTATAGTCATCAGTTTTATTATACATACTTGTAAATATTCTGTCATTATGTACCCATATGTTTAGATCTAGATAACAACATTTTAATTCATTAATATGTGTTATTTCCAGTGATAATGTGTTTTTATAAACTCTATTCAACATATCAGCAATGACATTATCATGTGCATTATATATTATCAACAGGTCATCCATATACCTAAATGGTTTAAACAGTATGTTATAAATGTAATTATTAATGGAATATTCGTATTCAAAATATGAAATTGTGAGATCGGCTAATAGAGGACTAAAGTTACCTCCTTGTGGTACTCCTATTTTTTGTTTGAATGTTATACCTGCAAATTGACAAAAACTGTTGTTAAGCAAGAAGTCGACTAAGTAGATTAGATCTTGCTTTGTGTAATATTTAAATTGACTATTTTTACATTTGTCTGTGTAAAATATTTTACCAGTAAATTCATTCACAGCCAAGTATTTTTTGTTAGCGTTATTGTAACATAGTTTGACAACCTCGCTAATAGTACTAATAATGCATTTGTGTGGAATGTTGGTGAACATATTGGTGAAGTCTGCAGAATAGACCTTGAGTGATTTTTCTCGTATATTGTAAAGTTGTTCGCTTATATTGATGTCGTCAATAGACCAATAACCTATAAAATTAGCATTTCTAGATTTAATTGCTTCGTTATATTTTTTGAAATGTTTTTTGATGAACTTGAAAATTCTATTTAACTCTATTGCAATGGGCTTAACCGAGCTATTATACGCACCAGTGATAAATCTAAATTTAATAGGATTCTTATGTAGTTTAGGTAAACAGTAAATGTATGGTATTACTGCTTCTTTTGTTTTAAAACCATTTATTGCACAAGTATTATTATGATATTCCAGTAATTTAGAGACGTTAATATTATTGCATAATTCGTATGTGTCATTATTATTTGTGTTGTTCTCTTTTGTAGATATTCCCATTTCTTTCATTATAATATTAATATACAATTTTTTGCATATTATTCCATAATTATTACTTGCTTTATCTAAAGGGCATATTATGAAATGTTGGTGTATGTAATCTAGATACTTACGATTGTACGTGTAATAGTTATCCTCGTAAATGCACTGTTGTTTGAGAATTGTATGTGTCTTTCTCTTAAATGATTCTTTTAAGTATTTTCTAATTGTCTCAGTCTTGTGGTTGTCGAGTTTGTAATTACATTTAAGTTTGGTTGCCACTTTGTTAGTTGTTTCATCTATCCAGTTTATAATATCTTGGTCTTGCACTTTTTTAGGTACTCTGAATTTTGTACCTTTAGCCATCAACTGGCGTAGTCCTCTGTCTCTAATTAAGTCTAAGTTACCAGTTATTACATGTCCAGAATTTTTGTCTCTGTATTTGATGTATTCTGTATTATTGCATAGACAAGATAACTCTTCAAAAGCTAAGGCTTGTTCTTTGGTTAATATTTTTAAACTTTTATTATAGTTATATATGTTTTTAGAAATAGGTTTATCGTAAGTGTATACCATAAGACATTTTGTGTATTCATTGGCATTAATGATATTTTTAATAACAGTACTGTTTATGATATTGTTGAAATTAACTCTATCAAGAAATTTGTGCATATACTTTGTGCTAATTATGAGGTGTTTTTTGTTGTTCAATGTGTCTTTTTTGTTGTAATTATAGCTGCATAGTAAAGCCAATAATCTGAGTTTTTTGGTTAGTTCTAAATCATTTAGAGCGTATGCATCGAAGCTTAGCTTTATAAGTTTATGAATGTTGTCTTCCAAATGCTATAAAAAACTGCGTAAAAAATTACAAACGTAAGCGGAGAGAACAAGTGCCCAAATGTCTACTTTTTCACTTTTTCACTTTTCACTTCAACGACCTAAAAATTGACAAAATTCGTGATGAGAAAAGAAATGCAATACATGTTCTGATTGAGCAAATCATTCTCTTTCGAAGGTTATGCAGCGCTATGCAAGAGACCGCCGGCGAAATCAGCAGTGAATCGTTGAAAAAACGGCGGGGATTTATGGGACAACCTAATATGTTCTGACGTTTCGACCACGTCGTCGTCTTCGGAGACCTAAAAATTGGTAGAGCGAGATACTAGAT
Organism: Heligmosomoides polygyrus bakeri; assembly: GCA_947359475.1. NCBI lineage: Eukaryota > Metazoa > Nematoda > Chromadorea > Rhabditida > Heligmosomidae > Heligmosomoides > Heligmosomoides polygyrus. The sequence continues at coordinate 50,240,096 of OX375868.1, read as the reverse complement.
TTGTCTCTTTTGTGCCCGGCCAAGTGTTCCACTCGCGCTGGCATTCTTAATCTAAAGTGCACACGACAGAACCAAAGTTTTGAATACTGGTTGTTTTGCAGTTATAAATAAAGATTTTCTGCCCGCAGTTTTCGATTCAATAAGAGGTGTTAATTTTTTTCAGTTTTATTTTCAGAACTTTATAGAATCGATAGCTTTCCACCTGAAGGAGCGACATCTATGTGCATACGTCAGAAATCACACGTTATAAAATTTTAAGTGTTAATTACTAGTGGTGACTTAAGTGCTTGCCATACAAATTTTTGAACCGTTCTTCGAATCGATTACGGAGCCGCAACCAAAGGATGAACTTGTCACGGAAGTAATGTCCCCTTCATTGGACCACTCCTCCCTCCTGCACCGGTCCCCCTTCAATGGACCCCTTCCCTTTTCACTTGGTCCCTTCTTCACTGGTCAACATTCTACCGGTTCCCCTTCACTGGACCCTCCCCCTCCTTTACCGGTCCACCCTTCACTGGACCACCCCCCCCCTTCACCGGTCCCCATTACTGGTTCCTTCCTCACCGGTCCCTCTTCACTGCACCCCTCCCCCTCCTTCACCGGTCCCCATTGCTGGTCCCACCTTCACTGGTCCCACCTTTATTGGTCAACCCTTCACCGGTCCCCCATTACTGGTCCCACCTTCACTGGTAACACGTCCGTCTGAATCCGGAACCCTCGCGCGACATCGGTGACAGCTCTTCTGAACCCGGACACCTGTTGAACAATGTCGGTGACATGTGTTCTCAACCCGTACGTGCTTTGCGGTGACACGTCGTTTGAATCTGGAAGGCCTTTCGCGACATTGGTGTCACCTCTTCTGAATCCAGGCACCTGATGAGCAACCTCGGTGACATGTCCTTTCAAGCTTTGCGTGACATCGTTGACACGTCGTGTGAATCCGAAACCCCGGCACGACATCGGTGACACGTCATCTGAATCTGGAAGGCATTTCGCGACATCGGTGACACCTCTTCTGAACCTGAACGTCCTTTGCGCGACATTGGTGACATGTCTTCTAAACGGGAGGCAGTCGTTAGTCCCGACTCGGATGCGCACTGACGATGCCAACAGTGCCTGTGGTGCCAATTAGCGTCGACCCGCACCGTGCCACTCGTCGCTTCGCGACGATCTCTAAGGCAGCCCAGGCCGCCGTGCGATGGTGACCTAGCCGAGCACGGGAGCCTGCAGTCGACCGCGACCCAACTGAGGCGAACTTCACAGATCGACCAGATTTACAGTTACAGCGAATAACTTACTTAGAGGGTTTACAAAGGCAGCGTAAACACGTACTGGTGCGAGTCCTACACACTTTCATGCCATAATTTCGAGCTCTATCTGATGGGCTGTATAAAAACGCTTAAAAATTCCTCTGTAGAGATATGTCGATGCAGGCTTCGAGCTAAAGGCTTCACGAACAATTAGGCATGAATTTCGTAGACTTCATAATGAAAAATTTATGGTCTACCTTGGTCTAGGTTCAGCTGTTCGCTGAACCTAGACCAAGGTAGACCATAAATTTGCAATTGCAAAGCTTGTTTTGTATTGCTTACTGACAACATCAAAGTATAACTACATTCATAATAACAATTATACGATGAAGAAAGAATATTTTAATGTAGTAGTCTCTTATATACATACTAAATTAGATGTTGTCAACTTTAATAAAATATTTAATAGCATCTACTCCATCGAATTTCTGAAGAATTTACAATCAAATAAACTACGTTTTAGAGTAGTCTACAAATACGATCCTCCAACATCAACCAAAATTTTTAATTACAATAAGTTTCTTAAGCCACTAGATAACACAAACATTTCTGATATCTTATCTAACCCTTGTCCATGCGAAACAATATATGTAAACGATAAAAAATTTGTCGACAAGCATCATAATCATATTATAACAGGTAATTTAGAAATCATAAAAGATATAGCACTAAGAGAATTACTTAGTAAAGACACTAAATATAGGGTAGTTAAAAATCTAGACAAAGAAAAAATGAAATTCATATATAACCAGGCTATTGATGTTATTATCGAGAAAATCAAAAATAAATATAAGTTGAATGCTAATATTATAATTCAAATTAGAAAGCATTTTATTTTACAATACAGAAATAAAGTTAAGCCCGTACTAAATAATAATCAAGAAATATCAGAAATTGTCCCATATAATCGAATAAAGTACTACCAAAATTACTTTATTTTTTGCCCACTAGACAAAGCTTCTAACAACTACGGTATAATTTGCAAAAAATACCACTTACAAGTTACTATGAAAGAACTAGGAGTAGTCATTAACTCGTACAATGTGCTCTTGACAACTAAAGACCAAAACAACAAAGTGTACAATCACATGCCCAATATCAGTGAATCTGATATCTTACGTAGACACAACCTTTTTAATGTGAATAACGGTTTAAGAATTAACAATGACACCGCAATTCCGATAATCTACTGCCTACCTAAAATGCGCAAGGACCCAATTAGTTTTAGATTTATAACAGGCGCATCCAAAAGCAGCGTTAAAAACCTTGCCTTACAATTACAATGTATATTCACATTTATTAAGAATCATTTCATTAACTATCGTAACGTAGTAGCTAACCGAAACAGATCTATGAAAATATATTGGGCAATTAATAATACAAATATTATCTATGAACTAAACGCATTACAAGATAACCATTTGAAACTCTATTCAGCAGACTTCAAAGATATGTTTACTAACCTGCCTCATAAGACTATCTTAGACAAAATTGCATTTTACCCAAAATCTGTTTTAAAAATGTTAATAAAAATTTCATAGCTTGTAATGGCTACAAGACATTTTACACTAATGAAACAAATTTGAATTCTCAATATAAAATATTTAATATGCAAGACATTATGGATCAGGTTAATTTCTTACTTAAAAATAGCTATGTAGTATTCAGCTCAACTATCTTCAGGCAAAACAAAGGTGTTCCTCAAGGAGGTAACTTTAGTCCACTACTTGTAGATATCACAATGTCTATTTTGGAATACGAATTAGCTAAAGCGTTTGTTGCTAGTAGTAATAGCATATTTATACCATACAGGTATATGGATGACCTACTAATAGTCCATAACTTAGACGAAAAACAAGTAGATGATATTTTGAAAATAGTTTATAAAGATACCCTGGAATTGAAAAAGACACACATCAATGAACACCACTGCAATTATTTAGACATCACATTAATAATTATCAACAACAGAATAGAAACAAGAATGTACAATAAAACAGATGATTTCAACTTTAAAGTTCTAAGGTTTCCACATTTTACTTCAGCGGTCTCCATAAATATCAAAAAAGCCATAATTTTATCGGAAACGTTAAGAATAGCAAACACTTGGTCTGACCTAAAGTATTTTCTAAAAAAAATTATTGAACTGAAAAATATTTTAAAGCATAATGAATGCACAGAAGAGTTCATTATTTCAAACATAATTAAATGTTTATATAAACACAGATTTATATATTATAAGTTCAAACTTCATCAAGTCAAAGACAATCTAGCTATATTTTTACAGAAAACATTTGACGAATAAAATTATACTTAAATTAAATACCTTCCAAATCTTTTATTTGCTGAAACTGTGTATTTAAGTTAACATAATATAAATTAATATTATTAATGATAAATAAATACTTAACAGTGATAAGGGTACCGTTTTGTTTTATTATTGGTTTCATTGCACTCTGTTTTCGGCACTGAGTGTGAGGCGTGAAACCTTCCTCAATGATACAACCAGTTTTACCATATTTGAATTATAAATGAGAATAAGTATGGATATCATTATACATATCAGTTGGCTAACACACACTTCCTTATTTGTAAATGTGCCACTACGGAGTGCGGTAATAGCCAAAGTGGGTAAGTCTTTCAATTTTTAAAACTGATGTTAATAATAGTGACTATATTAGTTATTATAGTTATAGTTATAATATTTATAAATAATAATAATAATATAATAAAAATAATTATATATAATAAATTATAATTATATAAAAATTATGGCTTATAACTACGATGTATATATTTAGTTTGTCATAAACTTTAATAATTGGGGTTGTTATTTTATAATAATTATTAAATGTCACTATTAGAAATACATTTATTGTAATAATTATACAATAAATTATAATCATAAGTTATAATTATACATTTCATTTTAATTATATAGTCATAATTGTAACAATTACATATAATTATAATTTTTATATGAATAGCCTTTTAATTAACCCCTTTAAATTTAGAACGTGTTTTTCTACATCTTTCAGAAATATCTTTTTGTTTAACTCACATTTTTTTACTCCTCCTTTGTCTTCATTTTTAAACTCAATTTTCTCAAGTAGTTTCTAATTCCTCATCCTATCGTATTCATTCTTTCTCTTCTTCTTTACATCTAATCTCTCTTCCTTTTCATTCTCCTATCTCTCTTCAATCACAAACAGATTTTAAAGATATCTTAAAATATGCTCCTCTTCTTCACTGAAGAGCCATGGGAGGAGCATTACACAAAGGTTCGTCTGAAGATAGTGGCGAAACGAACCTTTTTAATATTTTTTATGCTAAGTAATAATTATTTTGTAACTAAGGATGGCACTTTACACATTTCGTTACTTCTTCGAACCTCTATTTTTATTTGTTTTGTATTGTAATTTTATGGTCTAGGGCTGTACAATAATGCTTAAAAAATTTCCTGTAGAGACATTTTGGAGAAAGCCTCTAGATAAAGACTGCACGAACAATGCAAAAAAAGCTTTTCCAGGGCAGTATAGACTTGGAGGTGCTTAAAATAGCTGTGCTCCTCCTCAGAAGTTTTCCTTCATTCATGAAGGGTGCAACTTTATTCTACTGGCATGCCACTGGAAGAACAATTTGATATGTTGTGTGATAAAATTCAATTACCATGAATTTTTACTCTTACCTATTCAGTCTTAGTTTCGAGAAATATCCTGCTCGGTATCACAAAGGTTCATAAAGATGTCGAGGATCTTAGAAAAACCTGAGGAATACTATGAAAAAACCAGAACAGGATTCTCCCAGGAAGGCTCTCTACTAAATGGATTGTTCGTGCTCTTTATCTGGAGGCCTTCGCCAAAATGTCTCTGCAGGGAAATTTTTAAGCATTCTTGAACAGCCCTTCAGGTAGACCATAAAATTTTTATTATAAAGTCTACGAATTTCATGCCTAACTTCGTGAAGCCTTTGGCTCGAAGCCTGCGTCGACATATCTCTGCAGAAGAATTTTCAAGTGTTCTTGTACAGTCCATCAGATAGAGCTCGAAATTCTGATGTGAAAGTACGTAGGTCTCGCACCAGTACGACTCTTTGCACTGCCTTTGTAAACCCTCTAAGTAAGTTATTCGCTGTAACTGTAAATCTGGTCGATCTGTGAAGTTCGGCCTCGGTGGGGTCGCGGTCGATCTGCAGGCTCCCGTGCTCGGCTAGGTCACCATCGCAGGGCGGCGAGGGCTGCCTTGGAGATCGTCGCGAAGCGGCGGGTGGCACGGTGCGAGTCGACGCTAATTGGCACCGTAGGCACTGTCGGCATCGTCAGTGCGCATCCGAGTCGGGACTAACGACTATCACCCCCTCTAAACCCAGGCGCCTGTTGAACGACGTCGATAACACCGCTTCTGAAAACTCGGACGCTCGCTTTCGCGACGTCGATGACGCATGTTCGGAACTCGGACGCCCTTTGAGTGACACTGGCGCACGTCTTCTGGCCCCCTCTCAACACGATGTAGGTGACACCACACAACTACAACCCCCCCCCCCCCATCCCCACTTCCTCCCAACACACTCATTCAGCACTTCTGTGCAAACAAACACACACTCACTCACTCACACACTGACAAACGACCGTTCTCGCTTATATATATACCAGACGTTCAACGGCCTAGCGGCCGCCAAACGTCTGGTTGGGGGCTTCGCCCCCAAACCCTGAAACCCTGAAAAACTTCTTTACACAGACGCATACCATGCTGATTCGGTTTGCTCATGTCCGAAACCTTCTGCGATTGTGATACAGCTGTTTCATATAACTGCTCTCTTGAAATGAAGTTCCCAATAAAGTCATCACTGTTAGAAGATGGAAAGAATCACACAGATATCATTCATTGAGGAGATAACCTCTCTCCTATGTTTTAGAAAAATGTTTTCCTCAAAACTGTCAATAATAAGAGATACTAAACGGATAAGTGAACGCGCCTGCCTCTGTACGTCGGTGACACGTCTTGCAATCCCAAGCGGCCTTTGACCGACATCGGAGACACGTCTTCTGAACGCGGAAGCCCGTTGCCCCACAACACTGACACATCTTTTGAATCCGGACGCCACCCCCCCCCCTCCCCACCCCACCTTACTGGTTCTCTCGAACAGGTCATCCTTTAGTGGTCCCCTCTTGCCCGCTTCAGCTGCTGGACCCCTTCTTTTTGATTGCCCTTATTGGTAACCATCCTTAATTAACTCCTCCTTTCTTGTTCCCTTATTGGTAACCGTCTACTGAACACCATTATTGGTTTCCCCATTCCCTTGGTCCCGTCTACTGACCCCATTTTAGAGATCCCGTATTACTGGTTCCCCGTCTCCGTGTCACCTCCAGCCCCCCTCCCCCTTCCAGGTCACTTTCACGAATTTCAAGAATTTCACTTTTCAAGATGTTCCCCCCCCCCCAAACTTGTCCTCCCACGCTCACGGCGTGACATCGGTGACATGCCTGAACCCGGACATCGTTTAATCGACATCGTTGACTCGTCTTCTAAAGCCGGACGTCTTTTGAAGGACATCGCTGACATGTCTTCTGTACCTGCCCCCCCCCTTTCCCCCTTTGCGCGACTTCGGCGACAGCTCTTCCGAACCCGTTCGCCTGTTGCACGACGTCGGTGGCACCTCTTATGAACCCGGACGTCTGTTGAACGACGTCGGTGACACCTTTTCTGAATTCGGACGCCTGTAGAACGACGTCGGTGACATGGTGAGTACGAAAGCCCTTTGCGCGACATCGGTGACACGCCTTCTGACCCTGTCGACCTGACATGGGTGACACATGGTCTGAACCCGGACGCCTGTTACTCGACGTCTAGGATCTAGGATAGGAAAGGCCAGACGGATAGGCAGACGGACGGACAGACGGACGGACAACCGCTTACTCTTTTATATATAGTAGGATAGTAGGATAGGGTACACTCATGGGCGGGACACCAGCTCTTCCATCTTTTATTAAAGTTGATCAAAGGGGACAAAAAAGTTATAGCTACCATTTGCAAGGCTGCAGCAACAAAATCCGGAATAGCGGTATTGGGCTGCATAGCACTGCTTGTTGCCACTAATAAAGGGTCGCGTAAAAGATGGGAGCAGAGGCGGTCTCGTCATTTGAGAAGCTAGTAATTTGCACCTGGAAATCTTTTAATCTTTAATCAACGCATTTCATTTTTACAGCGATTAAAAATACATACGGCTGTTTAAAACGGCTTCATAAGTCGAAGTTACTCCGCTGCATTCACGTTCAAGAGTTTTTTGCTGACCCTACAATACCGCTCAAATTCTTTGAGAGAAAGACGCTTTGGGACGGATTAATCCGTCACAAAGCGTCGCTTTGTCATAACCTCCCTTAAACCTACTCCTGTGTATTCCATCTGACACCATTCGAATCGCCTCTTCACTGCGCATCCGACGCTTCCTAGTTGTGTTCAATTCGACAACCTACGACCTAGTTAATGGGCATTTTACTCTGGAGGGCACGTAATTGATTTACGTCCTCTCCAAAACTGCCATTGGCGCCCACTTCGGACACTCCAGCAGCCGATTTCAGCGAAATCCGGAAATCTCCATTTCTATCAGAAGATCTGAATTCAGCTTGCTGCGACCAAACAGCGATCAAAGCAACACCAAGCACTACTTAATTTGGATGATTTTTATCTGATCGCATATTTAGGCCAATTACTCGCAATGCTCACGTTCAGGACTTTCTTTCTAACGAACCTTTCTCCTGCAAGCATCTATATACGGTTAGCTGAGAAAAGCACCTTCCTCGTTCTGTAAAATAGTAGTAGGAGCTCAAATGCGACTTCTTCAATATGTTCCCAAAAGCGCAGTTTTTCGTCCTCTGCAAGGGATTTTCTCATGTTGAATGCATTGTAGGATGTGTAATAAAGCAGTGAAGGAGCACTATCTTTTTACACAGGACTGTAGTATGGCCAGTATTTCGAGAATAGCAGTTCATAAGCCTGACGTTTTCCGAAACAATTATTTTGTGGCCTCTATTGGTATCCAATTTTGTATTTTATCCCGTTTTCTTCAATTTAACCTTCGGCTTGTTCTTGAATAAGAAAATGGTTTGTTTAGCCATTTTGGCCGCGTCAGCAGCCTCTCGGCGATATAATATGGCTCAGATAGGAGTTGGTCGACATTTTACCCTTTCTGCATACAGTCGGTTTTGAGAGGGGACATGGACTTGACGTGAGCCCTGTGCTCGGCGGCCGAGTCGCCGGTGACCTCTGCTCGGTTCGCACCTGGGTGCGATACCCAGTGGCAATGCACCACCCCATTGGAGGAGCAATGAAAGCAATACGGGTCGATCTTTTAAGATGTGTCTAGTGCTCGAGCTCGGCTCCTCTGTTTTTTAATAATTTGAATGCTCTAACACAATATTAGTTTCGCAAGCATGAACTCATAGATTATATTCTACTAAATCCTGGATGTTGGCTTCGTCATCCACTCAATGTTCAACCTAGTATGTGACTAGTAAAAAATTAGAAAAACGGCTGATTGGCTAGTAATTAATTCTAGGGAGGTCTAGAAGAAATGCTGGGTGCTAAAGTTCTTTCATGCCTAATTCAATCAGTTTTTAGGTTCTGGATAATCGATTTCCAAACGTGTGCTCGAACATCTCTGCAATGCTTTCAACCCTTTTCATACTACCTTAACAAACGTTTCACCAAATATGCATATATTTCTTATATTTCTAAAATTGTTTTCCTTTGTTAATTCTTTTTATTCTTATATTTTTTCTCATATTTTACACAATATGCATCTGCCAGCCGGTATTCTATGACTCCAGAGCTTTGCAAGTCGTCGCAATAGTTTCGTGGGACATTCTAATGGAGTGTTAGGGTTGAGTGGTGATCAATCCTTTATTTGGGCCAAGCGTGTACAATTTTCAGTCTGTATGATTAACTACAACTTCTTTTGAAAACTGTACCACAATGTAAAACAGTGTTTGAACCTTCATGTATCATTTTGTTTTTTAAATATAAAAATGGTCTAAAGCTTATTTTATGAGCGTAAACCATGTTTCAGCATGCTTTAAAAATAGATCGTTCCATGCATCCATTTAGGAGTGACTTTGATTATATTGATAGCAAAAGTATTATATGTTTGCTTGAGGTTACTCTCTTGTCAGTGGAAAGAAAAATTTTGGTTTTTTCTAATTAAAAAGGCATACCTTTGCGCAGCTTAACATAATCAGCATTATTTATATCCAGAACAGCAAGTTTGTCGATGAGACCTCAACTCAATGCCAATCCCAAAAAGAAATCTGCTAAACGCTAAATAACGCTAAATTTTAGCGAAAGATGTCGTTAATTTTCGCTAAAATAGTGAAATCGTCAACCTCGTACACGCCTGAGACACATTATTATTATTATTATTATTATTATTATTATTATTATTATTATTATTTATTATTTATTCCACGGATCTCCCTCGATAGAGAGCCTTCGGGCTCTCTTGTTAAGAGGGATCTCGGGCCGCTTGTCGCAGGGCCACGTGGCGCGTCCCCGGGTGGTGGATAGGGGAATTAAACGCGAACCAAATGCGACCGTGTACTGCCCAGAGACGCAGGTGGGATGCAGGGGATGGACTCCTTGCTCCTGCTGTGTCGGGTCGATGCGTTCCTTGTGCGTGGGAGCGGCATGTTCGTGCACAGTGTGCGTGGATGTGTCCGTGACTGTGCGGATTGTAACTGTGTCGGCTCGGCCAAAAGCTTGCACTCGGTAGACTGGGAGTACATGTAAGGCGATTCGAGGCCGCCTTAAGTCTCGCCCCGTCCCTTCGGGCAGTCTGGCTGGCTGCCCGGAGTACCCCGCCCGCACGACAGAGCCTGACTAGCTACCCGTGTTGTATTCCAGTCAAACACAGCAGCACTAAAGGGCCTCATTCCCCTGACCCCGAAAGAGCCCCCATTTCTGCAGCGATGGGAAGGACGAGTACGGAGAGGCTGCTAAAATCTCAGGGCCTAACCAGGCTGCGCAAACTGAGAAGGACTAGGATGACGATCTGTACTTACAACGCCCGCACGCTTGCGTCGGAAGCATCCGTCGAGGACATGATGATGCAAGCCAGGAAGATCAAGTACGACGTCATCGGACTGACCGAGACGAGAAGACACCATCCCCTACACGCCGCCTACGACTCCGGAGAAGAACTGTTCCTCGGAACATGCGACAGCAGGGGAGTAGGCGGCGTTGGTGTCCTCGTCAACACGCACTTGGCCATGAACATCGATTCGTACGAGTCTCTGACAAGCCGAATCGGACGTCTGCGACTGAAGCGATGTGGCTCCGTGCCAGCCTTGACTGTGTTCGTCGCGTATGCCCCAACATCCGACTACGACGACGAAGAGGCTGAATCCTTCTACGTGGAGCTGGAGAAGTTCCATAAGGAAGATCACACCTTCTACAAGGTGATCGTCGGCGACTTCAACGCCAAGATCGGACCGCGAAGGTCACCGGAAGAACTTCACAACGGAACCCACGGTTTGGAGTGGAACGAGCAAGGTGAAAGGCTGTCTGAGTTTATCATGTCGACCAAGACCATCCATGGAAACTCGCAGTTCCAGAAGCCTCCCTCCCTACGATGGACCTAGGAATCTCCCGGTGGCCAGTTCCACAACGAGATCGACCACATCATTTTCAATCGCAAGTATTGCCTGACCGACGTCTCCGTTGTCCCCAAGTTCTACACGGGATCGGACCACCGCCTCCTTCGCGCGAGGTTCCGCTTTTCGCGTCAAGGAGAGAAGGCCGCGAAGTTCAAGAAGAGGAGTCCCAGAACGACCATCAACTGGGATCTCTACACCTCTCTTGTCGGCCTTTGGGAAGATGCCGTCATGGACAACGTCGACGAGGAATACGATCGCTTCGTGCGCCATCTCCACGATAGTGCTAAGGGAGCCGAGAGCTTGAAGACCACCAAGAGACGCCTGTCTCCGGAAACTCTCGAGCTGATACGCCAGCGTGGAGCAGCACGAGCGTCAGGCAACTATCAACTGACGTCCGAGCTTGCAAAGCTATGCAGAGCGGCGATAAAGGAAAATCTGAAGGAGAGAAGGGCGGAAGTGTTGGCTGAAGCAGCAGAGGCAGGGCTGAGCATCCGCAATGCCCGCCGGAACTTCGCCAACTTCAAGACCAAGATGACCGCTCTCCGACGTCCTGACGGAACCGTCACCTCTTCCAGAAGGACCATGGAGAAAGTCATCCACGACTTCTACTCCGATCTCTTCGATAGCCACGTCCACCTGCCCCCATGTCATCTTCCGCAGGATGGATACGTCGTTCCCTCTGTTCTCCCTTCCGAGATCCGACACGCCATCTCGTCGGTGAAGAAACGTACAGCACCCGGTCCTGACAGGATTAGAGCTGAACACCTGAAGAACCTCCCGCCAGCGCTCATCAACACCTTGGCGCGGCTCTTCACACGCTACCTGTCCGAATGCAAGGTTCCATCTCAGTGGAAGACCAGCAAGACCGTCTTGCTGTACAAGAAGGGAGACGTGCACGACATTGGCAACTATCGCCCGATCTGCCTGTTGTCCGTAGTCTACAAGCTGTTCACTCGAGTCATCCTGAATAGGATTAGTAGAACGCTGGACGAAGGACAGCCATGCGAACAAGCAGGATTTCGGAGAGGATTCAGCACGATCGACCACATACACACCATTACGAAGCTCATCGAAGTGTCGCGAGAGTACAAGCTGCCGCTGTGCCTTACGTTCATTGACCTGAAGAAGGCATTCGACTCCGTCGAGACTGAAGCGGTCATGGAAGCCCTGCTCACCCAGGGCGTTCCTACTCAGTACATCAGAGTCCTTCGAGAGCTGTACAGTGGATTCACGACCAAGATCTCACCATTCTACAACGACGTCGTCATTGACGTGAAGAGAGGGGTTCGACAAGGGGATACCATATCTCCGAAGCTCTTCAGCGCCACCCTCGAAAACGTCATGCGTGAACTAGAATGGGATGACATGGGAGTGAAGGTCGACGGCCGGCAACTGCACCATCTTCGCTTCGCTGACGACATCGTGCTCATAACACCGAGCATCAGTCAGGCGGAACGAATGCTGGCCGACTTCGATCGTGTATGTGGAAGCGTTGGACTGCAGCTGAATCTTACGAAGACGATGTTCATGAAGAACGGATGGGTTTTTGATGCCCCACTCTCGCTCAACGGAACGAACATCTCCGAATGCTCCAGCTATGTGTATCTGGGTCGCGAAGTCAACATGGCCAACGACCTAGCACCAGAGCTGAGCAGGAGGAAACGAGCGGCTTGGGGAGCTTTCAAGAGCGTCGAAGAAGTCGCGAAGAAGACGAAGAACGTCCGACTCCGTGCCCACCTATTCGACTCCACTGTTCTTCCTGCCCTAACATACGCCTCAGAGACCTGGGCTATACGAAAGCAGGATGAACACGCGATCAGCGTCGCGCAGCGTGGAATCGAGAGGACGATGCTCGGAGTGACACGACTCACGCAAGTGAGAGAAGGCCTCCGGAGTTCCGAGCTTCGCCGACGTTCGAAGATCAGAGACGCTGTCGCATGGACCAAGTCGTCGAAAATTAGGTGGGCCGGCCACGTAATGCGATTCGCAGACACCCGCTGGACGAGAGCCGTCACAGACTGGATTCCGCGGGATGTCAAAAGAACACCAGGACGCCCACCAACGCGTTGGTCGGACTTCTTCGTGAAAGCCCTGAACGACCGATATGACGCTCTTCGTGTCCCTCGAGCGAGGAGGATCCATTGGACCACTCTGGCACGCGACAGGGACGAATGGAGACGCTGCTGGCGCCCGCTCGAACAAGTCGATGATCAACGGGACGACACGTGATACACGTGATACACGTGATTATTATTTATTACATAGCTAAAATCCATGTGAAGAACAATATAATTAGAAACAGTATACAATGACATCCACATAACAGTTCGTGGATATAGATATTAAATAGAATAGGGGATAGAACGCAACCTTGTGGAGCGCCACTAAGAGCCAGTTGAGGTGCTGAATAATTGGAATTCACGCGTACAGTAAAAGTTCTGTGATCTAAAAACTCAACTATCCAAGAAATTATTCGAGGATGTATGCCCACCATGATCAGTTTAGCTTTTAGTCTCTTATGGCATACCCTATCAAAGGGTTTTGCAAAATTAAAATAAATCACATCAAGCCATCCTATGTTACTTATGTCATTGGTCCAATCATTCAAGGCCTGTAGCATAGCTGTCTCAGTGGATCTTTTTCTCTGAAAACCATGTTGGTTTGTTGAGATTATGTTGTGGTGATCCAAGTGTGCAACAATTTTCTTTTTAAGAATTTTTTCGAAAAGATGGGCGAACATAGGTGTGACACTAACCGGTCGATAATTTTGCGGTGTCGTAAATGGGGGCTTATTCGGTATTGGAGTAACTATAGCGCTCTTCCATCTATGTGGAACTTCAGCTGTCATGAAGCTTAAATTGTAAATGAAGTCAAGAGGCTTGACAATACTTGCACTTACTTGTTTTACAAAGAAAAAAGGTATCTCATCAGGCGTTTGAGAGTAAGACGTAGGCCATCTTGAAAGTTCTTCGTACAATTCGTCTGCATGAAACCAAACAGAATCTTCCATGATGGGGAACGCATTGATTGGTGTTGATACATTGTCAAGATCATTATCAGTGAAAGCTTTACGAAAGTGTCCGCTAATAGTTGAGCTTTATCTAGGTCGTTTCTGACAATGCTTCCATCTTCTGTGACTAAAACTCCAATACTTTTCCTCTCTTGAAGTCTTGATCTCATGAATTTGTAGAAAGCTAATTTGTCTTTTGCTTCAACAATTTTCATTTCTTGACAGCGATTGTATTTTGCAAGTTTCTTAGAAAATTTGAGATTTATACGCTTATATTTACTTCAGCTATCAGAGGAATTGTTATTTACTGCTTTATTCCATGCTGCATGTCGGAGATTGAATAAATTTAGGAAATATTTGGGTAAAAATTTACCGCAGGCTGAGACTTTCTGGAATGGAACGAACAACTGAATGGAAAGTTGCAGTATAGCAAGAAATAATTCGTATTTTTCATCTACGGAGTTTGCCGTGTTTAGGGAACTGTACCAATCTATTTCGGTCAAGTGTTTTCGGATGGCGTCATAGTCCGCGCTCATAAAGTTCTTTCTGACGACAGAGCGTTTAGGTTCTGCGTAGTGGTTGATGCGAAAATTTACGCTGTTGTCATCGCTGCTCGCCAGAGGGGGACTCGTTTTTACATCTTGTATCATTCTGTCTGCGTTGCATTGCACATCTTAAAAGATCGACCCGTGTTGCTTTTATTGCTCCTCCAATGGGATGGTGCACTGCCACTAGGTATCGCACCGAGGTGCGAGGCGAGCAGAGGTCACCGGCGACTCGGCCGCCGAGCACAGGGCTTACGTCAAGTCCAAGTCCCCTCTCAAAACCGACTGTATGCAGAAAGGGTAAAATGTCGACCAACTCCTATCTGAGCCATATTATATCGCCGAGAGGCTGCTGACGCGGCCAAAATGGCTAAACAAACCATTTTCTCATTCAATAACAAGCCGAAGGTTAAATTGAAGAAAACGGGATAAAATACCAAAATTGGATAGCAATAGAGGCCACAAAATAATTGTTTCGGAAACCGTCAGGATTATCAACTGCTATTTTCGAAATACTGACCATACTACAGTCCTGTGAAAAAAGTTAGAGCTCCTTCACTGCTTTATTACACATCCTACAATGCATTCAACATGAGAAAATCCCTTGCAGAGGACGAAAAACTGCGTTTTTGGGAACATATTGAAGAAGTCGCATTTGAGCTCCTACTACTATTTTACAGGACGAGGAAGGTGGTTTTCTCAGCTAACCGTATATAGATGCTTGCAGGAGAAAGGTTCGTTAGAAAGAAAGTCCTGAACGTGAGCATTGCGAGTAATTGGCCTAAATATGCGATCAGATAAAAATCATCCAAATTAAGTAGTGTTTGGTGTTACTTTGATCGCTGTTTGGTGGCAGCAAGCTGAATTCAGATCTTTTGATGGAAATGGAGATTTCCGGATTTCCCTGAAATCGGCTGCTGGAGTGTCCGAAGTGGGCGCCAATGGCAGTTTTGGAGAGGTCGTAAATCAATTACGTGCCCTCCAGAGGAAAATGCTCAATAACTAGGTCGTAGGTTGTCGAATTGAACACAACTAGGAAGCGTCGGATGCGCAGTGAAGAGGCGATTCGAATTGTGTCAGCTGGAATACACAGGAGTAGGTTTAAGGAGGTTATGGCAAAGCGACGCTTTGTGACGGATTAATCCGTCGCAAAGCGTCTTTCTTTCAAAGAATTTGAGCGGTATTGTATTAACACAGTGCCCCCTATTAACAATATCGGCCGACTTTTATCTGACATGAGCTCCTAGGAAAGAAGGTTTTCAAGCGGTGAAAATAATATTAAAGTATTTATGTCTTGCATAAGTTTGACTGGGATCGTTTATGATTTGTCACACCCCACATATCTACGAAGGATACACTAATGAGTACATTCGAGAAACGTGGGTGAACTACACCCTTGCTACCCGTTTGAAGAAAAAAAAACGATGACAATCGACGAACTTGGCCTGTAGTGCTCTCACATACTGGAAACCGCCGGATCCTCTCATCTTAGCAAGCAAGGGCGTTCTTCAGATAGGGAAGGAATTAGCTGTGGTAGAACTAGCACTCCTCCACGAAATGTTAAAAAAATAGGTTGAGCAGCCGGTGCTGTGGTTTACCCGAGGTCTGCCCGAAAAAGCGCGGTAAGAAGTCATAAATGCCACAGTCAACGTCTCTGCTTGCTCAGCATGACATGAGCTGTGACAGTGTCCCAGGCAATCCTGGCAAAATATGCACCTCTCCAGAGTATTGTCGCTACGAGCGGCACTGTGCAGTGGCCGCTGGTACCAGTGACACCACGTGCGCTAGTTTTAAAGACCGCTGCACGATGGATTTGGGCTGCGTCACTGTGCAGTGGGAGACTTTGGTGGTTCATTTCGCAACACAACCTCTTACTTATATTTTATTACAAGTGCTCCGACACGCCTAACGGCGTGTTTCGCACTTGCGCGCTTCGCGCGACTTTGTAGCACCACTGACCTATGGAAAGTAGTTTTTGTAAAACATAAAATTCGCTATCATCTAGGACTTGGTGCGTATTTTATCGGCATCAAGCCCTTCACCACTTCGGTACCTTTATCATAGACATTCTTTCCTAACCAGCCAGTAATGTCATTGGTTTGTGCTGTACTTCTGTCCCTCAGGTTGTTCCTCCGTAATCGTTCTCATGCTCAACAGCTAGCTTTTCAAGTTGTCTTGACACGTCTTCCGAAGCCAGGTCCCCTCTCTCTCGCTTCTTCTTACTGGATCTAATTGCTGGTCCGCCTTTACAGGTTTCCCTCCGCCTCTTTAATCCCCCACCTTCCTGGTCCCAACTAATGGCCCACTTCTTTGTTTCCACTATTGACACCTACTGATCTCTTCTTGCTCGTTTCCCTGTCTTGGCCGCTCCTCCGGGTTGTTCCTTTCCTTCCTGGTCGCTCTCCTGGTCCACCATAGAGGTCCTCTTACCGCCCTTCCCCACCACCCCCTTAATGGTCCTCCCATGCACACGACACGGTCGGTGACACGTATTCAGAATCAGGATGCTTGCTGCGCGACGTAGGGGCCCGTTTTCTGGATCAAGAGGCTCAGAAGCGCGCGCAATCGCTGCTGTGTCGAGCATGAAGAGGCTATGCATATGGCAGATTCCTTGTTCTCCCTATGAATTCCCTTACGGCTCCCTTCTTGTTGATTCCTATCCTGGTCCCGCCCACAAGTCCCTTCTTTCAGGTAGATGCTTCCCCGCTCGGGATCCTCCTTACTACTCTGCCCAATTAAGTAGCCATCCTAGGCTCACGACACGACGACGGCGAGCGAACGCCCATTGTGTGACATGGGTGTCACATCCTCTAAATCCAGTCTCTCTTAATGGTAATGGATCCCCTTGCTGATCCTCCTTACTGTCACCCTCCCCTGATTGGTAACTCCCTAATGATCCCTACATATTGCCTAAACTCTTCCTGGTGCCACCTCCTGGCCTGCTTCCTTGTTCCCCCGTCGACCATCCCGATGCTCCTCCTGGTTGCTGCCTTCTCATTGCTGCCGGTTCTCCACTCTCAAAGTCCCCCTTCTACCCTTACTCTTTTAGTAGTCTTCTCATGCTAATCGCACGAAGTCGGCTTCTGAATCTGGACGCTCAGAAACGTGCGTAGATGCTGTTGTGTTAAGCAGTAAAGGGCTGCGTTTCCCATGCTGCAGGAACATCCCACGTTCAATAGCAAATTTTGCCCGCGCTGTAGATGATGAGGCGTACCTAATTCAGGTTAGATCACTCGACGGACAAACTCTTTTATATACAGGTGGTGATTGTGATGGTGATGGCGATGGTGATATCTCACATAGGTTAGATCGTTCGACCGCCCTCGCTGTGGATAATGCGGCGTATCTCACTTCGGTTAGATCACTCGACCGCTCTCGCTGTGGATGACGCGGCGTACCTCACTTAGGTTAGATCACTCGACCGCTCTTGCTGTGGATGATGCGGCGCACCTCACTTCGGTTAGATCACTCGACCGCTCTCGCTGTGGATGACGCGGCGTGTTAGATCACTCGACCGCTCTCGTTGTGGATGATGCGGCGTATCTCACTTCGGTTAGATCACTCGACCGCTCTCGCTGTGGATGATGTGGCGTACCTCACTTAGGTTAGATCACTCGACGGACAAACTCTTTTATATATAGGTGGTGATGGTGATGGTGATGGTGATGGTGATGGTGATATCTCACATAGGTTAGATCATTCGACCGCCCTCGCTGTGGATGACGCGGCGTGTTAGATCACTCGACCGCTCTTGCTGTGGATGACGCGGCGTGTTAGATCACTCGACCGCTCTTGCTGTGGATAACGCGGCGTGTTAGATCACTCGACCGCTCTTGCTGGATGATGCGGCGTACCTCACTTCGGTTAGATCATTCGACCGCCCTCGCTGTGGATGACGCGGCGTGTTAGATCACTCGACCGCTCTCGTTGTGGATGATGCGGCGTATCTCACTTCGGTTAGATCACTTGACCGCTCTCGTTGTGGATGATGTGGCGTACCTCACTTAGGTTAGATCACTCGGCCGCTCTCGCTGTGGATGACGCGGCGTGGTAGATCACTCGACCGCTCTCGTTGTGGATGATGCGGCGTATCTCACTTCGGTTAGATCACTCGACCGCTCTCGCTGTGGATGATGTGGCGTACCTCACTTAGGTTAGATCACTCGGCGGACAAACTCTTTTATATATAGGTGGTGATGGTGATGGTGATGGTGATGGTGATATCTCACATAGGTTAGATCATTCGACCGCCCTCGCTGTGGATGACGCGGCGTGTTAGATCACTCGACCGCTCTTGCTGGATGATGCGGCGTACCTCACTTCGGTTAGATCACTCGACCGCTCTCGCTGTGGATGACGCGGCGTGTTAGATCACTCGACCGCTCTCGCTGTGAATGACGCGGCGTGTTAGATCACTCGACCGCTCTTGCTGGATGATGCGGCGTACCTCACTTCGGTTAGATCACTCGACCGCTCTCGCTGTGGATGACGCGGCGTGTTAGATCACTCGACCGCTCTCGCTGTGGATGATGCGGCGTATCTCACTTCGGTTAGATCACTTGACCGCTCTCGTTGTGGATGATGTGGCGTACCTCACTTAGGTTAGATCACTCGGCCGCTCTCGCTGTGGATGACGCGGCGTGGTAGATCACTCGACCGCTCTCGTTGTGGATGATGCGGCGTATCTCACTTCGGTTAGATCACTTGACCGCTCTCGTTGTGGATGATGTGGCGTACCTCACTTAGGTTAGATCACTCGGCCGCTCTCGCTGTGGATGACGCGGCGTGGTAGATCACTCGACCGCTCTCGTTGTGGATGATGCGGCGTATCTCACTTCGGTTAGATCACTCGACCGCTCTCGCTGTGGATGATGTGGCGTACCTCACTTAGGTTAGATCACTCGGCGGACAAACTCTTTTATATATAGGTGGTGATGGTGATGGTGATGGTGATGGTGATATCTCACATAGGTTAGATCATTCGACCGCCCTCGCTGTGGATGACGCGGCGTGTTAGATCACTCGACCGCTCTTGCTGGATGATGCGGCGTACCTCACTTCGGTTAGATCACTCGACCGATCTCGCTGTGGATGACGCGGCGTGTTAGATCACTCGACCGCTCTCGCTGTGAATGACGCGGCGTGTTAGATCACTCGACCGCTCTTGCTGGATGATGCGGCGTACCTCACTTCGGTTAGATCACTCGACCGCTCTCGCTGTGGATGACGCGGCGTGTTAGATCACTCGACCGCTCTCGCTGTGGATGACGCGGCGTGTTAGATCACTCGACCGCTCTTGCTGGATGATGCGGCGTACGTCACTTCGGTTAGATCACTCGACCGCTCTCGCTGTGGATGACGCGGCGTGTTAGATCACTCGACCGCTCTTGCTGGATGATGCGGCGTACCTCACTTCGGTTAGATCACTCGACCGCTCTCGCTGTGGATGACGCGGCGTGTTAGATCACTCGACCGCTCTTGCTGGATGATGCGGCGTACCTCACTTCGGTTAGATCACTCGACCGCTCTCGCTGTGGATGACGCGGCGTGTTAGATCACTCGACCGCTCTCGCTGTGGATCACGCGGCGTGTTAGATCACTCGACCGCTCTTGCTGGATGATGCGGCGTACGTCACTTCGGTTAGATCACTCGACCGCTCTCGCTGTGGATGACGCGGCGTGTTAGATCACTCGACCGCTCTCGCTGTGGATGACGCGGCGTGTTAGATCACTCGACCGCTCTCGCTGTGAATGACGCGGCGTGTTAGATCACTCGACCGCTCTTGCTGGATGATGCGGCGTACCTCACTTCGGTTAGATCACTCGACCGCTCTCGCTGTGGATGATGTGGCGTACCTCACTTAGGTTAGATCACTCGGCGGACAAACTCTTTTATATATAGGTGGTGATGGTGATGGTGATGGTGATGGTGATGGTGATATCTCACATAGGTTAGATCATTCGACCGCCCTCGCTGTGGATGACGCGGCGTGTTAGATCACTCGACCGCTCTTGCTGTGGATGACGCGGCGTGTTAGATCACTCGACCGCTCTTGCTGTGGATAACGCGGCGTGTTAGATCACTCGACCGCTCTTGCTGGATGATGCGGCGTACCTCACTTCGGTTAGATCATTCGACCGCCCTCGCTGTGGATGACGCGGCGTGTTAGATCACTCGACCGCTCTCGTTGTGGATGATGCGGCGTATCTCACTTCGGTTAGATCACTTGACCGCTCTCGTTGTGGATGATGTGGCGTACCTCACTTAGGTTAGATCACTCGGCCGCTCTCGCTGTGGATGACGCGGCGTGGTAGATCACTCGACCGCTCTCGTTGTGGATGATGCGGCGTATCTCACTTCGGTTAGATCACTCGACCGCTCTCGCTGTGGATGATGTGGCGTACCTCACTTAGGTTAGATCACTCGGCGGACAAACTCTTTTATATATAGGTGGTGATGGTGATGGTGATGGTGATGGTGATATCTCACATAGGTTAGATCATTCGACCGCCCTCGCTGTGGATGACGCGGCGTGTTAGATCACTCGACCGCTCTTGCTGGATGATGCGGCGTACCTCACTTCGGTTAGATCACTCGACCGCTCTCGCTGTGGATGACGCGGCGTGTTAGATCACTCGACCGCTCTCGCTGTGAATGACGCGGCGTGTTAGATCACTCGACCGCTCTTGCTGGATGATGCGGCGTACCTCACTTCGGTTAGATCACTCGACCGCTCTCGCTGTGGATGACGCGGCGTGTTAGATCACTCGACCGCTCTCGCTGTGGATGATGCGGCGTATCTCACTTCGGTTAGATCACTTGACCGCTCTCGTTGTGGATGATGTGGCGTACCTCACTTAGGTTAGATCACTCGGCCGCTCTCGCTGTGGATGACGCGGCGTGGTAGATCACTCGACCGCTCTCGTTGTGGATGATGCGGCGTATCTCACTTCGGTTAGATCACTTGACCGCTCTCGTTGTGGATGATGTGGCGTACCTCACTTAGGTTAGATCACTCGGCCGCTCTCGCTGTGGATGACGCGGCGTGGTAGATCACTCGACCGCTCTCGTTGTGGATGATGCGGCGTATCTCACTTCGGTTAGATCACTCGACCGCTCTCGCTGTGGATGATGTGGCGTACCTCACTTAGGTTAGATCACTCGGCGGACAAACTCTTTTATATATAGGTGGTGATGGTGATGGTGATGGTGATGGTGATATCTCACATAGGTTAGATCATTCGACCGCCCTCGCTGTGGATGACGCGGCGTGTTAGATCACTCGACCGCTCTTGCTGGATGATGCGGCGTACCTCACTTCGGTTAGATCACTCGACCGATCTCGCTGTGGATGACGCGGCGTGTTAGATCACTCGACCGCTCTCGCTGTGAATGACGCGGCGTGTTAGATCACTCGACCGCTCTTGCTGGATGATGCGGCGTACCTCACTTCGGTTAGATCACTCGACCGCTCTCGCTGTGGATGACGCGGCGTGTTAGATCACTCGACCGCTCTCGCTGTGGATGACGCGGCGTGTTAGATCACTCGACCGCTCTTGCTGGATGATGCGGCGTACGTCACTTCGGTTAGATCACTCGACCGCTCTCGCTGTGGATGACGCGGCGTGTTAGATCACTCGACCGCTCTTGCTGGATGATGCGGCGTACCTCACTTCGGTTAGATCACTCGACCGCTCTCGCTGTGGATGACGCGGCGTGTTAGATCACTCGACCGCTCTTGCTGGATGATGCGGCGTACCTCACTTCGGTTAGATCACTCGACCGCTCTCGCTGTGGATGACGCGGCGTGTTAGATCACTCGACCGCTCTCGCTGTGGATCACGCGGCGTGTTAGATCACTCGACCGCTCTTGCTGGATGATGCGGCGTACGTCACTTCGGTTAGATCACTCGACCGCTCTCGCTGTGGATGACGCGGCGTGTTAGATCACTCGACCGCTCTCGCTGTGGATGACGCGGCGTGTTAGATCACTCGACCGCTCTCGCTGTGAATGACGCGGCGTGTTAGATCACTCGACCGCTCTTGCTGGATGATGCGGCGTACCTCACTTCGGTTAGATCACTCGACCGCTCTCGCTGTGGATGATGTGGCGTACCTCACTTAGGTTAGATCACTCGGCGGACAAACTCTTTTATATATAGGTGGTGATGGTGATGGTGATGGTGATGGTGATATCTCACATAGGTTAGATCATTCGACCGCCCTCGCTGTGGATGACGCGGCGTGTTAGATCACTCGACCGCTCTTGCTGGATGATGCGGCGTACCTCACTTCGGTTAGATCACTCGACCGATCTCGCTGTGGATGACGCGGCGTGTTAGATCACTCGACCGCTCTCGCTGTGAATGACGCGGCGTGTTAGATCACTCGACCGCTCTTGCTGGATGATGCGGCGTACCTCACTTCGGTTAGATCACTCGACCGCTCTCGCTGTGGATGACGCGGCGTGTTAGATCACTCGACCGCTCTCGCTGTGGATGACGCGGCGTGTTAGATCACTCGACCGCTCTTGCTGGATGATGCGGCGTACGTCACTTCGGTTAGATCACTCGACCGCTCTCGCTGTGGATGACGCGGCGTGTTAGATCACTCGACCGCTCTTGCTGGATGATGCGGCGTACCTCACTTCGGTTAGATCACTCGACCGCTCTCGCTGTGGATGACGCGGCGTGTTAGATCACTCGACCGCTCTTGCTGGATGATGCGGCGTACCTCACTTCGGTTAGATCACTCGACCGCTCTCGCTGTGGATGACGCGGCGTGTTAGATCACTCGACCGCTCTCGCTGTGGATCACGCGGCGTGTTAGATCACTCGACCGCTCTTGCTGGATGATGCGGCGTACGTCACTTCGGTTAGATCACTCGACCGCTCTCGCTGTGGATGACGCGGCGTGTTAGATCACTCGACCGCTCTCGCTGTGGATGACGCGGCGTGTTAGATCACTCGACCGCTCTCGCTGTGAATGACGCGGCGTGTTAGATCACTCGACCGCTCTTGCTGGATGATGCGGCGTACCTCACTTCGGTTAGATCACTCGACCGCTCTCGCTGTGGATGACGCGGCGTGTTAGATCACTCGACCGCTCTCGCTGTGGATGATGCGGCGTATCTCACTTCGGTTAGATCACTTGACCGCTCTCGTTGTGGATGATGTGGCGTACCTCACTTAGGTTAGATCACTCGGCCGCTCTCGCTGTGGATGACGCGGCGTGGTAGATCACTCGACCGCTCTCGTTGTGGATGATGCGGCGTATCTCACTTCGGTTAGATCACTTGACCGCTCTCGTTGTGGATGATGTGGCGTACCTCACTTAGGTTAGATCACTCGGCCGCTCTCGCTGTGGATGACGCGGCGTGGTAGATCACTCGACCGCTCTCGTTGTGGATGATGCGGCGTATCTCACTTCGGTTAGATCACTCGACCGCTCTCGCTGTGGATGATGTGGCGTACCTCACTTAGGTTAGATCACTCGGCGGACAAACTCTTTTATATATAGGTGGTGATGGTGATGGTGATGGTGATGGTGATATCTCACATAGGTTAGATCATTCGACCGCCCTCGCTGTGGATGACGCGGCGTGTTAGATCACTCGACCGCTCTTGCTGGATGATGCGGCGTACCTCACTTCGGTTAGATCACTCGACCGATCTCGCTGTGGATGACGCGGCGTGTTAGATCACTCGACCGCTCTCGCTGTGAATGACGCGGCGTGTTAGATCACTCGACCGCTCTTGCTGGATGATGCGGCGTACCTCACTTCGGTTAGATCACTCGACCGCTCTCGCTGTGGATGACGCGGCGTGTTAGATCACTCGACCGCTCTCGCTGTGGATGACGCGGCGTGTTAGATCACTCGACCGCTCTTGCTGGATGATGCGGCGTACGTCACTTCGGTTAGATCACTCGACCGCTCTCGCTGTGGATGACGCGGCGTGTTAGATCACTCGACCGCTCTTGCTGGATGATGCGGCGTACCTCACTTCGGTTAGATCACTCGACCGCTCTCGCTGTGGATGACGCGGCGTGTTAGATCACTCGACCGCTCTTGCTGGATGATGCGGCGTACCTCACTTCGGTTAGATCACTCGACCGCTCTCGCTGTGGATGACGCGGCGTGTTAGATCACTCGACCGCTCTCGCTGTGGATCACGCGGCGTGTTAGATCACTCGACCGCTCTTGCTGGATGATGCGGCGTACGTCACTTCGGTTAGATCACTCGACCGCTCTCGCTGTGGATGACGCGGCGTGTTAGATCACTCGACCGCTCTTGCTGGATGATGCGGCGTACCTCACTTCGGTTAGATCACTCGACCGCTCTCGCTGTGGATGACGCGGCGTGTTAGATCACTCGACCGCTCTCGCTGTGGATGACGCGGCGTACCTCACTTAGGTTAGATCACTCGACGGACAAACTCTTTTATATATAGGTGGTGATGGTGATGGTGATATCTCACATAGGTCAGATCATTCGACCGCCCTCGCTGTGGATGACGCGGCGTGTTAGATCACTCGACCGCTCTTGCTGTAGATGACGCGGCGTGTTATATCACTCGACCGCTCTTGCTGTGGATAACGCGGCGTGTTAGATCACTCGACCGCTCTTGCTGGATGATGCGGCGTACCTCACTTCGGTTAGATCATTCGACCGCCCTCGCTGTGGATGACGCGGCGTGTTAGATCACTCGACCGCTCTCGTTGTGGATGATGCGGCGTATCTCACATCGGTTAGATCACTTGACCGCTCTCGTTGTGGATGATGTGGCGTACCTCACTTAGGTTAGATCACTCGGCCGCTCTCGCTGTGGATGACGCGGCGTGGTAGATCACTCGACCGCTCTCGTTGTGAATGATGCGGCGTATCTCACTTCGGTTAGATCACTCGACCGCTCTCGCTGTGGATGATGTGGCGTACCTCACTTAGGTTAGATCACTCGGCGGACAAACTCTTTTATATATAGGTGGTGATGGTGATGGTGATGGTGATGGTGATATCTCACATAGGTTAGATCATTCGACCGCCCTCGCTGTGGATGACGCGGCGTGTTAGATCACTCGACCGCTCTTGCTGGATGATGCGGCGTACCTCACTTCGGTTAGATCACTCGACCGCTCTCGCTGTGGATGACGCGGCGTGTTAGATCACTCGACCGCTCTCGCTGTGAATGACGCGGCGTGTTAGATCACTCGACCGCTCTTGCTGGATGATGCGGCGTACCTCACTTCGGTTAGATCACTCGACCGCTCTCGCTGTGGATGACGCGGCGTGTTAGATCACTCGACCGCTCTCGCTGTGGATGATGCGGCGTATCTCACTTCGGTTAGATCACTCGACCGCTCTCGCTGTGGATGATGTGGCGTACCTCACTTAGGTTAGATCACTCGACGGACAAACTCTTTTATATATAGGTGGTGATGGTGATGGTGATGGTGATGGTGATATCTCACATAGGTTAGATCATTCGACCGCCCTCGCTGTGGATGACCCGGCGTGTTAGATCACTCGACCGCTCTTGCTGGATGATGCGGCGTACCTCACTTCGGTTAGATCACTCGACCGCTCTCGCTGTGGATGACGCGGCGTGTTAGATCACTCGACCGCTCTCGCTGTGAATGACGCGGCGTGTTAGATCACTCGACCGCTCTTGCTGGATGATGCGGCGTACCTCACTTCGGTTAGATCACTCGACCGCTCTCGCTGTGGATGACGCGGCGTGTTAGATCACTCGACCGCTCTTGCTGGATGATGCGGCGTACGTCACTTCGGTTAGATCACTCGACCGCTCTCGCTGTGGATGACGCGGCGTGTTAGATCACTCGACCGCTCTTGCTGGATGATGCGGCGTACCTCACTTCGGTTAGATCACTCGACCGCTCTCGCTGTGGATGACGCGGCGTGTTAGATCACTCGACCGCTCTTGCTGGATGATGCGGCGTACGTCACTTCGGTTAGATCACTCGACCGCTCTCGCTGTGGATGACGCGGCGTGTTAGATCACTCGACCGCTCTCGCTGTGGATGACGCGGCGTGTTAGATCACTCGACCGCTCTCGCTGTGAATGACGCGGCGTGTTAGATCACTCGACCGCTCTTGCTGGATGATGCGGCGTACCTCACTTCGGTTAGATCACTCGACCGCTCTCGCTGTGGATGACGCGGCGTGTTAGATCACTCGACCGCTCTCGCTGTGGATGACGCGGCGTGTTAGATCACTCGACCGCTCTTGCTGGATGATGCGGCGTACGTCACTTCGGTTAGATCACTCGACCGCTCTCGCTGTGGATGACGCGGCGTGTTAGATCACTCGACCGCTCTTGCTGGATGATGCGGCGTACCTCACTTCGGTTAGATCACTCGACCGCTCTCGCTGTGGATGACGCGGCGTGTTAGATCACTCGACCGCTCTTGCTGGATGATGCGGCGTACCTCACTTCGGTTAGATCACTCGACCGCTCTCGCTGTGGATGACGCGGCGTGTTAGATCACTCGACCGCTCTCGCTGTGGATCACGCGGCGTGTTAGATCACTCGACCGCTCTTGCTGGATGATGCGGCGTACGTCACTTCGGTTAGATCACTCGACCGCTCTCGCTGTGGATGACGCGGCGTGTTAGATCACTCGACCGCTCTCGCTGTGGATGACGCGGCGTGTTAGATCACTCGACCGCTCTCGCTGTGAATGACGCGGCGTGTTAGATCACTCGACCGCTCTTGCTGGATGATGCGGCGTACCTCACTTCGGTTAGATCACTCGACCGCTCTCGCTGTGGATGACGCGGCGTGTTAGATCACTCGACCGCTCTCGCTGTGGATGATGCGGCGTATCTCACTTCGGTTAGATCACTTGACCGCTCTCGTTGTGGATGATGTGGCGTACCTCACTTAGGTTAGATCACTCGGCCGCTCTCGCTGTGGATGACGCGGCGTGGTAGATCACTCGACCGCTCTCGTTGTGGATGATGCGGCGTATCTCACTTCGGTTAGATCACTTGACCGCTCTCGTTGTGGATGATGTGGCGTACCTCACTTAGGTTAGATCACTCGGCCGCTCTCGCTGTGGATGACGCGGCGTGGTAGATCACTCGACCGCTCTCGTTGTGGATGATGCGGCGTATCTCACTTCGGTTAGATCACTCGACCGCTCTCGCTGTGGATGATGTGGCGTACCTCACTTAGGTTAGATCACTCGGCGGACAAACTCTTTTATATATAGGTGGTGATGGTGATGGTGATGGTGATGGTGATATCTCACATAGGTTAGATCATTCGACCGCCCTCGCTGTGGATGACGCGGCGTGTTAGATCACTCGACCGCTCTTGCTGGATGATGCGGCGTACCTCACTTCGGTTAGATCACTCGACCGATCTCGCTGTGGATGACGCGGCGTGTTAGATCACTCGACCGCTCTCGCTGTGAATGACGCGGCGTGTTAGATCACTCGACCGCTCTTGCTGGATGATGCGGCGTACGTCACTTCGGTTAGATCACTCGACCGCTCTCGCTGTGGATGACGCGGCGTGTTAGATCACTCGACCGCTCTTGCTGGATGATGCGGCGTACCTCACTTCGGTTAGATCACTCGACCGCTCTCGCTGTGGATGACGCGGCGTGTTAGATCACTCGACCGCTCTTGCTGGATGATGCGGCGTACCTCACTTCGGTTAGATCACTCGACCGCTCTCGCTGTGGATGACGCGGCGTGTTAGATCACTCGACCGCTCTCGCTGTGGATCACGCGGCGTGTTAGATCACTCGACCGCTCTTGCTGGATGATGCGGCGTACGTCACTTCGGTTAGATCACTCGACCGCTCTCGCTGTGGGTGACGCGGCGTGTTAGATCACTCGACCGCTCTTGCTGGATGATGCGGCGTACCTCACTTCGGTTAGATCACTCGACCGCTCTCGCTGTGGATGACGCGGCGTGTTAGATCACTCGACCGCTCTCGCTGTGGATGACGCGGCGTACCTCACTTAGGTTAGATCACTTGACCGCTCTCGTTGTGGATGATGTGGCGTACCTCACTTAGGTCAGATCACTCGGCCGCTCTCGCTGTGGATGACGCGGCGTGGTAGATCACTCGACCGCTCTCGTTGTGAATGATGCGGCGTATCTCACTTCGGTTAGATCACTCGACCGCTCTCGCTGTGGATGATGTGGCGTACCTCACTTAGGTTAGATCACTCGGCGGACAAACTCTTTTATATATAGGTGGTGATGGTGATGGTGATGGTGATGGTGATATCTCACATAGGTTAGATCATTCGACCGCCCTCGCTGTGGATGACGCGGCGTGTTAGATCACTCGACCGCTCTTGCTGGATGATGCGGCGTACCTCACTTCGGTTAGATCACTCGACCGCTCTCGCTGTGGATGACGCGGCGTGTTAGATCACTCGACCGCTCTCGCTGTGAATGACGCGGCGTGTTAGATCACTCGACCGCTCTTGCTGGATGATGCGGCGTACCTCACTTCGGTTAGATCACTCGACCGCTCTCGCTGTGGATGACGCGGCGTGTTAGATCACTCGACCGCTCTCGCTGTGGATGATGCGGCGTATCTCACTTCGGTTAGATCACTCGACCGCTCTCGCTGTGGATGATGTGGCGTACCTCACTTAGGTTAGATCACTCGACGGACAAACTCTTTTATATATAGGTGGTGATGGTGATGGTGATGGTGATGGTGATATCTCACATAGGTTAGATCATTCGACCGCCCTCGCTGTGGATGACGCGGCGTGTTAGATCACTCGACCGCTCTTGCTGGATGATGCGGCGTACCTCACTTCGGTTAGATCACTCGACCGCTCTCGCTGTGGATGACGCGGCGTGTTAGATCACTCGACCGCTCTCGCTGTGGATGACGCGGCGTGTTAGATCACTCGACCGCTCTTGCTGGATGATGCGGCGTACGTCACTTCGGTTAGATCACTCGACCGCTCTCGCTGTGGATGACGCGGCGTGTTAGATCACTCGACCGCTCTTGCTGGATGATGCGGCGTACCTCACTTCGGTTAGATCACTCGACCGCTCTCGCTGTGGATGACGCGGCGTGTTAGATCACTCGACCGCTCTTGCTGGATGATGCGGCGTACGTCACTTCGGTTAGATCACTCGACCGCTCTCGCTGTGGATGACGCGGCGTGTTAGATCACTCGACCGCTCTTGCTGGATGATGCGGCGTACCTCACTTCGGTTAGATCACTCGACCGCTCTCGCTGTGGATGACGCGGCGTGTTAGATCACTCGACCGCTCTTGCTGGATGATGCGGCGTACCTCACTTCGGTTAGATCACTCGACCGCTCTCGCTGTGGATGACGCGGCGTGTTAGATCACTCGACCGCTCTCGCTGTGGATCACGCGGCGTGTTAGATCACTCGACCGCTCTTGCTGGATGATGCGGCGTACGTCACTTCGGTTAGATCACTCGACCGCTCTCGCTGTGGATGACGCGGCGTGTTAGATCACTCGACCGCTCTTGCTGGATGATGCGGCGTACCTCACTTCGGTTAGATCACTCGACCGCTCTCGCTGTGGATGACGCGGCGTGTTAGATCACTCGACCGCTCTCGCTGTGGATGACGCGGCGTACCTCACTTAGGTTAGATCACTCGACGGACAAACTCTTTTATATATAGGTGGTGATGGTGATGGTGATATCTCACATAGGTCAGATCATTCGACCGCCCTCGCTGTGGATGACGCGGCGTGTTAGATCACTCGACCGCTCTTGCTGTAGATGACGCGGCGTGTTATATCACTCGACCGCTCTTGCTGTGGATAACGCGGCGTGTTAGATCACTCGACCGCTCTTGCTGGATGATGCGGCGTACCTCACTTCGGTTAGATCATTCGACCGCCCTCGCTGTGGATGACGCGGCGTGTTAGATCACTCGACCGCTCTCGTTGTGGATGATGCGGCGTATCTCACATCGGTTAGATCACTTGACCGCTCTCGTTGTGGATGATGTGGCGTACCTCACTTAGGTTAGATCACTCGGCCGCTCTCGCTGTGGATGACGCGGCGTGGTAGATCACTCGACCGCTCTCGTTGTGAATGATGCGGCGTATCTCACTTCGGTTAGATCACTCGACCGCTCTCGCTGTGGATGATGTGGCGTACCTCACTTAGGTTAGATCACTCGGCGGACAAACTCTTTTATATATAGGTGGTGATGGTGATGGTGATGGTGATGGTGATATCTCACATAGGTTAGATCATTCGACCGCCCTCGCTGTGGATGACGCGGCGTGTTAGATCACTCGACCGCTCTTGCTGGATGATGCGGCGTACCTCACTTCGGTTAGATCACTCGACCGCTCTCGCTGTGGATGACGCGGCGTGTTAGATCACTCGACCGCTCTCGCTGTGAATGACGCGGCGTGTTAGATCACTCGACCGCTCTTGCTGGATGATGCGGCGTACCTCACTTCGGTTAGATCACTCGACCGCTCTCGCTGTGGATGACGCGGCGTGTTAGATCACTCGACCGCTCTCGCTGTGGATGATGCGGCGTATCTCACTTCGGTTAGATCACTCGACCGCTCTCGCTGTGGATGATGTGGCGTACCTCACTTAGGTTAGATCACTCGACGGACAAACTCTTTTATATATAGGTGGTGATGGTGATGGTGATGGTGATGGTGATATCTCACATAGGTTAGATCATTCGACCGCCCTCGCTGTGGATGACGCGGCGTGTTAGATCACTCGACCGCTCTTGCTGGATGATGCGGCGTACCTCACTTCGGTTAGATCACTCGACCGCTCTCGCTGTGGATGACGCGGCGTGTTAGATCACTCGACCGCTCTCGCTGTGAATGACGCGGCGTGTTAGATCACTCGACCGCTCTTGCTGGATGATGCGGCGTACCTCACTTCGGTTAGATCACTCGACCGCTCTCGCTGTGGATGACGCGGCGTGTTAGATCACTCGACCGCTCTCGCTGTGGATGACGCGGCGTGTTAGATCACTCGACCGCTCTTGCTGGATGATGCGGCGTACGTCACTTCGGTTAGATCACTCGACCGCTCTCGCTGTGGATGACGCGGCGTGTTAGATCACTCGACCGCTCTTGCTGGATGATGCGGCGTACCTCACTTCGGTTAGATCACTCGACCGCTCTCGCTGTGGATGACGCGGCGTGTTAGATCACTCGACCGCTCTTGCTGGATGATGCGGCGTACCTCACTTCGGTTAGATCACTCGACCGCTCTCGCTGTGGATGACGCGGCGTGTTAGATCACTCGACCGCTCTCGCTGTGGATCACGCGGCGTGTTAGATCACTCGACCGCTCTTGCTGGATGATGCGGCGTACGTCACTTCGGTTAGATCACTCGACCGCTCTCGCTGTGGATGACGCGGCGTGTTAGATCACTCGACCGCTCTTGCTGGATGATGCGGCGTACCTCACTTCGGTTAGATCACTCGACCGCTCTCGCTGTGGATGACGCGGCGTGTTAGATCACTCGACCGCTCTCGCTGTGGATGACGCGGCGTACCTCACTTAGGTTAGATCACTCGACGGACAAACTCTTTTATATATAGGTGGTGATGGTGATGGTGATATCTCACATAGGTTAGATCATTCGACCGCCCTCGCTGTGGATGACGCGGTGTGTTAGATCACTCGACCGCTCTTGCTGTAGATGACGCGGCGTGTTATATCACTCGACCGCTCTTGCTGGATGATGCGGCGTACCTCACTTCGGTTAGATCATTCGACCGCCCTCGCTGTGGATGACGCGGCGTGTTAGATCACTCGACCGCTCTCGTTGTGGATGATGCGGCGTATCTCACATCGGTTAGATCACTTGACCGCTCTCGTTGTGGATGATGTGGCGTACCTCACTTAGGTTAGATCACTCGGCCGCTCTCGCTGTGGATGACGCGGCGTGGTAGATCACTCGACCGCTCTCGTTGTGAATGATGCGGCGTATCTCACTTCGGTTAGATCACTCGACCGCTCTCGCTGTGGATGATGTGGCGTACCTCACTTAGGTCAGATCACTCGGCGGACAAACTCTTTTATATATAGGTGGTGATGGTGATGGTGATGGTGATGGTGATATCTCACATAGGTTAGATCATTCGACCGCCCTCGCTGTGGATGACGCGGCGTGTTAGATCACTCGACCGCTCTTGCTGGATGATGCGGCGTACCTCACTTCGGTTAGATCACTCGACCGCTCTCGCTGTGGATGACGCGGCGTGTTAGATCACTCGACCGCTCTCGCTGTGAATGACGCGGCGTGTTAGATCACTCGACCGCTCTTGCTGGATGATGCGGCGTACCTCACTTCGGTTAGATCACTCGACCGCTCTCGCTGTGGATGACGCGGCGTGTTAGATCACTCGACCGCTCTCGCTGTGGATGACGCGGCGTGTTAGATCACTCGACCGCTCTCGCTGTGGATGACGCGGCGTGTTAGATCACTCGACCGCTCTTGCTGGATGATGCGGCGTACGTCACTTCGGTTAGATCACTCGACCGCTCTCGCTGTGGATGACGCGGCGTGTTAGATCACTCGACCGCTCTTGCTGGATGATGCGGCGTACGTCACTTCGGTTAGATCACTCGACCGCTCTCGCTGTGGATGACGCGGCGTGTTAGATCACTCGACCGCTCTTGCTGGATGATGCGGCGTACCTCACTTCGGTTAGATCACTCGACCGCTCTCGCTGTGGATGACGCGGCGTGTTAGATCACTCGACCGCTCTCGCTGTGGATGACGCGGCGTACCTCACTTAGGTTAGATCACTCGACGGACAAACTCTTTTATATATAGGTGGTGATGGTGATGGTGATGGTGATGGTGATGGTGATATCTCACATAGGTTAGATCATTCGACCGCCCTCGCTGTGGATGACGCGGCGTGTTAGATCACTCGACCGCTCTCGTTGTGAATGATGCGGCGTATCTCACTTCGGTTAGATCACTCGACCGCTCTCGCTGTGGATGATGTGGCGTACCTCACTTAGGTTAGATCACTCGGCGGACAAACTCTTTTATATATAGGTGGTGATGGTGATGGTGATGGTGATGGTGATATCTCACATAGGTTAGATCATTCGACCGCCCTCGCTGTGGATGACGCGGCGTGTTAGATCACTCGACCGCTCTTGCTGGATGATGCGGCGTACCTCACTTCGGTTAGATCACTCGACCGCTCTCGCTGTGGATGACGCGGCGTGTTAGATCACTCGACCGCTCTCGCTGTGAATGACGCGGCGTGTTAGATCACTCGACCGCTCTTGCTGGATGATGCGGCGTACCTCACTTCGGTTAGATCACTCGACCGCTCTCGCTGTGGATGACGCGGCGTGTTAGATCACTCGACCGCTCTCGCTGTGGATGACGCGGCGTGTTAGATCACTCGACTGCTCTTGCTGGATGATGCGGCGTACGTCACTTCGGTTAGATCACTCGACCGCTCTCGCTGTGGATGACGCGGCGTGTTAGATCACTCGACCGCTCTTGCTGGATGATGCGGCGTACCTCACTTCGGTTAGATCACTCGACCGCTCTCGCTGTGGATGACGCGGCGTGTTAGATCACTCGACCGCTCTTGCTGGATGATGCGGCGTACCTCACTTCGGTTAGATCACTCGACCGCTCTCGCTGTGGATGACGCGGCGTACCTCACTTAGGTTAGATCACTCGACGGACAAACTCTTTTATATATAGGTGGTGATGGTGATGGTGATGGTGATGGTGATGGTGATATCTCACATAGGTTAGATCATTCGACCGCCCTCGCTGTGGATGACGCGGCGTGTTAGATCACTCGACCGCTCTTGCTGTAGATGACGCGGCGTGTTAGATCACTCGACCGCTCTTGCTGTGGATAACGCGGCGTGTTAGATCACTCGACCGCTCTTGCTGGATGATGCGGCGTACGTCACTTCGGTTAGATCACTCGACCGCTCTTGCTGGATGATGCGGCGTACGTCACTTCGGTTAGATCACTCGACCGCTCTCGCTGTGGATGACGCGGCGTGTTAGATCACTCGACCGCTCTTGCTGGATGATGCGGCGTACCTCACTTCGGTTAGATCACTCGACCGCTCTCACTGTGGATGACGCGGCGTGTTAGATCACTCGACCGCTCTCGCTGTGGATGACGCGGCGTACCTCACTTAGGTTAGATCACTCGACGGACAAACTCTTTTATATATAGGTGGTGATGGTGATGGTGATGGTGATGGTGATGGTGATATCTCACATAGGTTAGATCATTCGACCGCCCTCGCTGTGGATGACGCGGCGTGTTAGATCACTCGACCGCTCTCGTTGTGAATGATGCGGCGTATCTCACTTCGGTTAGATCACTCGACCGCTCTCGCTGTGGATGATGTGGCGTACCTCACTTAGGTTAGATCACTCGGCGGACAAACTCTTTTATATATAGGTGGTGATGGTGATGGTGATGGTGATGGTGATATCTCACATAGGTTAGATCATTCGACCGCCCTCGCTGTGGATGACGCGGCGTGTTAGATCACTCGACCGCTCTTGCTGGATGATGCGGCGTACCTCACTTCGGTTAGATCACTCGACCGCTCTCGCTGTGGATGACGCGGCGTGTTAGATCACTCGACCGCTCTCGCTGTGAATGACGCGGCGTGTTAGATCACTCGACCGCTCTTGCTGGATGATGCGGCGTACCTCACTTCGGTTAGATCACTCGACCGCTCTCGCTGTGGATGACGCGGCGTGTTAGATCACTCGACCGCTCTCGCTGTGGATGACGCGGCGTGTTAGATCACTCGACTGCTCTTGCTGGATGATGCGGCGTACGTCACTTCGGTTAGATCACTCGACCGCTCTCGCTGTGGATGACGCGGCGTGTTAGATCACTCGACCGCTCTTGCTGGATGATGCGGCGTACCTCACTTCGGTTAGATCACTCGACCGCTCTCGCTGTGGATGACGCGGCGTGTTAGATCACTCGACCGCTCTTGCTGGATGATGCGGCGTACCTCACTTCGGTTAGATCACTCGACCGCTCTCGCTGTGGATGACGCGGCGTGTTAGATCACTCGACCGCTCTCGCTGTGGATCACGCGGCGTGTTAGATCACTCGACCGCTCTTGCTGGATGATGCGGCGTACGTCACTTCGGTTAGATCACTCGACCGCTCTCGCTGTGGATGACGCGGCGTGTTAGATCACTCGACCGCTCTCGCTGTGGATGACGCGGCGTGTTAGATCACTCGACTGCTCTTGCTGGATGATGCGGCGTACGTCACTTCGGTTAGATCACTCGACCGCTCTCGCTGTGGATGACGCGGCGTGTTAGATCACTCGACCGCTCTCGCTGTGAATGACGCGGCGTGTTAGATTACTCGACCGCTCTTGCTGGATGATGCGGCGTACCTCACTTCGGTTAGATCACTCGACCGCTCTCACTGTGGATGACGCGGCGTGTTAGATCACTCGACCGCTCTCGCTGTGGATGACGCGGCGTACCTCACTTAGGTTAGATCACTCGACGGACAAACTCTTTTATATATAGGTGGTGATGGTGATGGTGATGGTGATGGTGATGGTGATATCTCACATAGGTTAGATCATTCGACCGCCCTCGCTGTGGATGACGCGGCGTGTTAGATCACTCGACCGCTCTTGCTGTAGATGACGCGGCGTGTTAGATCACTCGACCGCTCTTGCTGTGGATAACGCGGCGTGTTAGATCACTCGACCGCTCTTGCTGGATGATGCGGCGTACGTCACTTCGGTTAGATCACTCGACCGCTCTTGCTGGATGATGCGGCGTACGTCACTTCGGTTAGATCATTCGACCGCTCTCGCTGTGGATGACGCGGCGTGTTAGATCACTCGACCGCTCTTGCTGGATGATGCGGCGTACCTCACTTCGGTTAGATCACTCGACCGCTCTCACTGTGGATGACGCGGCGTGTTAGATCACTCGACCGCTCTCGCTGTGGATGACGCGGCGTACCTCACTTAGGTTAGATCACTCGACGGACAAACTCTTTTATATATAGGTGGTGATGGTGATGGTGATGGTGATGGTGATGGTGATATCTCACATAGGTTAGATCATTCGACCGCCCTCGCTGTGGATGACGCGGCGTGTTAGATCACTCGACCGCTCTCGCTGTGGATGACGCGGCGTGTTAGATCACTCGACCGCTCTTGCTGGATGATGCGGCGTACCTCACTTCGGTTAGATCATTCGACCGCCCTCGCTGTGGATGACGCGGCGTGTTAGATCACTCGACCGCTCTCGTTGTGGATGATGCGGCGTATCTCACTTCGGTTAGATCACTTGACCGCTCTCGTTGTGGATGATGTGGCATACCTCACTTAGGTTAGATCACTCGGCCGCTCTCGCTGTGGATGACGCGGCGTGGTAGATCACTCGACCGCTCTCGTTGTGAATGATGTGGCGTACCTCACTTAGGTTAGATCACTCGGCGGACAAACTCTTTTATATATAGGTGGTGATGGTGATGGTGATGGTGATGGTGATATCTCACATAGGTTAGATCATTCGACCGCCCTCGCTGTGGATGACGCGGCGTGTTAGATCACTCGACCGCTCTTGCTGGATGATGCGGCGTACCTCACTTCGGTTAGATCACTCGACCGCTCTCGCTGTGGATGACGCGGCGTGTTAGATCACTCGACCGCTCTCGCTGTGAATGACGCGGCGTGTTAGATCACTCGACCGCTCTTGCTGGATGATGCGGCGTACCTCACTTCGGTTAGATCACTCGACCGCTCTCGCTGTGGATGACGCGGCGTGTTAGATCACTCGACCGCTCTCGCTGTGGATGACGCGGCGTGTTAGATCACTCGACCGCTCTTGCTGGATGATGCGGCGTACGTCACTTCGGTTAGATCACTCGACCGCTCTCGCTGTGGATGACGCGGCGTGTTAGATCACTCGACCGCTCTTGCTGGATGATGCGGCGTACCTCACTTCGGTTAGATCACTCGACCGCTCTCGCTGTGGATGACGCGGCGTGTTAGATCACTCGACCGCTCTCGCTGTGGATGACGCGGCGTGTTAGATCACTCGACCGCTATTGCTGGATGATGCGGCGTACCTCACTTCGGTTAGATTACTCGACCGCTCTCGCTGTGGATGACGCGGCGTGTTAGATCACTCAACCGCTCTCGCTGTGGATGAGGCGGCGTATCTCACTTCGGCTAGATCACTTGACCGCTCTCGCTGTGGATGACGCGGCGTATCTCACTTCGGTTAGATCACTCGACCGCTCTCGCTGTGGATGAGGCGGCGTATCTCACTTCGGCTAGATCACTTGACCGCTCTCGCTGTGGATGACGCGGCGTATCTCACTTCGGTTAGATCACTCGACCGCTCTCGCTGTGGATGACGCGGCGTATCTCACTTCGGTTAGATCACTCGACCGCTCTCGCTGTGGATGACGCGGCGTACCTCACTTAGGTAGATCACTCGACGGACAAACTCTTTTATAGGTGGTGATTCCCAATTCTGTCAAACTATAAAATACCCAGAAATGCCTACAAAAAATAGTGAGAGAATAAGATTTCTTGGTTTACTACGTGTCCTTCTTCTGTTTGCCCTTACAATTAATTATAGCTTTTATTGTGGTAGAGTGCGGGTCCGACGACAAAGGTAGACGTCCAGCCTTTCCTAAACCTAGTTGGCCCAATTTTTAAGCAAATATTTTCCAAAACTTTCCAGTTTTCAGGATTTTCCAAATGTTCGAAGAGGAAAGATGCACCTTTTCCCTAGAAGTGTCTATATGCTACATATCCAGATTCTCTGATGTGGACGTTGCTGACAGCTTTAGTAGTCCCACTGCGTAGTGAAGATAAGTGCCCTTGATAATTGTGTTGGACCGGTTTCTCCGATAATCGCAACCATAGAATGACTGCTGAAAAGCAATGAGAAACGCCCAACCAGAACGCTCTGAGAAGTTTGGAAAAAAACGACGGAATTTCTATATATGTTAGCTAGAAGAACGAATAGAGAATCAAGCGGGGTGGGGAGTGGGGAGGGGGCTTTGCATTCGCCTATAGTTTTATATGACACGAGCTTGGACTTTCAAGGAAGAAAGCCCAAGTGGTGAGGACAAACCGAAAGACGTGCAATTAAGGACACTGTTCAGCTATGACACGATTTAAGCGATAGCGAAATGGAAAGCAGAAACCAATCCACCTAGGCTGCATCTCACATTGTGCCTCTATCACGAAATTTCAGGCGGGCAATTTCTTTGAGAATTGGCCTATACAATAACTTTCAGAAGGCAAACAATGGTCAAAACAGTGTTATATCCTTCGCTGACACGTCATCTATCAATCCACCTACCATGGAAGGATGGAAGACCTCCTGGCTGGACTGAGTGGGACCCAATCCGAGATCCTCGTTTTGGGGTGCACGCGACAACCGGCGCATTCCACGGCTACGTTATCGATACGAAATACCTAAAAAGTAGCGACTCTTCTACATGAAAATCCTCAAACCCCTACGGCACTATTTTCAGGAATCCAGAGATCGAGAAGAGGTCGAAAATTTTACCAAAACGGCGCCCATGGAGTTATTTGCGGTGCTGATCACGAATTTGACATTCGTTTTGGAAATTTCGACCGATTACGGTAGGTACGGTAGGTGCGGATGATTGAGTCTGCCGATGTCAAAATCACCGACTTTCCCAAAATACGCCTAGAGGGTTATTTGGGGGTGCTCACCACGATCATGACATCCGTTTTTAAAATTTCGACCGATTACGGT
Organism: Heligmosomoides polygyrus bakeri; assembly: GCA_947359475.1. NCBI lineage: Eukaryota > Metazoa > Nematoda > Chromadorea > Rhabditida > Heligmosomidae > Heligmosomoides > Heligmosomoides polygyrus. Next base: position 50,200,804 of record OX375868.1, on the reverse strand, counting down.
AGGTTACGGTAGGTGAGCATGACCGTTGTCACCCGTACCTACTGTAACCTATTGTACTCCAGCGTAATACAAAAAGTAGATATCAGATTCGTGATCAACACCCCAAACAACCCCTCTAGGCGAAGTTTGTGCAAAAAAAGTTTCGACCTCTCCTCGATCTCTGGAGTACAATAGTGCCACTCTTACTGCTAAAGCGGAACTCAACAAGTAGAAAGGAAACAATGAAAGGCTGCTATGATACACCTCAGTCACTGCACTCCTGGGTGAATAATCTGCTATCTTTCCACATTCATACAACGACTCTGGAGGGTTGGCAAAAACAAGTCCTATGGCATGCTCCTTATGTGCGGTTCTTTTTGTGCCTACTACATAAATAGCTGTGTGTCCGTTCCACTACGGGGCGAGATAGCAATGAGGTCAAATACATCGGTTCAGATCAGGGGCGTTCAAGAGACTTAGGAGTGGAGATTCTTTTAGTGGATCTCTAGAGGACTCACGTCTGCAGTGGAACTGCACTGTTCTACCCTGCCCTGAATGCGACAGGTTACCTCTAAACGAACCCTATATTGACGGCTCTCGATGTCCACTCATTTCAGCGGACGGGGGAATTTTAAGAAGAACATTGTTTATTGACGTTTCTTTCGATTTTCTTTCCAAATGCGCAAATTATAATGAATTAAGTGAATGTTGGGTTCCCATAGGCAGAAAAATGATTGGCTTTATGAGTGGCACTAACAAGACAAGGACTTTTACCAATACTTTTACGAATTAATGCGCAAACTTCAAATGAAATATGAGTTGAACAACAACCTAGGCTCCGAATGGTTATGACAAAGAGTAAACATTCAAGAAGAACACTTCCTGCCGTTGAAACACCTCAAACAATCATTTTTCGCAATTGCAGCAGCGCGTATGGACTCTGCTACCTTCTTGGTAATATCTCTTATTTTTTATCTTATCTATATCCTATATGTCTTTTAAATCTTTGTATGCCTTGATATTTATATCGTATACATATATATTCAGAGTATCTTTCTTCTCGGCACTGTCGAGGGGCGATGCCCACACAAATGAGTGGACACTCGCGCGCGCCAAAAAAGCAGTCGGCCGTCGCGCGCATTGGGCGCGAAAACGCTCTCGTCGTGAATGTGTTGAAGGTAGCGGGAGGCATGAAAGCATCAGGTGCTTCAGCAACCACGGATCCCGAATCCTGCCAGTTGCACAGATTACCGAAAAAAACAATAATGAAGTTGAACTAGAGATGCGAAGAAATCTTTCTGATTTAGACGAGTTGACGGCTTCACTCCAACTTAGCAAAGTAGAGTTTTTGTATAACCTCTGAAAGACCTCTGCGAATAGGTTGAAAGGTTTCCTATTAATCGACTGCGAGGAATTGCCGGTGGACACTTATCTGACGGCGGCAAATCGGTCCACCTCGATCGCAAGAGATCGCTGTTGTCCTATTTTTAGGCATGTATCCAATTTTTGCTTAGCACTCTATGCATCACTTCACAATATTATTCAATAACGGAAATAACTGTAAATCACCCGCTTCATCTGTCGGCCTGTTGATCATCGAGTTGCTCGAACAGGCGCCAGTCCCTGTCGCGTATCCGAGTGCTCCAAAGGATTCTACTCGCTCGAGAGACACGAACAACGTCAAGTGTTTATTCAAAGCTTTCAAGAGGAACTCCAACCAACGCATGGCTGGGTGTCTCGGTCTGCTTTTGACATCCCACGGAATACATTCGTTTACAGCTTTCACATAGCAGCCTCCTCACGTCGTTCGTTCAGGGCTCTCACAAAGAAGCCCGGTCAACGCGTTGGTGGGGCTCCGGTTTTCTTTTGACATCCACCAGAATCCATTCGGTGGCGCATTACGTGGCCGGCCCATCTAATTTTCGACAACTTGGCGCATGCGACAGCGTCTCTGATTTTCGAACGACGATGAAATTTGGAACTCTGGAGGATGCTACCTTTTAATAATAACCATGTTATAATTGACACGGTTCGCCTAAAGGGAGTTGGCGAATGGACAATCAGTGCTCTTACTACTATTATTTCACCATAATATTCAAATACGCCTAATAATGAAAACTGGGTGCTCAGTTCATCAAATACGCGGCGTGTCAAGACTGGTTTCTTCGCCTTTCCAGTCGTCTCCAGCCGTAGCTGATGACATCCCCTCCCCCCCCCCCCCGCGAAGCGCAGGGTAGCGACGTTCGTTGACGCACCGGGATGGCCTTGGCATTAGGAAACCTCAGATGGGTGCTGCTTCAAGTGTTTGGACCCGTTTCACCGTTTCTTCGAGCAACCGGGCGGCGCACGCTTGTGAGTTAATCGTAAGTTGTGCTTTGTGCACAAGACAAAGCCCTGTCGGTCAATGCGCACTCTGTTTTTGCCCGTTCGCGGCAGCATAGCAGATCGCTACTACTCGTCTCTGTAATTGTCTAACGTTCTTCCTCACGCATCCTCCGATCTGCCGTCGTACAAATGGAGTTCCTGCCCAACAATTAGGCCTTTTCGGCGTATCCGGCTCTGTTTTCGAGCTCCATCATGGGCGTTATCACTGATTTATGACCGTAACCGCCGATAGTTTTGAGTTCTGTTAAGCGAGGGATGCCTTAGGCATCTGGCGTGCCTCCGAGTCGCTCCAGCGATTGTTCGAATCGCTGCGCATTGCATTCCGGCTCCGCGACAATCGTTGGAGCGACTCGGAGGCATGCCAGATGCCATAGGGTATGGGTAGTGATTGTGCATTGAGCGAGTTGTAGAAGCCTTGCTTCGGGAGTCTTGCAACAAGGGCCCGAATTCAGAAGACGTGTTCCAGAAGACGAGCAATACGATTGCCACCACAAAAGGTGTTCCAGAAGCCATTCACCAATAGAGATTCAGAGTACGCGCTTCAGAAGTCGTTCATCGGATTTCAAAATTCAGAGGACGTGCTCCAAAAGAACACGCTGCATGCAGGTGTTGAGCAGGTGTTCCCTCGATGTGAATCGACAAACCTTAATTGATATTATCGATTTTCGAGCAGCTTTATAAGTTCCTGCTCACAACTGCCCGATCAAGGTTGGAGTCACAACTATAATTGACGATGGATGGGCTTTGCAGAAACTGGAAGGCGTCTCTCGGGCGATCAATGTCGACCGATATTACTAATTTTTCTTCGAGGGGGACCGCTTCATTTTCCTTTTGGACGAGGTCGTTTTGGCGAAGCCTCATTGCTGCAGCGTACCTTGGACAGAAAGATTTTCAAGTTCGACATGGCTTGCTGCGACTATGGCAGAAGTGGCAGTCCTCCGGTCCGATAAATAGGCTTCGCAGTGAGCGACATTGATGAGGCGCTCAGTGCGTGTCTAGAACACCAATTTTTCCTTGACAGACCGTCTGAAGTTGGGCAAAGAAAGTAGCCTGAAGTCGCTTTACTCAACAGAGTGGAGTAAATGACCGTGCTGTAGGGCACGAGGAGGGCTGCGGAACAACCTGCGGAGCAGAGGTGCTGAACAATGCCAGCACGAACCAGTGCCGCCTCTGGCCAACCCGAAGGTGTTGAACATACAACATACAACATTAAAACTCTCTGGCAAAACCAATTTAGCGAAGTCATCCTTAAAATGAAAAACAGATATAAGCTCAATTCTCTTAAGCTTAATACAATTAGAACGACGTTTAATAAATTCTTTAAAGAACGAAAATATAGAAAACTTTTATATACTAGTAAACCTAATAGAACGCTTAATCCTAATAACATTAATACTGATGCTAACTTTATTAAAAATTCTTTCATCCTTTGTCCTCTCGATAAAGCATCCTCAAACTGCGGTATTATTTGTAAACGACTCTACTACGACATAATAAGCAGGGAGATAGATAACATGAACAGTAGCTCTTCAAATGTTTATGTTAAATGTAATATATCCATTAATGATGTCATAGAAAAACATCATAACTTTTTGAATTCCATCAATTTGAAACCCAATGTGGAGAGTGCGGTTCCGTTAATTTACTGTATACCCAAACTTCATAAAACTCCTACCAAATTTAGATTTATAACGGGTGCATCAAATATTACTATTAAGCCCTTGGCTGTCGAACTTATGAATATACTCACGCACGTAAAAAAGCACTTCAAAAACTATGCCTGTTGCGCCCAAAACAATAAAGGCTGTATTAAAACATTTTGGGCTATCAACGATATCAACATTTCAAGTTCAATTTGCTCCATTCACAACAATAATTTGAAGCTCTATACAGCTGATTTTGTCGATATGTTTACAAATATTCCACACAACATAATTATTGCAAACATATCCGAAATTATTAACATTTGCTTTAAAAATTCGAATAAAAAATTTCTGACGGTTAACCGTTACAGATGTTTTTATAGCGACGAAGCCTCACATTCTGGTAACTACAGGTCATATGCTAAGCAAGACATAATATACATGTTAGTTTACTTGTTAAACAACTCCTATTGCAGAGTAGGTAGTTCCGTTTATAAACAGATAAAAGGTGTTCCACAAGGTGGAAATGCAAGCCCAATTATTGCCGACTTAACACTTTCATTTTTTGAATACAAATAATCAATTAATAAATTCCTCCCCAGTAAGGAGTTTCACCCTTTCAGGTACATGGACGACATATTAATTATTCATAATTTAGAAGATAATTGTATAAATGGTATTATATCAAATACTTATAAAAATTGTCTAGAAATCAGTAGAACTAATGAAAATTCTGCTGAATGTAATTTCTTGGATTTAGCAATTAATATTTCCGAAGGAGTATTATATACCAAACAATATAATAAAACAGATTACTTTAACTTTAAAGTGATAAGGTTTCCACACTACGATTCATATATAAGCTATCCCCTTAAAAAAGCCATAATTTATACGGAAACCCTTCGCAGATCACGTAATTTCACCAAAAAAGATGATTTCATAAACAAGCTTAGTAGCTTGATATCCTCCCTTATTGAACTAAACTATAATAAAAAAAATATTCTGCAAGGTGTACTGAAGTGCATTCTTCATAACAAAAGTATCACCTACAAGTATGGTTTTTTAAGCTCATATAAAAAAACTCGCAAATTCATACAAACGCTGCTAGATCAATTCTAGCCCATTAGCGGTCAACCACGTTGTCTACTCGCCGCAAAGATCACCTCTGGCCCAATAAACAGTGACCTATACTATCTCCCGCCACACTTGACCTAGTTAAGGGTGTATATAAACCCGGGTCTCGGCGCCTAGGACGTACTACAGCTCCCTGCCCTACTGATGATCCTCGGGGAGATACTTGTAGTACCACTATACCACTATACTCCATTGCAGTAATGAATCCTGTATAGGGCTAAGAGGTGAAACAGGATATCATCTGCACATTCCTTGAATAAAACAGCATGCAAGCTTATCTATACAGGGTGCGCATTAATTATTGGCCTCAAACAATTGAACTGCCATAGTAACACAAATTAGTCAAAAGGGGGAAAATTGTTAGCTCTCATTAACAAGGACCTTAACAATTAAAAATTATAATCTTCATTCGAAGTTCCCTCCTCTTGCGCGTATGTATGCAGCTTCTCAGACGAGTCACGAAGGCGCAGATAGTCCTCATCGAGACCACTCCACGCTTTCGTAAGTGCAGGTTTGAGCGAAGCCAGGTTATAGTATCTTGTAGCTGAGATCTTGTGCTCTAAAACTGACCAGACCAAACAGTCAAGTGGGTTCAGATCTAATGGATTTGATGGTCATTCTTCGTGGGCGATGAAATGTGTAAACACCACTGCTGGAGGCCACTCGACTTGTCTGCAGGGGCCGAGTCTTGCTTAAAGCACCATGGCTTGTCTTCGAGGTGAATAATGGACCATGACTTCAAAACTTTCTCCAGGACCGGTTTCAAGTGTATTTACTTATTGATCTTCACTCCAGCATCGACGAACACCAGTAGCGTCTTTCCGTCTGAGGTTATTGCAGTCCAAACCATAATAGAGCTCGGATGTGAAGTTTTCCCGATGGCTTTTCTTCTAGAAATGGTCTGCTTCTTATCTGCTTCGAGGATCGGATAGATTTGTAGATTCGGAATAGGTTCTGTTGTAAAAATTTTCTCGTCACTGAAAACAATGCTCCGGTGCGTGTCATCTGCGAAACGCTCCAGACATCTCCTGTACCTCTTCAGCCGCACGTTCTTCATTTGGACCGATAGGAAATGCGCCGCCTGTCGTGGTAAGGACGAAGCCCTAGCTTCCCTCGGACAATGTTTGCCACAGGAGTAGCACTGATGTGAAACATGGTTGTAGTCAAGCTCCACTGAAATGTGGGGAACTTGTTGTTCTCCTTGCGCACCAGCAAATATTTTGCAGCAGCTGATAAAGCTCAAGAGTACGAGCAGATTCTAAAGCACTCCGATGGTGCTGGAAGAGTCAAGGTTTAAGCCGTAATGCAAGCCAGCACACGCGTAAAGGCGAAAGGGAGGTGAATTCGGACATTGTACTGATGAGTCTCAACAATCTGGGGGTAGCACACTGTTTCCTTTCCAAGTTCTTCACTTTTCAATACGAAGCAGAACAGATTATTATGCATAAGATTGAGCAGCTCCAGCAGGCTTTAGTGAAGTTGGGTTTTGTGTTCCTAAACCGACTCGAAAAATTGATTTATGTGCCGGTGTTGTAGAGAAAATCTTGTGGTAATGAGTGATCCATACAGCTTGCTTTCTTTGAACTTTCGAATTAAATGTCATATATACATATCTAAATGTTAGACTTTTTCAGTACATGCGCGCGTAAAAGCTTGCAACAAATCTCGCGGTAAGGAGCGTCGCCTAGCGAGCACTGGCTTCCATTCTTCTGTCGCAGGTCCTGCGATCTCATCAGATTTATTGGCCTTCGCGACAGAGGATACCTTCTGGAGTCTATTGACTCGTGCTCCCTTGTCGTCGTGTGTCTATGTGTCGCTCAAGGCTTTCTAGGAAAAGTCAGACCATTAAGTGGTAGGAGTTCCGATGTTCTTTGACGACCCTCTGAATCCACTCAGTTACCGCCCTCGTCGAGAAGCTATCAGCAAAACGCGCTGCGTGACAGGTCCATCTTGTTTTCGACGACTACGCCCACGCAAAATCTCTGACCCTCGAAAATCGACGAAGCTCGGACCTTTGGAGGCCTGAGCAAGAGCTATCCACCAGGATCTCTGTTCCTTAATGAAATTGCTTCCTTCAGAGTCAGCAGCAAAACAGTGCATTCCGCAAACACGAGCTCGGCCAACATTTCTTGGGCTGCCTGATGCTCGACAGCATTAGTACGATGCCGTCGCCGAAGCGTGGAGGTACGCAGCACTCGATCTTCCCTCTCTGATTCTAGGTCTTCCACCACGGTTTCGAGGTTGGCGCTGAAAAGCTCTTGCCTAACTTCTTCTTCATCTCATGAATGTTGCCACTGCATAGGGTTGTGGATCGTAAATCCACCATACAGATCTTCGATGGAGATCGGGTAAGAGCGCAAGGTTTTTTAAAAGTTTTTTGGAACACCGCCATTGATACCGCACCTAACATTCTAACTACAGACACACTGAAGGTCACTCGAGGTAAAACACAGCTCTTCCTAGAGTAGTCTTTAACTGCGATTGGATCTATCCTAGTGGGACATGGCAGTCCACTCTGACTCCGACAACGGCAGTGAAACTGGGAGCCAACTAGTTTGCAAAGACAACCGAGGCCACGCTTACATTTGTTTCGCTCTTCTAGTAATGCCGCCTCCGACTGGGAGAGATCCCGCGACTGGTCCGTCAATTCGAGTTTCCCCATTTCCTAGCTTGATGGTAAGAATACATTGGGCGGTGGCGATGTCCGCTCCTCCTCGTGGGGCCACTGGAAACTGCTCGCTTTGTGAGCTAAGCTAAACACGGGCACTCGAATGCAGGCGACAGGCCCTTGTGACAGGCCGGCCTACGAAGACCCATGTCACATCACATGGTGCATGAATAGTCATGTTTTTCGAGATTGTGCTGCGGCGTCCGCGGGAGCCGACGCGCACTCCCACAGCCCGGCGAGTGTGGAAAGCATAATAGCGTCTCTGATGCGAGGACAGCATCGGGGGCAACTGAGCTAGTCCGAAAGTCCCGTAACGTAAGCAGGACCCGCGTAGCAACACTCAATGTGGGTACGTTGACGGGCCGCTCGTGAGAGTTGGTTGAAGCACTGCGGCGTAGAAGAGTTGATTTCTGTACGGTGCAGGAGACGAGATGGTCCTGCCGCAAGTCAATGGACATAGGACGAGGCTTCAAAGCCGTTCTATGTGGAAGTCCCAGGACCACCAATGGTGTCGGAATAATCGTCTCCGAACAACTTCGTGACTCGATTGTAAGCGTCGAACGCTTTGACGATCGATTGATGAAGATCGTTGTCGCCGCTAAGGAGCAACTCTATCACTTCTTCTCTGCGTACGCTCCGCAGACTGGCCGCTCCGTTCAAGCCAAGGATGAGTTTTGGAACCTGCTTGATGAGAAGACAGCAGAGGTACCGTCTAAAGATGTCATCATAGTCGCTGGTGACCTTTATGGGCACGTAGGTGCTACGAAAGACGGGTATAGCTGTCATGGTGGTTTCGGATACGGAACACGAAACGCCGATGGTGAGCGTATTCTTGATTATGCGGAGTCGCATAGCCTCATTATTGTGAACACCGTCTTCCGAAAACGCGACTCGCACCTCATCTCATACTATAGTGGGAGCTCCAAGTCTCAGATAGACTTTGTCCTTGTGAAGGATCGCGATCGGAGCATTGTCACAGATGCGAAGATCGTGCCATATGAGACGGTCGCCCCTCAGCATCGACCGCTGATCTGCACTTTTGAAGATCGCGCCACTGAGGCAGAAGCAGGTCCACCGATGCGGTGCAGCAAGAATCAAGTGGTGGCGAATGAGAGGGAAGGGAGCAGCTGTGATTTCTTGCGTACGTCGTAGTCATGACTGTCGACGAAACTTGGAAGAAAGCGACCGACGCGATACTTCTATCTGCGAGGTCAGAACTTGGCACAACGAAGCTCGGACGACGCATGGTCGAAAAGTAGACGTGGCTGTGGACAGATGACGTGAAAGCAAAAGTGCGAGAGAAGAAGGCGCTTTATCACGTGTTTCTCGGCGAAAAGATAGCCGATAACTGGCGGAAGTACCAAGAAGCGAAGAAAGCTGCAAAGAAGACCGTTGCTGTTGCAAAAGCCACTCATTATGGAGATGTCAACGAGAAGCTCAAGTCACGCGATGGTGAACGGCATCTGTACCTAAGTTTCGCCATCGGCGTCCGAAGACATTGAAAAGTTCTTTGGATCAATGATGAGAGCGGCCATCTTCTGACAGACTACAAAAAGGCGCTGAAGCGATGGCGTGATTACTTTGAGGAAATTTCCACTATGGAATTTCCTCACCCGGCCATCCCTTCTGTGGATTCTGTTCACGGTCCCGTCCAAAAGATCACCGTGGAGGAAACAGAAGCGGCTCTGAAGAAGATGAAGCCATGCAAGGCGACAGGACCGGATGATCTGGAAGCCTGTTTGGAAGTCGAAGCTCTAGTATCCTGCTGAGTGGTGGGCTGAGTTCTTCAACCAGGTAGTAAAGGAGAGGAAAGTACCGGAGTGTTGGCACAGCAGTACCACAATTCCGATTTGGAAGAAGAAGGGCAGTCAGCCAGACTGCTCCAATTACCGTCCGATTCGCTTGCTTTCGCACAGCATGAAGATCTTCAAGCGAATCCTCGACAGACGAATTCGTGAAATCGTCAAGCTCTCCAACAATCAGTGCGGTTCTGTGTCTGGTTGTAGGACCCTTGATGCTGAACACGCCGCCCGACTTCTGGTAGAAAAGCATTGCGAGGAACAGAAGCCGGTGCATATAGCCTTTCTCGATTTAGAGGCCTTCGACCGCGTACCGCGTGAGGTTATATGGTACGCCTTGCGACAACACAACGTATCTGAGGACCTTATAGAGTGGGCGCGGATGCTCTACTCATGCCCTTGCTCTAGAGTGCAAGCTGCAGTTGGAACCTCAATGGAGTTTCCCATCTCTGTTGGGGTGCACCAGAGTACTGCGCTTTCTCCACTCCTCTTTGTTGTCGTCATAGATGCCATTACGAGAGACCTTCAGAAGCCTGCCCGTGGACATTGCTCTATGCTGATGACGTGATGCTCGCTTGCGAAGATAAAGACGATCTCGAGCGGCAGGTGCAAGCTTGGTGCGACCGCCTGGCGATGTTCGAACTCAAATTGAACGCTAAGAAGATCGAGTACGTAACGACTTACGTGAACGAGTCCGGCTCCATTATGATTAAAAGTGTTGAACTGGCACGTACTTCGGTGTTTGATCCCTGGGATCAGCAATAGCGTCTGACGGCGGTCTGATGGTTGAAGTGAACTCTCACGTGAGTGCAGCTTGGTCCAAGTGAAGTTCGCTGACTGGCGTGCTCTGCGATAGGAAGATACCAGAGCACCTGAAGTCGAAGATTTACAGAGCCGTCGTGCGCCCGGTAGCGGTGTACGGCGCTGAGTGTTGGCCTGCGACTAAGGAAGTTGAAACACGCCTCAGCGTCATGGAGACGAAGATGCTGCGCTGGACGGCTGGAGTCACGCGCATGGACCGCATCAGAAATGATGCTATTCGGCAGAAGTTCGGTGTCGCGCCGATAGCGGACAAGATGCGCGAAGCTCGCTTACGATGGTACGGCCACGTTCTGCGTGGGAAAGAAGACAGCGTCCGCAAGATAGGCCTTGAGTTGGAAGTGTCAGGAAAGCGGCCTAGAGGACGCCGAAGCAGCGCTGGTTCGATACGTTACACATGGACATGAAAGTAACTGGCGTCCACCCTGATGAAGCGCAGGATCGAGAAAGGTGGCGTCACGACACCAGAAGAGCGGACCCCGCTACATAGCGGGACACACGCTGAAGAAGAAGAAGATGGCAAGAATACATTGGGCGCTAAGTAGACGGGGGGGGGGGGGAGGAGAGGAGAGTTCTCATCCAAGGAACCGCACCTGGCAAACCGTTGTGTTGCACGAGACCCAAAATTGTATGCAGGGCTGGTGCGTTCTATCTTTGTGCCGGACCAAGCTGAACCACTTTTTCTATAGATGGATATGCATTTTCCGGTACTTGTAGAGAAGCGCATGTGTGCGTGTAAAATGAATGGTTTGGTCGGGTTCCGTGCTCTCCTCCGCGGACTTGGAGGAAAAGAGGGACTAGGCAGGGGGCTAAACCACAGAGGCCGGATTCATGAAGAACCCTTCCCAGGGCTATGTGAGTCGAGGGTTGAAATTGAAGCATTGCCTGGAATTCACAAGAGCGCGGAGGTAGCTGAATGGTGGGGTTAAATTGTATCATTCGCCGAATTGTATCATGTCGTGGATTGCCCTCCGCCCACTATCCTCTGGCGCCAGATTCATCAACCACATTATACTTGTGTTTTTTTAAAATTTTTCGAATGAATGAATAATCGAATAACCCCATTTTTTCGGTTATTCGAATTTCCGAATAATCGAATAACGCCATTTTTCGAAAATTCGAATGAGCGAATAATCGAATAACACCATTTTTTTTTAGTTATTCGAATTTCCGAATAATCGAATAACCCCATTTTTCGTTTATTCGAATTCCGAATAATCGAATAACCCCATTTTTTGGTTATTCGAATTTCCGAGTAATCGAATGACCACATTTTTTTGATTATTCGAATTTCCGAATAATCGAATATTCGAAAAATAGAATAATCGAATAAACTTCATTATAACTTAATACACCCGGTGCAAAATAGGTACACCCCGGTTTGTCCATTAGTACCAAAGAAACCACTGCAGAGTCTCAGTAATGTTACCATCGTACTCCTCACTATCGAAAACTTCTATAGAAGAATTCTAAGCAGTTTATCTTATCAGTGCAGGATACCACGAAGTTTAACTGGAAATTTAAGAAATGGAGACCAGTGCAAAATATAAGTTCGCTTCATAGAAAATCTGATTAATCACAAAAGTACCTACAAACAAGGTAAGATTAGTACTTCGTCACATCACCTTTGTTGCAACCATATCGAAAATTCTATTTTGCATGCTACTGATTAGGTTATCAATAACAGTTCGCTCAAAATTGGCCCATGCATGAAGTATGGCGTTCTTCAGATCAGAAACCGATGTCTCAGCGGTTCCATTTTTGTACACTGTGTACAAGAATGTCCCACTAGCTTTCTAGTTTTCGGGTTGAGATCTGAAGAACAGCTAGGCCACTTCAAATGTTGAGTTCTGTTGGAGTTAAGCCAACCTGTAGTTGACTGCGATACGTGTATGGATGCATTATCTTGTTGGAAAATAAGGTTGTGCCTACGAAATCTTCTGAAATATGGCAAAAGGTAATCTCCGAGCAATTTCTGGTAGTCTTCACTGTTCATCCTACGCGAGACGAACTCCAAGGCAACAAAACAAATTCGTATCCAGAAAACGCAGCCGAAACCATGAGACTTCCACCGACAAAGTAGCACCTGTAGAAGACTCGCTTCGTCAACCGCAGGTTTATTTTATTTTATTTATTTATTTATTCAGTGCGTTCGCGATAAGCGCAAGCGGCAGAAAAAAGTATTACAACAACACAACAACATGAAGACACACCTAGAGCGAGTCAAACCAATGTCCTATGAGGAGAAAGGGCCACCTTCAGCTTACTCCTAGGTCGACTAATAGGAAGCCTCTCAGGCTCCCCTTTTGTTTGAGACGCACGCAGATCAAAGAATTTGGAGCCTACAAAGTGCGAAAAGTGGATTAACTTATAAACCCGACAAATATCAAAGAATTTCCTGCGAGAAGCCAATGTGTAAAGACCCAGGTATTTGTTCCTTATCGATGCTTTAGGTACCATAGAGTAAAGGAACCAGCCAATGCGAATAAGAACCTTGTAGTTAGTTATTCTGTACCTTTTCCACAAGGTTTATAAGAGGTTGGCTCAACTCCAATACAATTCATCTTTTGCAGCGGTCTAGTTTTCCTCCAGATCTCACCGCTGATAGAGAACTTGTGGGGCATTCTTGTACACAAAGTGTGCAAAAATGGAACCACTTACACTTAGGTTTCTGATCTGAAGAACGCCATACTTCATGCATGAGCCAATGTTGAGCGAACTGTTATTGATAACCTAATCAGTAGTATGCAAAACAGAATTTTATGGTTGCAACAAAGATGATGTGACGAAGTACTAATCTTACTTTGTCTGTAGGGACTTTTGTGATTAATCAGGTTTTTTTATGAAGGGAACTTATATTTTGCATAGGTCTCCATTCGTTAAATTTTCAATAAAAGTTCGTGGTATCCTGCACTGATGAGATAACCTGCTTAAAATTCTTCTATAGAGGCTTTCGATAGTGAGGAATACGACGGTAACCGCTGAGCATAGGCAGCGGATCCTTCGGGTACTAATGGACAAATCGGGGGTGAACCTATAATTTTGCACCGGGGTATATTAATAAGCACGATGCGATTTTTGTGTTAGCCAATTTCGTTTGATACCGTTTACTGACTCCAAAAGCGCATTGTGTAGGCTCAAGTAAATGTAGTAAAGTAAGTTCAACGACAACATTCGCCAGAGACAAAATAAAAGATTTGAATTCTTTAAAAAAAGCAAATAATGAAGATATTCAATATCTTCTCAGAACCGTTGACAATACTCGTTAAATGGCAAGACATGAGAACTTTTTTTCCTGCAAACAAAATCCTACAAAAAAATTCCTACAGAAATACGGTGCAAAACATCTATGCACAAGTGCAAACCTTTGCGAAAAAAACCGTTCACTCCATTTGTTCATTTCATTATCTCACAGGAATCGTCAGCCAATCAAATTGCAGAGTTATACGGCATCTTCAGTCAAAATTCAACGTTTTTGAAATAAATTTCAACGTTCTTCTGGAATCTTCCCCGTGTAACAACGTTGAATTTGATTTGAAAAACTTTGAATTTCAACTGAAAATGGTATATAGTCGTGTCATATATGCAGACTGTGAGCTTCAGTCCCGAAGTAATCGAGGTCGCTGAACCCGAATCTTAAGTTAGTTTTTGCAGTAACGGTTGCCATCAAGAGATATTAATCAAATTATCAATTTTTCGTAAATATCACTCGACAAGATCGAAACTTCAGGCCTGAGGTAATCGAGGTCACTGAACACGAATCTGAATTCATTTTTTAATTTTCCGTCGAAATTTGTGTTTGTTGTGCAAATTCCGTAGAGTATTCAAGTGTATGACATCGATGACAGTCGTGGTCGCAGAGAACGCAAATGTGAAGTTAGATTTTGAAAATATCGACGAAGACCGGTCATACAATTGATTCGCCTCAACGAATTCCCCATAGAAAATCAATAGCTCGATCAACTTCAACCGATAATTTCAAAAACGAACTTCAAATTTGTGTTCAGCGAGATCGACTACCCCAACGGTTGAAGCTTCGGACCGTAGTCGATCGCCATCAACTGCGGTCAGTATCGCCAATAAGCCTGCCCCCACGCCAGTTGTGATGGACTGATGGAAACACGCACGCACACACACTACCCTTCTACGTATAATAGGATATTGAATGCGTTTTCATTACGGTGAGCTCCTCGACTGTGCTATCGAGAACAACCGTCACCGAAATGAACACCGCTCACAAAAATCATCATTATGCCACATTCGAAACAACCACGTACTCGAAATTCGAATATTATTCGAATTTTCACACCTCGAATAATCGAATTCGAATAATTATTCGAAATTGCAAACCTCGAATAATCGAATTCGAATAATTATTCGAAATTGCAAACCTCGAATAATCGAATTCGAATAATTATTCGAAATTGCAAACCTCGAATAATCGAATTCGAATAATTATTCGAATTTACGAAACTCGAATAATCAAATAATCGAAAATCGAATTCGAATAAATTATTCGAATAATTATTCGAGCACAAGTATACCGCATACCGCCCTCTAACGGTGGAAATACCGCCAAACCTGATGCTGAGGAATGTCATAACAGAGGGTTTAGCGGTATCTTCAATGTTAGAGGGCGGTAAGCGGTTGGTGAACCTGGCTCCTGTCGGTAAACCTATCCATGACCATTTCAATCGTGAATCCGTCCGGCCCCAGGAGGTGGCCAGTTTTGGCACACGCGCAGCAGATCGATCGCAGCCCGGGGTCTTCGAACGCGTACGGGCCCGATTCGCCAACCCATGTGCCAGATCTATTGTAGCAGTGGGAGGGGGGGGGGGCACTCCACTCCGACTCTTTGACAACGACGGCAAAACTGCAAGCAAGCTGAGAACCCATGTCCCTTTTGAGGGAGTTGCCTGACCGCTGGGCGCGTGGAGCGCAGTCGGAGGAGGCGCCGGCTGTCGCATGCACCCGATACTTCCATCTCTCCGGGGTCGGTAAATTGGTACCAGACTTGTTTGGGAAGGATAAAGCACTGACTTGTACATCGGCTGGCCACCGCAAGTCATTGTATGGCCAAATACGCATTCAACACGCCTCCATGACATCCCGTAGAAGTAGAATGCGTGGCGCATCCCAAAGAGGATTGAATAACGCCGTCCTTTACCTTTTTACTCTTTACCCTGACCGCTCAGAAGGGGACCATGTGACCCCTTGGAGCCATGCCGGCGACGCAGCACCCGACGCGCGCGATGTGCGCGACGTCGCGCGCCCGCGGTGCGACCGCCCACAACTTCGCCTCCGCTGGCGGAATTCGTGGGTCGGGGGCTGATCTTCTCGCTTCGTTTTCACGTCCTGGTCCCGCAGACAGGCTGCGGCCCCCTCCCCCGTCCGGTCTCGTTGCACTCGTTCGTGTTCTGACCGCAATTTCGTTCGTTATCTGAAGCAACACGTCGGTCGGCCGGAGCCGCCGCTCTCCTCCATCACCGGCAGATATGCCAATCACTCGGCTCTGAATTCATTTGCACTCCACTGTTTTCGTTGCCGGTCAGTGTTGTCGATTTCCCCACTGGAATCGGAAGTTGCGTTCCACCGTCGCAGTGCTTGCTGGTGGCAGCCGTCAGCCTCACACGTTCAGGGTCCCAACATCTCTTGAGATTGGAATTCGCTCACTGCGGCCGTTTTAAGTATCGACCGACGGGACATCGATAATGCTGGATCCGTTCACTCTTGGGTGCATCCTGGCCGTTGTTGCCGGGGTGATCGCAATTGTGTTCTATTTGTTCAGCGGAACGGATGACGAGAGAGACTTCGAGAAGGTAGGCGCGCCCAGCACTTCGTAGCCGCTCTCCCCCGTATAAGTTGCTCGCTTTTCAGGCATTCGGGGAAAACGCACGCAAACTTCTCAATCAAGACCGTGAAAAGCACAAGTCGAAAGTGAAGCTTTCGAAGAAGAAGGAAGGGAGGGAAAAGAGGACGGAGGTATTGCGCTTCCTGCCTTTTCTTGTTGGAAAAGTTTGATCAAAATGCCACTTTCTGCGGCGCAAATAGGGTCCGGGGAGGGGTCACCACAGCATGGCCCTTTTTGCGTTAGTGCAGTAGTGAGGGCTTGCTACGAACATCTATGTTGTAATCTGCCATAAATTTTGATCGGTCGTACGGTATAGGAGGATTGGACGCAGTTTGGTCACGATGCGGATCGGGGTCAACGTGTAAAGCCTTATTCAACGTGCGGTGTTGCACGAAATTAGAAATCTTACACACTGGTGTGTTCTGCCCCAGTGTGAACTCAGCTAGGGCACGTCTGATTTCGTTGGCCTTCTTAGCAAGACGGATATCTACTTAATACAATGTGTACCCCCCCCCCCCCCCTGAGCCACATTGCATCGGATCTATCATAGTCACGAGAAGGCTTGAGGGTAGGGGTGGGGAGGGTACTCAGTGGGCAACCGCCTTGGTAAGGAAGGCACGTGCATGTCCAATTACATACAACAGAAATGTCCGGCGCTGTCGATTAAGGTGGGTACACCCTTATAACGATGAATGGTGCAATCCCTGTCGGGGGGGGCCAGTCCATTTCAACTTCTAAAGAAATGCAACATGCACCACAACATATGAATATATATAAATATGCTTACATTATCAATTGCTGTCCTTCCAATACCAAAATCAGCTTTCTAAATGGCTTTCCTAGTCGGGGGGACGAAGTAATGAAAACACAGCAAATTCAACAGAAACCTGTAACAATTACAATACTATAAAGCCACTAAAACACGTTAAAGCAACGTTATTACCTTAATCGATTAGTGCATAGCGATTTACGATTTCTTTCCAAAGCAAATAGAGTTTTGGATCACAACCGTGCTGCCGTGCATTGTGCCCCCCCCTTCCTGCACCGTGCATAGTCCCATATTAAAACTTTTTCAATGTTTCAGCGGAACGCTCGGACATTTCCTAGGAAGGGGATCAGGTAAGTTAAGGCATTCATATGTTGTATTGCATGTTTTATATATTGATGCGCAACTACCATTGACGATTCATAATGGACTGGCCCCCCCCGACAGGGATTGCACCCGATGAATTTTTCTTGTTTTTTTTTTTGCACTGGAGCTCACTATACTAGCAAATCCTAGCGTGGGAGTAGATGTCCACTAGGAAAGCGAACTATTCTATCCTACAGCATGTTGTATATTGAAATTATCGAAGCCTACAAAGTGCTGCACCCACCATAGTCGGATAGCGCCAAATGTCCTAGCTCAGCTCACTATAGGTGTAGAACACACCGATGCTGCACAATTTTAGTTTCGTTTTGTGCGTTGTGTGGGGCTGTCCTACATGGTGACTTCCCGACCCTATTTGCGCTCGGTTTTCTAATGGTGCCCCCTCCAACTAGCATAGATCCGCAGTATTCTTCGTATGACAGTCCAGCATGTAGTTATAGGCCTTCAGTCCAGCTAGAACCGTGAAGACTTCGTGGCGTACAGTTCCATTCCTTCAGCACATTCCTTGCTTTGGTTGACCAGATAGTATTTTGCTCTGACACCCGTGTCCGAATTTGCTCGAAAGCGCAACGGCTTCCTTGTAGTGTGAGTGGTCTCGCGCATTTCTTGGGAAGGCGCTAGTGGCTCATAGGAGAGGAAATATGGAAAGAAAATCTCTTCAGTGTGTTTCTGGGGGTAGTCCATCTTTTATGATTTAACCTCTAATACCACATATATTAAACGTTCTCAATTTTATTTACTTCTGCAGTCAGGTGATAGTTTTATATGATGGCCGTCCCCGAGCCCCACAATACGCCCACCCTTTGGACCGCGTGAAGGTTGGCGATAAATGTTCACGGAGAGCGCGCATTCATCCGAAGCCTTTGTCCTGAAGACCTGTCTGCACCAGTCGAGGTGAATTCCAGTGATGTGGACATGTTGAGAGCATTCCTAGTCCTCGTGTTATTTATTCCCACTACTAGGCATGTGTGCGTGCTGCAATTAGGGTATTCAACATAGCACCCATCGACAGTGCGACATACGAAACAACGAGAAAAGGAATGAGCCCGATTTTGGGGAAGTACGAAGAAAGAAACTCAGCAGTTGAGACCGTCCGTGGCCACTAACGTGACCCTGCAGCCAATCCTGGTGAAGTCCCTTGAGGAGCAGTGGTACCAAGGGCTCGATGTTCGGTTCTGAATTTCCTTTTGTTTTTGTTGCTTCGTAAAGACGCTTACTCGCGCGCGGGCTGTTAACAATGATCTCATAAAGATTAGTGCTAGGTGACGACAGAGTTTCCGCAGGTGTTGACCCTTTTGAACTGTTTCTTCAAACTCCTTCATAATCCAAAATATGACAGTTCTTTCGTAGACGGAAGTGACTACTGCAAAGTTTTCCGACTTGTTTCGAGTAAAAGGTTCATTACTGATGGTTTTTGTTACGAGGCACAGTATGAATTATTCAAATAAGAGGTGATCTTTCTAGTTAGATTACTTCTATGAGCTATAGCGTAGATACATATAGGTGTGGTGCTTCAATACCGGTGCGAAGAGATGTGACATTATGGTGCCTCGCCTTGTTAGCAACCCTTTCGACTATCCGGGCTATTCGGGCCTATTATGGAGGGGTTATAAGGTGAACACAACTCCCGCAAACTTTTGCTTTGGCGGAAGCCGTCCTAGAGATCCGGCGTTGTGAGCAAAATATTTTGAGGGATGATGGCGATCGGATGTTAAATGGTGATTGCGGGTGTGAGGATACACATACCTCTCAGTGGTCAATATTGTTTCTTTACGCCAATTTTGGGTGCTTTGTTCGTCCTGGTAAAGAAGATGCTGAGGGTGTATGCCAGGCTGCTCTATTGCGACGCAGCTCGCAAATTATTTAAAGTGAGAAGGTGTGTTTTGTCCACCGCTATCGTGAACGACGTCAGAGACATTCAGAGATAGCTATTCGGGCTACGGCCGTTGCCCCGCCATAACGCGATCACAGCGAGCAGACATATTCTCGTTGTAGAATGGGAGATATTGGAGGGTGTCACGTCACACGGTGTAGGAAGTATTGATTTGTCACGTTCAGGCAAAGCATGAGCCCGATTTGGAAGGGGAGCCCGTCATCACACCTAGTGATGCGGCAGCAGATCCCGTTGATCCAGTTCAAACGTCGGCTTCAAATTCATTGACGGATATCACTCCTCCAGAGCCGAAGTCAAAGAAGAGCGTCAAGAAGGACAAGGTAGGCAAGCTCGCTCTCAGAGTTCGGTGCGTATCGTGTCTATATCGCAGTGTCGAAGAAAAGCTTGTCTATTGGAGGTATTGAATTTGCTATTCAAGAATAGCACTATTACTATTTATTACTCGACTGTGTTCGCGTGCAATATAATCGGCAACAGGAGGTTAGGTCAATGAAATATAGAAATATATGAAATGTAAAAAGCAAATTAATATGTAGATGCAGCGTGTCTCAAAACAAAAAAAGTATACACTGTTTGAAAGCTAACAACTTTGCACACAGCAAAGGTACTGTAGAGATTAAAGGCTTATACGAAAGCTTAGAAAAATAGAAATTTTCCGGCATATGAGAGGTATAAATTGTGCCATGCACTCGTCTGAAACTTTGCATTTTTACACTCGATTGATCATGTTGCGATTGAGACCTGTTATAGTTTTTTCACAAAGTGGCCGCTTCGATTGATTTGTGCTTCTTTTAAGGTTTAAAACATACGAGGGAGGTCACTGAACTCGGTCCGGAGATTCTGAACGAGACCTATATGGTCTTGTAGGGCATTGGACGAGGATCACAGAACTGTTTCGTTTTTGCTAAATACCCCTGGGTGGTCCAAAAATGGCAAAAAACTGAATCACTTCTGGGCGGGCTGATAAAGCAAAAGCCACACCTGGAATGGCCCTGACGTGCTCAGAACTTGGCCTACAAAAGGTTTGGAGCTCAAATTAAAGTTAGATTATAATAAAATGATAATTAACGACGTTTCCTAGACGAAGATGCAGTGTGCATTCAAGTGATTCATTCGCATCGATGCTGGCAGCGACTGGATGGCCGAGTGGATAGCGAGTCGGACTTGTGGGTGGGGGTCGAAGGTTCGATTCCGGGGGTGTCCTTGCGACTTGCTCTGTGGAGTGCTCCTATTTTTGCAACTGAAGAATAGATTTTGGCTACGGCGGGGTACCGTATTCACTTGCTAACCCCGCGACACGCAGCGGACTCGAGAGCAATGGAGACAATCGACCGGGTGTGAGGTGGTGCCCGATTGGATAGTGGTGCGAATCGAACGGAAAAAGTGATGCTTAAAATCTTGCTTAAACCCTGTAGGTGTTTCTCACTGTCACCTCATTTGCTCATACGATCGACTAGTATTGTTCTGACACCTCATCATGTGATCATCATTTTTCTGATTTCTGTATAGACTTCCTTCTATTAAACTCGCAACTCTCACTAATTCTAGTTACTGTTACCAATCATAGCATATTTTATCCACCATTGATAATAAAAAAGGATCACACCAAACGAACAACGGATGACAGCAACGGTATATGCAACGGTACAGCTAACAGGTATGATAAAGGACAATAAAGCAGCTGAAACAGAAGTGTTTGTTACACCAGCAACAACGCACAAAGGCGTGGAAGGTACAGTTATTTGCTCCTTGACGCGGTCCTTCGACCGGCACTTCGTTAAATGCGTAGTCGGTTGGCGTCGAAAATGGTCCTGGGTGTGTGTCTATATAACCGGCAGCAAACCATGCGTATTTAAAACACTGGTGAAACACAGGGGCGCAGAACTGCCGATATGTTTGGCATGATGAGGTGTCAGAACAATACTAGTCGATTGTATGAGCAAATGAGGTGACAGTGAGAAACACCTCCAGGGTTTAAGCAAGATTTTAAGTATCACTTTTTCCGTTATCCAATCGGGCACCACCTCACCCCCGGTCGATTGTCTCCATTGCTCTCGAGCCCGCTGCGTGTCGCTGGGTTAGCAAGTGAATACGGTACCCCGCCGTAGCCAAAATCTATTCTTCAGTTGCAAAAATAGGAGCACTCCACAGAGCAAACCCCCGGAATCGAACCTTCGACCCCACCCACAAGTCCGACTCGCTATCCACTCGGCCATCCAGTCGCTGCCAGCATCGATGCGAATGAATCACTTGAATGCACACTGCATCTTCGTCTAGGAAACGTCGTTAATTATCATTTTATTTTAATCTAACTTTAGTTTGAGCTCCAAACCTTTTGTAGGTCAAGTTCTGAGCACGTCAGGGCCATTCCAGGTGTGACTTTTGCCTCATCAGCCCGCCCAGAAGTGATTCAGTTTTTTTGCCATTTTTGGACTACCCAGGAGCATTTTGCAAAAACGAAACATAGTTCTGTGATACTCGTCCGATGCCCTGCAAGACCATATAGGTCTCGTTCAGAATCTCCGGACCGAGTTCAGTGACCTCCCTCGTTAGACTACTGGTTGCGAGAAGTGCAGGGTATCCTAAAAAATGCCGGTATTGTTCGAAAGGTTCTAACATTGCTGCTAGAGAAGCTTTTGAAGATTTTTGAGTCTCATGTGAAAGCACAGGATACCGTGCCCACGCCTGACGCCTTGCATTTCAGACTCGATTGGCTGTGTCTGGGCTGAACACTTGTTGCAATCTTGTTACTACATGGCCTCGTTAACCTGTGCTTTGCTTCTTTCAACGTTCAGAACTTGGCAATCACGTGAAAGACACGTGACATGCGTGTTTATTGTACTATGAAGGCTTCAGCGAGAATTGATTGCACAATTTAAATGTGAGCAGGAGCCCATTCTCCAAGACGGATTCTGTGGACGGATGAAGCAACATTAACAATGGAGAGGTTAATCGGCATAATTGCAGCTATTGGTCGGTGGAAAACGTTAAAAGAAGCACAGCACAGGCTAATCCGGCCAAGTAGTAACAAGATTGTGACAAACATTCAATCCATGCACAACCAATCGAGTCTGAAATGCAAGGTTTCAGGCGGGTACGTGGCGCATTCCATACCGCCCGTATGTCAGATACTTTATATTTTCCTAAGCTTTTATATGATCCCTTAACTTCTTCAGTACCTTTTCTATGAGCGAAGCTATCACCTTTCAAACCGAGTATACATTTTTTGAGACACCCTTTATAAAAGTCGGCTATGACCTAATATTTCAGTCGTTGTACATCTAGGTAGATTGAAAACAGGAGTAACGTACTCCATAGTTGCCCTGACAAATGCGTTGTATTCCCAAAGAAGTGGACTTCCCTTGAAACGGTGCTTTTAAGGTGATTGAATCTTGGGCTCATATTGGCTTGGGAATAAGGGCACAGTGTTTGTGAAAATTTAGATTACTTCACTATAACCCCCCCCCCCCCCGCTCCAAAAAACTCAATGTCTTTCATCCTTTCGACACTATTGAGAAGGGGAATAGTTGTCAATGTATTGACACTTATTATTAGAACAATTACATAATTGTTTCAGACTACAAATATGTTTTGGTTTTTCTGACTCTTGTAATACCTTTTCATGAACTATACTGTTTCCATGGAAGCAAAATCCAAGGCCGAAAGACACATCTTGGGATGATGCCCCTATTGCACAGTTGTGGCATCTTAAAACGGGTAATTTAGATCAGCGAAACTATGGAGTTGCTTCGTTTGCCTAATTCTTTGATCACCTCAGCTGACATCGGGTCTAGCTGATCTAACTCATCCGTTTTAAGTGGCGTTGTAGGTGAGATGCGGATACCAACCCGCTAACTACTTTGTACCAAGCGAGGTGAAGACGGTAACAAAGCACAGCGAAAATTTAACGGCATCTTGCACACCATTCACTAGTGATCTAGTTAACAAGAGGTTAATGATTGGAAATTTCGCTAACGTATCAGTCACGCAATGCACATCTCTGTCCTTTATAGATCACCCAAATCCGTAAACGTCTGTCGGCGTCAGAGATATACTGTGAAATGGACTACCTACTTTTCTCTTTGTATAACCGCTGGAGTGGGCTTCTCGGAAAGGTGTAGTGTTTTGGCTTCGGCGGTACTCATCGCTCATTTTTTGCACTCCGAGGGCTACTGATCAGGCAAACAGTGCCGTCAAGTGATGCGAGAAGAAAGTGGAAATACGATCTCACTCTCTCCAGATCCCGTTTTATGCTTGTGTTTCGCTTTGCGTCCGCTTATCCATTCTGTTTTAGAGTTCGGCTGCCGGCGCTTCCGAGACTGAGGATGTGACCGCGGAGCTCGCCGTTGTAACAGCTGAAGAGCCTGCGTCTCTAATTGAAACTCCAGTGGATGAAAACAAGGAGAACAGAAGCGAGCACACTTCGAGTTCTGAAGGTATGGATATGGATATGTCTCATGCCTTCCTGCTGAGAGGTGGCTGTGGCCGCATTGTCTTCCATTCATCGTCATGGAATCTTTTTACAACGTATATGCACGCGCGAAGCGCTATGCTGAAAACTCTGAGAATTTCCTGCGTTCCTTTCCTGCATAAGTCGACTATCTCATTGATGAAGATTGCAGAGCTATAGTCAGTGTGTATTTCTTTACTGGCATTTCATTTTTTAGGGAAGAGGAAGAAGAAAATCAAAACGAAGAAAGAAGAAGACAGTGCCATTAGTGAGAGCATTCAGCCTGAGGTAGTCTTCTTTGTGCAACCTTTTCACAATTGTTACAGTTCCGAAGTTGCGTAGGTTGTAATGGAAGTGCAGGTGCAGTACGGATATGGGGAGGGGGTGCACCCTTATGACGATGAATTTTTCATGGTTTTTGATCATACTAGAGCTCACTATTCTAGAACGGTCCTAGTGTGGAGGTGGACCTCCGCTAGGAAAGGGAAGTATTCTACTCTACCGCAGCTGTATATTGAAAATTTCCAAACCTACAAAGTGCTGCACCCCACATACTCGTATTGTGCCGAACTTTGTACTCAACCCAAGATAAGCTATTTGCAGCTTACGCAGGGGGAAAACGCAGTCGTTTCTCACTCTTACTCTTCACTGACTTCCAAATCTGAGAAGGAAAGGAAGCCTAAGAAGAAAAGTAAGTAGCCTTACACCTAAAGTACTCAACGTTATTTTATCGTCGCTCGAAATCATACCAGGAATAGTTATATTAAGTCTTCTTGCCACATTTGATTAAACCTAAGAAGCAATAATTAGGTGAAATCAAATATGCTGAATAACGTGTCTCCAAATTGTGGTTTAGGGTTTCTCTTCTTGCTTCTGGATTCCAAAGATATGGTATTACAGCTAAGGTCACGTAACTGCCCATGTCCAAACTGAGTACTGTTTAAACTTTGACTAACTATTAAGAAACGTAGAGAAATGTTACGGGTGCACTGTTGGCTGTACACAGAAAGAATCCACCGCTGGGAGGAACTGCCCTCCCCTAACTTGTATAGCGCCGAAAATTCTAAGAGTTATTGTTCTCGTTTCGAGGACTTTTTAAATATTTTCAGTTTTTTTTCAAATAGAAAAGGGTTGTGGCACACTGATATGTAGTATATTGATCGACATCAGTGCAGGTGTACGTGATGCTGTGATTTCGATATTTTCGATGGGTTTTTACAGACGTAGAGATGCGACAGTTGCAGGTGATACATAATGCCACGCATAGAGAGTTGACGGCGGTTGAAACATGAAATCGAGAAAACCGGTGTACTTACAAAGCTTACAATAAGCTCCAGGCCTTCTCATCTTGAAACAGGCTTAGGTGTTAATAACGTTTATAACACCTTTGTGCCTCGAGGTGTGCTTCATTTTTGGCCTGATGTTTCGACCGTCTCGTCCTTTTCATAGGCACGATACCCAGCGTCCGAGTGTAGCAAATGGTGTCAAGGACGCAGAGTGATAGGCGAATCGTTGCACTCAGACGGTGGAATATCGTGCCTCCGAAGACGACGAGACGGTTGGAACCTCAGGCTAATAGTAAAAGCTCCACCTAACAACCCGTGGCACAGAAGTATTGTAGGAGTTACAGATCGTCAACGTTTGACTCTAAATGAAACGTGGCTTGGTTTCCTATCCGATGTTGTATCCTTTGCCCGGTAGCCAAGACTGTCACCATGGTTGTTTGGCTGGGCTTAACTGCCGGCGAATTCACCTTCGTCAGAGCTTAAATATCGAAATCATTGAGGAAGCAGCACCATCCTGAAAGATTGCTAAGCGTTTCATTGTGAAGCTAATAGCTGACAGACAATAGTGCAAATTATTCGTGAGCATGGCGAGACCGCTTACCAAGTCTCTGCCAAGGCAAATCTTCGGTTTCGAGTGACTTCTCGTTGTAGTCTAGTCATCTTACTGAGTTTCGGCTATCGAACAAACCTTAAGGCCGCTCAGACACGTCATAGGAGAGGTATATGGGAGGCATTTTAGTAACATGAACCGTTTTGAAGAGATACAACCGTGAAGTGTGTCGATGGATGGGGGAGGGGGCTGAAAAAAGTTTTCATATGTGAATCATCAACCGAGGCTCTTTGGTTAGTGTCACTTTAGTAACTAACAATGATCACCCTAACAAACGTCCTAGCGTTTAACGGTCAACATACGTAAAAAATCTGAGCTTCGAGTGTTTTTGCGACTACTTCTAAACACTGATGATGTGTAGAAGGGGGCGTATCAGCGTATGCACCTCTTTTTTGTAGCTACCTTAGTGGTCACATAACTCACGTCTAAAATTGTCCAGGTTCGACTTTCGATGAATCTTGCCATATTCACTAGACAATAGGTATTGCAGCGTAGTTTTATTAGCTGTAAGCAAAGATTGCTATAAGCTTCATTCGGACTGACGTTTGGGCGTCTTCGCCTTCTTCCGAGCTTTCCAGGTGGTTGCCGACGAGAACCAAAACAATCGCCCGCGGATGGAGAGGAACGGGTGAAGACGCCGAAACGTCAGTCCAAATTAGGCGTGTAACAATGTTAGCCTACAGCTAATAGAACTACGCTGCAACATCTCACGTCATTTCTTGAAGATCAGTTAATTTGTTACAGTTACCGTGGTCAACATCAGCGACTTGGATTCGAACAAAGTACTTACGCGTATCGCTTCACTAGAAGAAATCGAACCTGAATATATAAGTTATCTGGCCTCCTACTTCCACGACACTAACGCCAAGGTATGCTGCTTCTTTGGTTATGTAGAGGTTTGCCGGTTTGTTTAGCTATCTATGCGCACCCATTCTCTATCGTTGAATCATCACAAAACAGTTCCTTATCTGTTCAAGGTAGCCGTAGGGCGCAGTAAAGGATGTGGGAGGGACAACAACTCCTGGTACTTGTAGTTTTTCCAAAGCTTAAACGAAAATCCGCAGCGTTTTACGTTCTATACTTCTTGGTTAGTCGGCTTTAGAGCATGAGAAGGAGATCCTTTCAAGTTGCAGAGTATGGGAACCCACTGACAGATCTAAAGGAAGCAGAAGTCATAATGAGGTCTTCTGGTAGTCTGCAACGCTCGAATGTGCACTTCAGTTTGCTAGGTTACTCGTTGTCACGTAGATGCCTTTCTGCTTCAGTTTGTCGTTGGGTCTTTGGGTTACACCTAAAGGATTTTCGGGAAAGACTTTGTAAAGCCAGCATGCACGAGTCTCCTATGGATACCTAGGACGTCTTCGGCTTCCCCTCTATTTTAGGTGTTTTCAGATCTCGTATGGAGGTGCAGTATCACCTTTATATTCCGTTAGTCAGCTCTGTCTGGAATTAGGGTAGATAAAAAGGGACTGATGGAGCAAAGTTGCTCTTCAGAGAGCATTTTAACAGGGTTATCTGTAGAGGGTCATCACTGTTTCCTTGTCTTCTTTTGTGCTGCTTCATTGGTAAATTCAGAAGCAGGACTAGTAATTAGAAATGACAGTGCCTCAAGGTTTTTAGCTGGTTGGATAAATGTTCTCTTGTTTGTTTAAGATTCCTGGTTTCAGATCAGCACTTTGGAGAACTCGGTGGTCGAGTTTGAGAGAAAGGATCTTGAGCTCAAGAAGAAAATCGACCAATATCAGCAGTCGCGAGTCATATCTGACAGGCAGATAGCTGACCACATGTGAGTTGGCTCACGTAGAATAATCAGATAAACGTGTGAACACGTTTTAGTTCTACTGTTCCTTAAATGAACTTCAGGCGGGTCATTTCCGAGTTGACTTCCAAACTGCAAGCGCTTGCGGTTTCCGAAGCAGCTTCGAAACAGCAAATCGTGCAACTTAACAACGTTGGTGGTCTTCTTCGTCGAGTTCTCTCCATTACTCGTAGCTGCTTCACGTGTATTCCCTGCAGGTGCGAGTGGAGAACGACACGCTGAAGGCCGCACTATCGAAGTCCGCTGCAGAGGCGGCGGCAGCGGCGAAGGCTATTTCCAGTCTGGAAGCTATGAAAGTTGTGAGAGCTACGCATTTGCGCCGTGTTGCAGTTCCTTAGTTTCATCGTCCACATTTGAAGAGCCACGCCGAACTGACGGAGCGCCTCAGCCAAACAACCAAGACGCTCAATGAGACCACGGAGGAGAACGCAGCACTGAAGCGAGAAATTGCCGAAATTTCAGAGGCATGTGTTTTCTGCCTCTATATTAATGGTGAAGGAAAACACTGGAGAAACCTTATTCAGAAGCAGTTAGTACAATCGTACATGGGGTGGTGGACATGGGACGTAAGGGAGGGTAAGCATTTCCCTCTCTGCCTCATCCCGTTCTCGATTGAATTTCCTGGGAATTCTTCGCAGCATGAGACAACTACTCGACTTAAATGGAAATTGAGGGAAGAGGATGATCAGGCAAAACACCTCCTGCTCTGTCTAAACTGGGATTGCACCCTAGATTGCTGTAGTGTTGTGAATAGGGGGTGGAGGTGAGGTGTAGGAGATTTAAAATAGGACCAGATTACGCTGCGCGAACGAAGCAAAGTTTTTGTGAGTGTTTGCGAACAGTCTATGGAAGCTTTTCTCAAAGCCGATAATGATAATGCAGCCAGTGGGCTCTATGTTGAGGAGTGGGGTGATATGTGGTGGCTGATTATCAATTCGGCAATGGCATTCATTAGTGCTCATCTCTCTTCGCACACACGAAATAGCCGGTTGCTCTATCGAGGTTAGTCTGAAATTGCTATGTCATATGGATAGATCCTGTTTTGTCTGTGGCAACGCGCCTTACTAATAGAACAAGAACGACCACACATTCTGAGTCTACACATTGTGCGGGTGAAAGCTCATTTGTGATGCTACTATTCACGCGTACTCCCCACCACTAGACTGCATTAATGAAGTAGATTGTCTTATTTTGAGAACCAAAAGCGTCGTCGAAACACTTTCATTTTTTCTTGACTATTGTGCTCGACAGCGGGGCTACGAATTTGCATCGGTTAAGTTCAGGGGCGTGAAAATAGTAAAAGCTCAGCTGAAATAATGGTTATGCCTGGGAATAGGTGAAGGCTTAAGAAGAGTTTGCGGCCTCCGACATCACATACTCACCACCTCGTAGCCTTAACAGATCCAGGAACGAGTGACGCAAAAACACAGAATGAGCCAAATCTTCTTTAGCAACATTTGCCATCTATCCGTATTCGATCTATAGGTTCAATCCCAATGAGGGGGGGGGGCATTCCATACTCACGTTGAAACACTACATAGAGATGAATACTTGTAACATAACATGCCTACCTGAACCCCTACTGTGGCTACTGCAGTCTTCCTCCTGAAATAAAGAGGAAATTTAGACGAAAAACGCTGGAAGAAAAGACGAGAAAAGGCGCGTCGACAGGTTCACCGTGGCGATTCGTACAGGTATAGCCGTACAGTGGCCGTGGATCGATACGTGGAGCCCGCAGGCGTGGGTCAATACTAGACATAGGATCCGAATCATGCATTTTCGGATATCCGGCCGGATTTATCCGGTTTCGGATTATCCGAAATCCGGCTCGACCGAAAATGGCGATATCTGAATCATCCGAAGATCCGGAGTTTCTAAAATTGCCCTCATCTGAATCATCCGAAGATCCGG
Organism: Heligmosomoides polygyrus bakeri; assembly: GCA_947359475.1. NCBI lineage: Eukaryota > Metazoa > Nematoda > Chromadorea > Rhabditida > Heligmosomidae > Heligmosomoides > Heligmosomoides polygyrus. Next base: position 50,171,406 of record OX375868.1, on the reverse strand, counting down.
GGTTTTCAAAATTGCCCTCATCTGAATCATCCGAAGATCCGGGGTTCTGAAAAACGCAATGATTCGGATAAAATCGGATAATAGAAAGTTAGCGCGTTTTGCTGCCGAATCTGCGTCATTAATAACCTTACTTTTTCGGGCAGATTTTGCAATCATTTGGCGGGAATTCTCTCACAAGGGAAGGGTCTGAAGCGTATGTCTGAATGGGGAGAGCGAGTCATCCTATAGGAATAATCCCCACCCCTCAATTAGTATAAAAATGTGTTTCATTTTTGCCAAGTCGTTAAACCCAAAGAGTAGGGGATCCTTGAAGTTACAGTGGAATCGGTGCCTCACGAGTTCGAGGGTCTTGTACGCCCGCGATGCCTCTGAGGGCAAGCAGCTCAGAGCGCAATGGGTAGTGACGGTGCTTCATAGGAGGAAGGTCAGGGGTTCGATCCTCATGCGCTGCATTCCTGCTTTTCAACTGATTGGTTGAGATTTGAGGGATTCTGATGTCTATACCGTTTTCAGATGTTTTCTTCCCATTTCCCAGCTGCATGCTGTGGTACTCAACATGATGATGCATAAATATTCTACCTAGTGATACACAGGTACAAGGTGCATGAAGCAGAACTGGGCACAATACGGGCAGCGTATAAGGGCTACAGGCCCCTCACAGTTTGTTTCCCTACAGCGGCCAAGGATCTCAGGTAAAACCACCCTGCTCGGATTTTCAAAGGAGACCAGGATGTAGTTAAAAGGAGAAAGTCTGTGGATCCCGCAGAATAACCTAAACGGCATCGATACACTTTTTCCCTTTTCTTTGTCTGTCACCAGGAAATCAGAGGTTGGAGGTTCTCTAAAACCTAAAATCAACAATGCCGCCGATGCTCGAGTGGTGATCCAACCGCTCACGCTGAAGCGTGGTCCACCTTTAGACAAGGAGCCTTCGAGGGAAGAAATCAAGCTGGCCGAACGGATGGCCAGCATACTCAAGGATTTCGAAGCACGTCAACTTGAATTTGACGAAGACGAACAGCCGGAAGTGGTGGAAAAACAAGAAGAATGTTGGGGTACGCAAGATGAACTGTTAGACGTTGAAAGGCTAGCAAGCAGTGGGCATATGACATCGTTTTCGGGTGGAACTCTTGTTTCGGAGGAAAGGGTACGTCTTCAACTTGCTTTCGTCTATGGAGTCGATCTCATTGGTCCATGTATGCAAGCAAACTGTGAGGAGGCTGCAGCCTTTATACGCTGTCTGTATTTTCACCAGTGCTTCTGTTTCATGCACTTTGTGTCTGTGTATCACTGATGTTAAACGTTTATATATCGTTATGCTGAAGAGCTTTCTCATTGCCTTTTGGTTAAAAAACCGGCCAGTAATAAACATAATAATAAGGTGGTAGCAAAGTTGCTCTCCATGGAATACATATGGAAAAACTGCACAGCAAACATCTGAAGTTGTATAGTTGTCAGAATCTCTCAAATCAATCAATCAGTTGAAATGCAAAAATGCAGTAGCGCAAAAAGTCGAACACCCGACCTCCCTCTAATGGAGCAACGTCGCTATCTACCGCGCTACGAGCCGCTTCTCGCCAGCAGCATCGCGGGTGTACAAGAGCCCCGAACTCGTGAGGCGCCGATTTCACTGTAACTTCAAGGATCCCCTACTCCTCGGGTTTATCTACTTGGCAAAAATGAAACACATTTTTATACTAATTGAGGAGTGGGAATTATTCCTATATATGACTCGCTCTCTCCGTTCAGACACGCTAAGCCCTTCCCTTTCAAAGCACGAGAAATTTCTTGCAGGACGTTTCGTAATCGTTTCATTATTGTCCTTTACAAGATTTCGCTGTAAGTTGCCAACTCGCTATTGAGTATTGGCTCTTTGGGGTCTTAATGCTGTTTTTTGTTTGTTCTGGAAGCGGAAAGTAGCTCTGGGGAGGGCTCTCCTCGTAAAGTAGCCAAGTACGACATCTTTTACGTAGCACTGGTGTATTCACTCCATTGGTGAATTGAGCTGGGTCAGTTATGATGTGATTGGGCATTCATGTGCCTTGCTACCAGGGCATATAACCACCTTATTCAAGGCGAGGTCAATGAAATAAACGCGGAGTTACTGAGATGTTCCGTTTTTAAGAGGTTGCGTGCCTCTATTATATCAATTATCCGGTTGTATCCGAATCGGATATCCGAAATCCGGTTCGGCCGAAGAACGCGTTATCTGAATCACCCGAAGATCCGTGTTTTTGTAAAATTGCCCTCATCTGAATCATCCGAAAATCCGGGGTTTTCGAAATTGCCCTCATCTGAATCATCCGAAGATCCGGGCGTTTGAAAAATGCCTATCCGAATCATCCGATTATCTGGAAAATCGGTGTCGGATCCAATGTCTAGTCGATACGTGGAGCTCGCAGACATCCCTGTACGTATCGCCACGGTGAACCTGTCGACGCGCACACATGCGTTCCGGCCCGAGGCAGCCGTGCCCCCCCCCCCCTCATTGGGATTGAACCGATCTATATTTCATTCATACCTGGTTTTAGCAGAGTGTGGCGCTCGAGCAACTGAAGCAGGAATTTGCCACACTCGACTCTGCAGCTCGGCATCTGAAGGCAGAGTTAGAGGACAAAACTCGTGTCATTGAAGAAACGAATCTTATGGCATCCAACACCGACTCTGCGAAGAGAGCTGAAGGTGAACGCGATGAGATTGCGCACCAGTTTACGCAGGCCCGCTGCGAGTGGGAGAAGGTAACTTTCCCTTTTTTCTTTCTCACCAGTGTTATCTACGCTCTCGTGTTCGTATTATTGCGCGGCTATCTTGTTTCCGTTCCATTAGGGCCTTTTGCTGCGAAGACTGTGTAATATGCGGCAAAACAGCGCCGATAGATGCAAGCCTTCGAAGAAGTACCCGATGTCTTTTCTTTCAACAATCCCGTAGTATTGTGCGTAAAGAGTTCCGTGTAGCTGCTGTACAGCAACAGCGAACTAACAACTGGTAAGAAAGAGAACATTTTGCTTCACATTGGCGCCTTTTGAGCAGATATTTCGATTTGACGAAAAAAGGGCCCAAAGTGGAGAACCACTCGGACAGACCATTACAACCTTTTTGCTGTACGAAATTCCACTTTGTTACATAAGCCCTGTCATGCACAACTTATAATAGATCAGCAATACAAACCGAGAGCTACTGAAGAACAGAGGACAAGCATTTGCCTCCTACCTAAAATTAAAAATTTTATGCAGTATTGGTGTGATCTATGGTGAACTGAGCTAGGCCGTATCTGATGTATTTGGATGTACATATACCTTCTTACCAATGAGGATAACCACTAAGCACGTTGTCTAGACCATACGGGAACCTATCATTACGTCGTGTCGTACCGCAGTGGAGCTCTGAAAGCATCTCAAAGCACCGCAATGTGGATCTATCCGCATTTTTTCCATTACGCATATACGAGATAAGGGAGGTGGTGAAAGATACTGGTGCAAGCAGCTCGGTGGCTCAGCGGGGAGTGAGGTGATTCATAGGTGTACCGTCAGGTGCTCGATTCCAGCGCCTTGTCAGACATTTGTATGTCTTAGTGTTCATTCCGTGTTTGGTATATCACCTTCCCAACTTTTCCTATGCATATATTCGACCTTAGGGTGCCAAGTACGTGTTCAGTAAGAGGTTTTCATCAGCTGCCCCCTCTATATGCGGCACTTTGTATTTTCTGCTGATTTTTGATAGGGCCCTTAGCTACATGGGGAGTGGACCTTCCCAACTAGATATAAATAAAGCAATTACTGCAAGGGCATATGGTGGGACCAGTCCACAAGTCGAGAATGGGCGTCCACTCGATCTCACCTAGCATGTGTCCCACATGATCAAAGAAGGACAGCCGACCGTGGCACAAGTCCAGTTATACCCTACTGCCCGTCGAATGTGTACAACTACACACATTGACGATGACAGGCAAGTAGCTTCTGCAGTCCCAACAAGTCAGCGAATATAGGTCACCGTCACATTCTAGTGCATCGCTAGACAGCAGCATGTTGGTCATGAAACTCGTCTGGTGAGCCTACCAATTAAAAATGTCAAATATAGAGAGGATTTTTCATTGAAGATAGGGGTGTGAAGATACCTTTCAAAAAGTTAAACAAAGGGTAGCGTACATATTCGCCCTGACAGCGTACACTCATGTCAGGGCGATATTTCGCCCTGACATGAGTGTACGCTACCCTGAGTATGCAATTGTCATAGGCAAATCGGTACTTATGAAGCAGAGGGCCCGTGGTGCTATGGGGTTGCCGGAAACATGTTAAAGCGGCAACCCTGGCACCCGGGGACCGGTGCTTCATATGTACCAGCCCCGTAGTGCCGTTGGTTTGCCGCGTTAACGTGTTTCCCGGCAACCCCACCTCACCACGGGCCCTCTGCTCCATAAGTACCGGCAAATCTGAAGCGGCACTATTACGCTTTCGCAAATCCTAGCTCATTGGTCGAGATCGAGAAGAGGTAGAAACGAATTTCACCCAAAAGGGTTCTATGGGGCGCAATCACGAATATGATATCCATTTTTGAAATTTCGGCCGATTACGGTAGTCTAGCACCTGTGCATGCTATCCCATAGCAACTTTGAGGGTCCCTAGCTCTTTGGGTTCAAGTACTTTGCAGGAATGGTGCCCCCTTTTCTACCATGTGAAGGGTGGAGACTCTCATAGTGGTATTCATTTTCGCCGTTCAGACACGCCTGAGACAATTCCCTGGATAGCAAACATCATTCAGAACCTTTAACTTACCACACAAGTCATCCTGCTGGATTCAGCTTCGAACATTTCTGCTTCAAGCAAGTTTTCACCTTTGCTTCATAAAATGTATTTTCCTTCTGATTTGAAGCACAACGTTCTAAAGTTCTGCCTTAAATACTCGTACTGTTCTTTAGCATGACCTATCCTGGCGTTTGTGGCATCGCGCTGGATTCGATTTTTATCTTCTTAATAGCTAGTGTGCTTGAAAGCTTAGTCTCGTTGCTTCTATAAAGGCGTTTTTGAAAGCATTTGTTGTAAAGACTATCACCTCTTCCGGAGTGTGTTCGCTACAAAGTCGACTTTCTGTTTGTATGTGTTTTTGTTGGTTTTTGTGTCTGTGTCTCTTTCTGTATCCAATAGGGGATCCTTGAAATGTAGAGCTCTTATCTTCTCTGTATTTTGCGGTTCTTAATTTTTTTGTAAGCATGGTGAAGCAGTTGGAAGGACCGTATGCAGATCATCACGTTCATATCATTTCTCTTACAATTACGGTATTTCGCGCAATTCCGGGGGGGGGGGGTGTTGAAGTTCAACATGAACTTCTTTCGTAACCTGAACCTGCAGCTTTACTAGCTGCAAAGAACTTCGACCACCATGCATAATTTCGTGACCTGGCATACTTCAGCGCTTGCACAACCGGCTTAGTTTCATCCAACGCAGCACCCCGACATCTTCATGTTGACGAGCAGCAGCCATTTGGTATTGCCTTCGGCTCAGCCGCTAATGGCGGTATAGAACCATTTATGCTGAAATCCTTTCGTAAAAACCATATTGGTCTAGCTAAACGCGCAAATTCCCGCGAGGACGCGGAGACCATTGAAACGTCGATAATTTCGATCGGCTCATTTGCTTCGCAGTGAGAGTACTGCATCCCGGAGGAGCGGCCAGAAATCGATATGCTACCGCCTCGCTGCAGGCTCTTCCACAGTGCTTGTCGAAATCGCCGCTCGCAGTTTTAAGGCGTGACTCATGAACGTGTTTGCTTCTTGAAGGCTGCTCCCAAGCAACTTCTGTTAAATGAGGTTTAATAAAACGTTTTGTTGATCAGCAGGCTATGTTATCAGTAGCTCATGATATTGACTTATTTCGCATACTTCCAGTGGCTCGAAATAAGACAAGTGTTCCTTCATCATTCGCGGCTCATTAAATGTAGTTGAATTTGACTCTTATTTTGCAAAAAAAAAATCGTAGTTTCGCTCATCTTCCGTGGTATGGAGAATTATGCACAGCTTTCGAATTTTCTCAGGAGATCGTATTAAATGAGAATAAGGAATTCTAGTCTGAAGATACTCTCACGAAAATTAGAGTTCACTGATCTTCCTGTCATACACCTACATCTTGGATTTTTACGCAAAATATTGTTAAGAAAAATGCCAGACTTGGGACCTAGCATAACGGATTATGTTAAGTACGTAGTATTCTATTCCCATTCTGGTTATCTTGGTTATCTTTCCATGTACTTAGTGTGCATGCAATAAATAAATAAATAAATTCCACTACCCTTACGGTTTTTACGGTTTCGTGTCATAATTTGCCTTTTAAAAACCCTGAATTTGTAATCGCTGCGAATTGGAAACTGTGGGACTAGAACTAGTACTCCAGGAAAGTATTTAGAGAAGCAGAAGAAACTTCAGTTTTCGCCTTTATATGTCTAGTTGTATCTGCTGCATTGAGACGGCTGTACTTGCCTCCTTTCTATCTACACAACCTTAATTGAGAAACCTCTGTTGAGAAACTGCCCTATAATCCTATGCCTGACAATTTCTCTTATTGCATGAGCTAGATAAAGGATAAAAAGGATAAAGTAGGCGTTATTCAATCCATTTCGGGATGCGCCACGCATTCTACTTCTACGGGATATCGTGGAGGCGATCTGAATGCGTATTTGGCCATACAATGACTTGCGGTGGCCAGCCGATGTACAAGTCAGCGCTCTATCCTTCCCAGACAAGTCTGGTACCAATTCACCGACCCCGGAGGGATGGAAGGCTTGGTTGGCCTTGGCGGGAAGTCCGAACCTGGTATCGGGTGCACGCGACAGTCGGCGCCTCCTCCGACTGCGCTACTTGCGCCCATGAGCTAGATAAACAACAGCTAAAGTTGGGCAGTAATTGGCTCTTTACAAGAAACTCCTGGAAATGAGAACTGAAAAAAATGGACAAGTGAATACACGGACATCTGGCTGGTTCTAAAACGGTGCAAAGGAGCGCATCGTTGTGAGGTTCTTCTCTTATTTCTATTTGAGGCATTGCGCTAAATCAGCCGGGGAAGGGGTGGGGGACATGCATTAGCTGACGGAACGACACATTGGTACTAGTATAAGCGTTATTCAGCGAGGTTTATACATCCCCAGGCACTTGAGACGTTTGTTCAAATGAGAGATCATCATCGAGTCGAATCATATAGTAACTGATTGCTTTTTAGACTCCGGTTCATTTTTCTCTTTTATCACTTCGTGTTGTGCTCGGGCCCGCCTCGTCCAACCAAGTGACGTCCATAACGATGTGTGAATTCCGCAGGGTGCGTGTACACTTGTGCAGCACACCGCTGGGAAGCTGTTTTTGTCCGGCGCTGTTCATATTCTTTGAAGCGACGCTCTTTATGAATTTAGTTGCAGTGTGACTGATCGATGGCAATAGCTTTATGAAAACATTTCCCTTAGGTAATTATCGGATTATCTGCCTGGCTTTTCAGAAGGAAGCTGCCCTGATGAATGAGTACACATCTCTGAAAAACCTTGTGGACGAGCTCAACAAGGAAGTCGCGAAGTTCGAGCAGTTGTGAGTTTTGCCAATACGTTTTCTTACGATATGAAAGCCAGGCTTTCAGAATGATTGAATGGGAACAGACTGAAAGAGCCCTCCGGGTAACAGTAGGGTGGCTGTGTGCTTCGAGGACTCGCTTTTCAAAGCAGCATGTCTATCAGATAGAGCGCTTTGCTTTCATTGCAGCGTTTCTATGCATCCGTGTGTGTTCTCGTTCCATTCTTATACTTGAATAGTAAGCTCCAAGTCCTATCGACTTCAATTTCATTATTGTACGCTTTTATCATATTCTTTTGTGACTAGGTTGGTATATAATCTCTTTACTCGAAGTCTGACATTTCTATCGTAACATCGTGTTCAGACGTCTCAAAATGGCGCATGATCCAGAATTTGAAAGCAAACTCACACCAACGTCCTACGTCGGAGTGTAGGGGTAGTGGTATCATTCGATGCAGCGAATAGGAATCCACTTCTAGGGGTCGGTGCAATTGTACCTCATAGGCGAGTTCAAGTGATCAGGGCTGACAACTGAAATAAGCATTCTGAAACCATCATTAGTGCAGAAGTCACGAACAGACTATTTACTTTCTATTATTCCGCGTTTTGGGCGTGTGAGATGCAGTCAAGAAGGTGCTGCTTGTATGTGCTGGAATCGATCGAGATGCGACTTAGCCGCAAGCTAACCAAGTCATCCCTCTCCGTTCATTAAAATTGCGGCAGAGCTTTGTGAAAAGGCAGTAACGCAGACCCATTTCCCGCAGAATATTGTGTAGTCGAAGTAGGAGGCTGTCTCGATAATCGTGCTGTTGTTGGGATAAACCAAATTGGTGCGGACTTAACTGGTGTAATTGTTAATAGTCATCTTTGAAAGTTTCAGGTCGAATATTCTGAAAGGACTGTCGAGTCTCCTAGTCTGTGAGAAGGTGTTATTAGCTCATGTGAGCCCTCTCTGGGGGTACGAATAACGGAAACGTTGGAACTAGGGAACTGGACAAAATTGGACAACTGGAAACTAGCTGCTTTCCTTAGATTGCGACAAAACAACCTGTTCAAAAGAATCCTGCCTTTCCAACCTCTCGAAGTCTTAAGCTGTCGCTATTCTAAAACAGAGCATTTCCCGCTACTTTTGCATCCTTTTGCTTGCATACCTTATCATTAACTTCCTATGCTGGTTCACATGTAAATGGAAGGCTAATTATTTTTGGCACTTTTCAGCAAGAAAGAGCAGGATGAGCTCGAGCAGAAGCTACTTGCAAAGGAGGCCGAATTAGCCGAGAAAAGTGCTCGTCTAGAGGCGGCAGAGACCGAGAAGCAGGTGTTGGTGGTACAAGGAAACGGGAGAAGGTACTTTTTGAAGTGCGAGTTTTCTACACATCTCTGTTCTGTGCTATGTGTACCTTCCCTGGCTGCAGCATTGAACTGGAGAGTGAGAACGCTGAGCTCCGCAAGCGATTGGCCGATCTTGAGAACATGCTGTCGGAAGTGAGGAAGTCGCACTCCGATGTGTAAGTTTTCGGTTTATTGGTGGAGTGCAGTCTCTGAGAATGAAAAATGTCCTCAACATTTTTGTTTGAAGGCTGACTGAATTGGCGGAGGTCCGTGCCACTGCCAACAAGCAAGTCGTAGAGGTGTGTTTCTATGTGTTCCACGTTTTCTTTAGAAGACGCGAAAGATGAGTGTTCTATAGGTTTCGGTGCTGCAAAAGTCTCAGCCGGTCGACGCGTCTGGTATGAATAGCGTCGATTTGAGCGAGTCAGAGGCTGCTCGGCTTCGTTCCGAGAATGAGCGTCTCCAGAAAAAGAACGAGGTTTGCAGTAACTCGTCGAGAGGAGCGTGTGGAGCACAGCGTGCAGTGTTATGTGCGCATTAGGGCCTGAATAGAAGAGTTTCACTGCGGCGCGACGTGACGTAACGAATGGCTTCGACAGGTATCAGCTTATCGAGTGCTCGAGTCATTCAATCGCCATGGAAGCAACTCGTCACATTGCGTTGCCCCGCGATAAAGGGCGCTGTAGGGAGGAGAGCTACTCTCCCAGGTGTAGGGTGCTGTGAGATGAATTTCTCTTTGACATAACATGCATAAGTTGCGATTTAGTAATTGAAACTCCCTAATTAGCCGTCGAGTGCTAATTTTGTTCCCAAGGTCTAGAACTGGTGAAATAACGCTAGCTTTTTCTAAGACTATTAGCGTTTGCGAGGGCCCGAGTGACTAGCCTATTTTGGCGACGATCTTGACGTAGTGAATAGCATAGCTCCGTATTACTATGTTCAATAAATTAAGTGGGGGAGTTGTTGTTAGGAGGACTGACGAGGGAGGTCAGTGAACTCGGTCCGGAGGTTCTGAACGAGACCTGTATGGTGTTGTAGGGCATCGGACGAGGATCACAAAACTGTGTTTCGTTTTTGCTAAATGCCCCTGGGTGGTCCAAAAATGGCAAAAAAATGGTATCGCTTCAGGGCGGGTTGATAAGGCAAAGGGGACATCTGGAGATGTCCTGTTGTGCTCAGAACTTGACCTACAACAGGTTTGGGGCTCAAATTAAAGTTAGATTATAGTAATACGATAAATTCCTACGTTTCCTAGACAAAGCTGCAGTGCACATTCAAGTGATTCATTCGCATCAATGGTGTTAGCGGCCTGATGGTCGAGTGGAAGGCATGGCGGGCTTACGGCAGGGGTCCAGGGTTCGATTCCGGGGGTGTCTATGCGGTTTGCTCCGTGCAGTGCTCCCCTTTTGGCTAATGAAGAGTACATTTTGGCTGCGGTAGGATGCCGTATTATTGGGTAGTGGTGAATAAGGGTGACTCACGACTACCGATTTCCCACCCAGACTTCGCCTATGGGAATTATTTAAGCTGCTGACCACGAATCTGTCACTCTTTTTCTAAATTATCATTTTGCTTGCACTACTTTCCATCGAAGGTTGAAGTCGAAGGTTGGGAAATAAGCCTGACCACATTGCAGAAGGAAGCAATCCCACTAACGTGGGCAGCTTTAGTCACCCATATCTACCGTAATCTGCCGTAATATATCGAAATTTTAAAAACATGTATAATGTCCGTGATCAGCAGCTCAAACAACCCCCGTGGGCGATGTTTGAGCGAAATTTTTTTTCGTCCTCTTCTCGACCTCTGGAGTCGTGAAAGGAGTCGCGTACAACCCTTTACTTACACATATCCATAGTAACCTTCTGCCATTCATCGTTTCAACGAAAATGGTTGCCAGTTTGGTGATCTGCATCCCAGATAATCTTAAAGATGAATTTGGGACGAAAAATCTTTTTCGATCTCCAGAATTGAGGGAGTGAGTGCAAGTGGTCATAGCCGCAATGCCCCGACCCGTCTACTGTAAGTGTATAGGAGAATAGTCAGGGAAAAATACACAGCTAGATGAATACCATGAGGTGGATAAAATTTGCTGTACTTGGTAACAGTGAGCTGAAATAGTGAAAGCGGCGTAGAATAAAAGCAGTCTGTGAAGAAATCTGAAGAACGTGTCTTGATGATGGGTCAACTCAATACTTGCCGATCTTCTTCACAAATAAGGTGACAGCGAGCAACACTTCCAAAACTAATTGAGAACATTCCACTGAGGTCATATGGGGGTAGTATTCAACGAGAGCTTCCTCAGCGAGACAAGCGTGGTTTAATGGACGCTCGACATCACCCCACACGACAAAACTAGCTTCTTTACATCTGAGAACAGGTTGAATGCGGGGTTAGGAAGCGAAGAAGGTATCCTACCGAAGCCAAAATGTACTCTTTATTAGCCGGAAAGGGAGCACTCAATAGAGCAAATCGCATAGACACCCCCGTAATCGAACCCTCGATCCCATCCCATAAGCCCGCCGCGCTATCCACTCGGCCATCCATTCGCTGCCACCATTGATGTGAATGTATCACTTGAATGTGCACTGCAGTTTCGTCTAGGAAACGTAGGAAATTATTGTATTACTATAATCTAACTTTAATTTGAGCTCCAAACCTTTGTAAGTTAAGTTCTGAACACGGCAGGGCCATTCCAGGTGTCACATTTGCCTCATCAGTCCGCCCTGAAGTGATACAATATTTTGCCATTTCTGGACCACCCAGAGGCATTAAAAAAACGAAAAAAAAAACGCAAAAACGAAACGCAGTTCTGTGATCCCCGTCCGATGCCCTATAAGACCAAATAGGTCTCGTTCAAAATCTCCGGACCGAGTTCACTGACCTCTCTCGTGAGTGATATGTCGGTTACGACGTTGGCATTGATTAAGAACGGGATTGAAGAACCAGCGAACTTTGACATGTCACTGCATCTCAGAGAGGAACCAGGTATAGCTCGAATTCCTGCTGCCGTTTTACTGAATCGCTGTGTGCTCATCCTTTGTGTAGTTTTTTTCATTTACCTGGGAAGGAGCGAATGAGGTACAGAATCTCCCTAAGCTGCCATGAGAGACCGTTTGTATTGATTAGCTCGTTAACAGGATCTGCTTGGCTGCTCTCCTCGCGACCCATTGATCTCGTATTAATTCTTCTGTCTCATTCAGCCAACACTTCTCGATTTGTTGGGCAAATTTGTCTACTAGTCGAGTCAAGTCCGAACAAAACGGATCGACCGACTACTAATTTAGTCGTTAACGTGTTTTTATAAACGTTAAACGTTGTGCAATACAAGCCTGCTAGAGCAAATCTCTTTATTTCAGGAGCTTCGCAAACGAAACTTCAAAATTCTCGATGATGTGGCGGTTTTGGAAAGGCAGCTTCAGGAGGGAATTTCAAAGAATGCGACCATTCACCCGAAACCTGAGCAGGTGAATTTCAAATATCAATTCCGATCTAAGTCGAGGCCTTTGCGACGGTTTTGAGAATTCAGTAACTCCAGGCCTGATTCCACTATGCCGCTTGCTCGGCTTCTGTTGTTCTCTTGTAAACGCCAGGCAGCGTGAATCGAATGTCAGATTCTTTGAACCTCGGCTTTGTCATTTTGCGCCAAGTTCCCGACCTTTTTGTTTCTACTGCAGACTTGCTGTACATATTTTTTTTTTTGAAAAACGTTTTTTGTTATTGTAGGAGATACGTCAACCGTTCCGCTATTAGCTTTCCGTTATTGGATCCTCTATATGACCCGCTGAATTCACCCAGAGGTTGACTGTCATTCCTTTGAAAACTGAAGTGTTACTAGCATACAAACCAGCAGTAGATATTAGGGAAGACCTTGCACATGCACATTGAAGTTGAGTTTTTCTCCCAGGTGAAGCATGACACCTGCCGAGCTCAACTGCTGGAGGAAAGGGAACTTGTTGCGTCCGCTATAGGAAGCATAGTGAATTCTCCTTTGGACAAGGACACGGTATGTCTTATGTTTACGCCTGTTGACATGTGGCGCAACCTGGAGTAGGAGATTGGGTTGAGGTGCTTTTCAGAGGTAGATAATCTCACAAGTAGACGGGTATTTGTTTGGCATACTGCAGCGACTGCTATGACTCGCTAATCTGCGTCTTGCTTAGAGCTTGTGACATCGCTGTACCATCCGGTACTGCTCTCAGTACGCTTGCACTTCAGAACCTTGAATTCAACGTTCTTCACGATGTTCCTGGAAGTTCCGTGTGCTTGTGGATGAGGCGACGGAAAGTTCGGCTCGTTTATTGAGAGAAACACTACTTCCTCCCCAGATGTTTGACAAATGCCATGCGTTCGACAGGCTAATTTTCTCGCGAATTCGCGCAGCTTGTCACTTTTGGTGCTGAATAAACTAGAGTCGAGTAGCGAAAGAGCTTTTCTTTTTCGAAGCTGTCTTTCGGTTCATGCAGGGTAATACTATGCCTTCTTTTTACATAATAGGAGCGCAAATTTGAAGCTGTTGGGCGTTGAGGTAATCTCTTACCGTCGTAGTCTATGCTCTTTCGAGGGCAAGGCTGCCAAACAAGCAGTAAGCGGTTTAATTTTCTCTTATCGTGGTGAACGCTGCTAGTGGCGTGTGGACCAGAATTTCTGGTTGCGTGCAATAAATATATTTCTGAGCAATGCTACTCGATTCTTAACTACCAGTCTGCTGCAATTTTGAGCCCTATCCCACATTAACCTTTAGAAAAGGAATCGGTCACCTTTACAATTAGCATTTGATTTTCAAGGTCTAAGACTTTGTATTCTCTTTCATTTAGAGCTACGCGGAATACGTAAATGAGCTCGGAAACTCCTTGAAGTCTGTCCTCAACGATGTTCGAACTCATCAAGCTGGAGATGAAGCAGATGTTTGTCGTTTATTCCATCTGAGAAAGTGTTAAAGCTTTATTTCAAAGCTACGCTAGGTCTATTGTTACTGTTAGTGATATATTATTCCACACGAGTTTTTTTTTGGTGGATGAAATTATCCAGTGACTGAGGTTTCGACATCCCTGCTGGATAAATTCGTCCACCTTAAAAATTCGTGTGGCACAATATATCACTGACAGTAGCAATTAACAATGCCAAGGTTTCAAGGATTTAGGAGCCGGTATGACTAGTGTTAAGGTGTCCTTCTATTCGGCGTCCGTAACGGTATCCACCATTATTTCAGACCTCATCAGCAACTTTGGAGGAGCTAACGCACTATAAGAGTGCGTTCAATAGTCTGGTGAGTTGGTGTCCTCCTCGACGGTTTCTGTCGTCGGACCCGTTGTGGACATCAGATTATGGCATTTTCAGGCAGTTCTGCTTTCGCAAATCGAATTGGGTGTCGACGAGCGAGAAGCTTTCTACAAGGAAAAAGTTGCTCAGTTGGAAAGAGAGCTGGACAAAGCTGTAAGGAGTCGCTCGTTGTGCTAAAGAATTCTTTGCAACTATCTCAACTACAACACACATCAACAACTTTCTTGAGAGTTTTGTAGCTTGGTATTGCAAGCTAGGGGGCAACGACAAGAAATGAGGGCCCATTCTCTGCGAATTTTCTTCGAAACTCGCGGAAAGTCCCTCTGTATCAGACTCCATTGTTTTCTTCTTCCTTCTACGCGTTTGATACCAGTACCGCGCAAGCCACCCTACATGCCTTTGATGCTGCTGGTAAAGTGCTGCGACCTAGTTATGAAGCCCGTTCGAAATCCCTCCTTCACCCTACTAAGCGTTCCTCAACCTGAGGTCACGTTCGTAGTGTGTCGTAGAATTCGGTTAATTCTTAGCGATGCATTGACAAAGCGCCGATTCGTGTGCATTGCTCTGGAGACCACTCAATGCTCTCGCGAGAGTGAAGAGCTGAGTTGACCCATGTGGATGACTGCGATTTACTGTTTCCATAGCAGCTTTGTGTCACAAGCTCGTAAATGAAGACGAGTAACTGCGCATGCGGACTTTTTTGCGTTTTTGTGGATAAACCTCGATCGGGAAACGTCAGAGTATGCATAACTGTTTCTGCACGCTGATTGGGGTAGTGTGTGTAGCAGTTTACGGCGGTAAGCCTGAATTGGTCTCTGTAGAGCTGCTATGGTGCATTGTTAGAAGCTTATCCTGCTTTGAAGCTGCCACTGTGTTTGCGAGGTGTTGTACTGGATAAACGTTGCTTAATCTTATGCACCGTAGAAATTTTGGAACCCTGAAAACTGTTGCCGGCGGGAAATGCTGACTCCAGTGAAGGGTCTATTGCGAGCGCTGCGGTTTGGCTATGCACCTCTGTGGAGCAGTTAAGACAACCAGAAATACTCTGACCAGGGAAAATACAAATCAGTTTGTGCTGTAACCCTGTTCGGTGTGTAGCCTGCGATCAATTCTTTACCTCCCTGTTTCGTTCCAGAACTGTTTTCAAAGCCTTGCGAGCATTCCTTCTGTCCTTGACAGTGTCCGAACCAGTCCATCCTTAAAAGAAAATAAATACTGAAACATAAGGGCACTCCATTGGACTAGTTTGGAAGCAGGTCGTCCCCTGTGTAACAGATGAGTGAAAATGAGCGAACCTTTTTTGTTGCATGTGTGCGCGTCAGAGCTTTCCCGAATTGTCCCTCTGTTTATGTTCTCGTAGTGCTGCATGTGGCTGTGCACTTTCTAGCGCTTCCTCGTGTTCGTCGACTGTGTTCTTTGCATGTAAATATGTGTTCAGAATGGAGTGATAGCTTCCGCTAACCGTCTCCGAAAAGAGCTTAGGGAGTGCGAATTCCTTAAGAAGGTATGTGCATCGTTTATTCGTTCACGAAGTTTTTCGTTGCATCATTTCTGCACTAGAAGTAATGACGACGTCCTAACCTTCGTCCGCGTTACTGCTTTTGCAACGCTGCTAGAGCATGGTCAGCCTGAGATTCCCTCGTGGTATCAGTTACAGGCGCTGAGCTGCTGCCAACACTTTCATATCCGACCCAGCGTGACGGCATCGGGCTCGTGACGAGATTCTGTCTCGTGCTGATGAGAATGGATGGATCATTCTTGTTTCGGCAGAGTGAGAAACGGCAGTGATGGTTGGACAGAATTTTCACGAAGACAGTGCATAGGATGAGGTTAGGAGGATGTGTGGAGTTCATGGTCTGGTATCTGAGCTCCAGTCCGGTGTTTGCGATTAATCTGCACATTATAAACGGATTTTTCCCGTTCTTTTCGAATTCGATGGGTAGCCGAGATCGAAGACTCCAACGCTTATGCTATAGGTACGAAGCGGCCACTACGCGGGAAGATGTGGTGCGTGTTCTCGATGTGTCTAACAAGAAGCTTAAACGTTGACGAATAGGGTAGCGACAGTTCGATCTCCTTTCCCAGTGTCTGCTTTGCTCCAAAAATCGTCACAGTAGGTGTGGTCGTTGCGATCAGTTATGCAGTTATGCAAATACGATGGCAGCAGGCGTATCACTTCTAAGGGTGTTTCTATTAGGGTGTCCAGAAAGTATCTGCAGAAAACCTCGCAATGTTCCAGATTTTTCTAGAATGTTCTGAAGTTTTCAACATAAGTGCTATATAAAGACGCTATCCTGCTGTATCTGTATAACATATCCAGTATACTTGTGCACGAATAATCGAATTCGAATAATTATTCGAATAATTTATTCGAATTTGATTTTCGATTATTTGATTATTCGAGTTTCGCAAATTCGAAAAATTATTCGAACTCGATTAATCGAGTTTCGCAAATTCGGATAATTATTCGAATTCGATTATTCGAATTATGCAAATTTGAATAATTATTCGAATTCGATAATTCGAGGTTCGCAATTTCGAATAATTATTCGAATTCGGTTATTGAGGTTCCAAAATTCGAATAATTATTCGAATTCGATTATTCGAGGTACGAAAATTCGAATAATATTCGAATTTCGAATACGTGGTTGTTTCGAATGTGCCACGATGATTTTTGTAAGCGACGTTCATTCCGGTGACGATTGTTTTCGATAGCACACTGTCGAGAAGCTCACCGTTACGAAAACGCATTCAGTATCCTACTATACATAGAAGAGTTGTGTTTGTGCGCGCGTGCGTATTTCCATCTGTCCATCACAACTGGCGTGGGGGCACGGTGTATTGGCGATAATGACCGCAGTTGATGGCGATGGACTGCGGTCCCAAACCTCAGCCCTTGGGGTAGTCGATCCCGCTGAACACAAATCAGAAGTTCGTTCTGGAAATTATCGGTTGAAGTTGATCGAGCTATTGATTTTCTATGGGGAATTCGTTGAAGCGAATCAATTGTATGACCAGTCTTCGTCGATAGTTTCAAAATCTAACTTCACATTTGCATTCTCTGCGACCAGGACTGTCATCAGTGTCATTCACTTGAATCCTCTGCGAAACTTGCGCAATAAACACAAATTTCGACGGGAAATTAAAAAATGAATTCAAATTGGTGTTCAGTGACCTCGATTACCTCAGGCCTGAAGTTTCGAGCTTGTTGTGTGAGGTTCACGAAAAATCGATAACTTGGTTAATATCTCTTGATGGCAGCCGTTACTGCAAAAACTAACTTAAGATTCGTGTTCAGCGACCTCGATTACTTTGGGACTGAAGCTCACAGTTTGCATGTCTGACGTGATTATATACCATTTTCAGCTGAAATTCAAAGTTTTTCAAATCAAATTCAACGTTGTTACACGGGGAAGATTCCAGAAGAACGTTGAAATTTATTTCAAAAACGTTGAATTTCGACTGAAAATGGTATATAACTCCACAATTTGATTGGATGCCGATTCCTGTGAGATAATGAAATGAACAAATAATGTGAACGGTTTTTTCCGCAAAATCTTTGCACCTGGCGTAGATGTTTTGCACATGTATTTCTGAGGATTTTTTGTAGGAAAAAAGTTCTCATATCTTGCCATCTTAACGAGGATTGCAAACGGTTCTTAGAAGATATTGAATATCTTCATTATATCTTTTTTTCAAGAATTCAATTCTTTTGTTTTGTCCCTGGCGAATGTTGTCGTTGAACTTGCTTTACCACACTTACTTGAACCTACACAATGCGCTTTTGAAGTGAGTAAACGATATCAAAACGAAATTGGCTAACACGAAAATCGCATCGTCCTTATTAATACACCCCGGTGCAAAATTATAGGTTCACCCCCGATTTGTCCATTAGCACCCGAAGAACCCGCTGCCGAGTCTCAGTAATGTTACCGTCGTATTCCTCACTATTGAAAGCCTCTATAGAATAATCCTAAGCAGGTTATCTTATCAGTGCAAGGTATCACGAACCTTTATTGAAAATTTAACAAATGGAGACCGGTGCAAAATATAAGTTCGCTTCATAAAAAAACCCTGATTAATCACAAAAGTCCCTACAGACAAAGTATGATTAGTACTTCGTCACATCACCTTTGTTTCGACCATATCGAAAATTCTCTTTTGCATACTACTGATTAGGTTATCAATAACAGTTCGCTCAACATTGGCTCATGCATGAAGTATGGCGTTCTTCAGATCAGAAACCGAAGTGTAAGTGGTTTCATTTTTGCACACTTTGTGTACAAGAATGCTGCACAAGTTCTCTATCAGGCGGAGATCTGGAGGACAACTAGGCCACTCCAAAAGTTGAATTGTATTGGAGTTTAGCCAACCTCTTATAAACCTTGTGGAAAAGGTGCAGAATAAGTACACTCGCAAGGGTCTTATTTTCATTGCCGGGTTCCTTTACTCTAAGATACCTAAAGCATCGATAAGGAACAAATACCTGGGTCTTCACACTTTGGCTTCTCGCAGGAAATTCTTTGATATTTGCCGGGCTTATAAAGTAATCCACTACTCGCGCTTTGGAGGCTCCAGATTCTTTAATCTGTGTGCTTCTCAAACAAAGGGTGAGCCTGAGAAGATTCTTACCAGTCGGTTTAGGAGTAAGCTGAAGGTGGCCCTTTCTCCTCATAGGGCAGCCAGCGCATACCTCAAGGCGACGAGATGTCTGCCGTCGTCCTTTTCCCTGGGTCAGCTTGAGCGATCAGTTGAGTTATGAAAATCGCAGTTGAGTTATGAATTTAACACATTACAGCCTTGCCGGCTTATTCGGTTCGGCGTAACAGACTTATTTATGCCTCCATTAGTCACTGATCAGACATTGGTTTATCTCGCTCTATGTATGTCTTCGTGTTGTTGTTTGACATTGGTTTGACTCGCTCTAGGTGTGTCTTCATGTTATTGTCTTGTTCTAATACTTTTTTCTGGCGCCTGCACTTATCACGAACGTATTGAATAAATAAATAAATAAATAAGTAAATAAATAAATAAATAAATAAATAAACCTGCAGTTGACTGCGATACGTGTATGGATGCATTATCTTGTTGGAAAATGAGGTTGAGCCTACGAAATCTTCTGAAATATGGCAAAAGGTGATCTCGAAGCAATTCCTGGCAGTCTTCACTGTTCATCCTACACGAGACGAACTTCCGAGACGAACGAGACAAGTCCGCATCCAGAGAACGCAGCCCAACCATGAGGCTTCTTTCTAAGTTGCTCCTAGATGATACTCGACCTCTTTTCTCAGATCTCTAAAGTAGTGTAAAAGAAGTGGAATCCTGATGGACCCGACGGGAATAGACACATTTGGAGAGATTAGAGGAGAGAGAAGCGAGTATTCTACAGGCGCAACTTTGTCGATGGAAGTCACATGGTTTGGGCTGCGTTTTCTTGATACGAACTTGTTGCCTTGGAGTTCGTCTCGTGTAGGATGAACAGAAAAGACTACCAGAAATTGCTCGGAGACTACCTTCTGCCATATTTCAGAAGATTTCGTAGGCATAACCTTATTTTCCAACACGATAATGCATCCATAGACGTATTGCAGTCAACTACTGGTTGGCTTAACTCCAACAGAATTCAACGTTTGAAGTGGCCTAGTTGTTCTTCAGATCTCAATCCGAAAACTAGAAAGCTTGTGAAACATTCTTGCACACAAAGTGCACAAAAAGAGCCACTTACACTTCGGTCTCTGGTATGAAGAACACCATACTTGATGCATGGACCAATGTTAAGCAAACTGTTATTGATAATCTAATTAGTAGCATGCCAAATAGAATTTTCGATATTGTTTACAACAGAGGTGATGTGATGAAGTACTAATCTTACCTTGTCTGTAGGTACTTTTGTGATTTGTCAGGTTTTCCATGAAGCGAACTTATATTTTGCACCGGTCTCCATATGTAAAATTTTCAGCTAAGTTTGTGGTATCCTACACTGATAAGATAAACTGCTTAGAATTCTTCTATAGAAGTTTTCGATAGTGAGGAATACGATGGTAACATTACTGAGACTCGGCAGTGGCTTCTTTGGTACTAATGGACAAACCGGGGTGTACCTATTTTGCACCGGGTGTATTATATTATAATGAAGTTTATTCGATTATTCGATTTTTCGAATATTCGATTATTCGGAAATTCGAATAAACGAAAAATGGGGTTATTCGATTATTTGGAAATTCGAATAACTAAAAAAATGGTGTTATTCGAATATTCGCTCATTCGAATTTTCGAAAAATGAGGTTATTCGATTATTCGTTCATTCGAAAATTTTTAGAAAAGCACAAGTATAATATCCAGTTCCATCTTGCCTATTTCACTGTACGATAGCCGAACTGTCTACCCATATTAGACACGTACTCCTTTACGAGTTTGAATCTGGGCACTCCGCTGCAGAAGCCTATTGAAACTTGTGTGGTGTATTCGGCTCTGAAGCTCCTTCTGAACGGTCTGTGTATAGCTTGTTCCAACGCTTCAGAAGCGGGAACAGGAGTCTCGAAGATGAGCCTCGCTCTGGTCGACCGAGAACGATATCTTTGGATGAACTGAGGAACGTGGCGGAGCAGCATCCATATGAAGGTGTGAGTCATTTTGCTGCTGCTCTTGGCTGTTCCCTATCCACCGTGGACAATGGACTGCGATCTCTTGGAATGGTTAAAAAGCTCGGTCAGTGGCTCCCACACGAGCTGATCGACGACAATCGGCGAAGACGTCTAGTCATATGCACTTACCTGCTCTCCCGAGGTCGCACCTTCAAGTGGTTGGACACCATCGTCACAGGAGACAAAAAAATGGGTCCTCTACGTCAACGGCGCTCGTAAACGTGCTTGGTGCCAACGCGACGCAGTACCGAAATCTTTCGTAAAAGGTGAAATTCATGTGAGAAAAGTCATGCTGAGCGTCTGGTGAGGAGTTTACGGGATCTACCATTTCGAGCTGCTGCCTCACAGCACGACTGCCACTGCCGAGGTCTACGCTACCCAACTGCAGAGACTGGCCGACAAGATGCGCAAGGAACAGCCCAAGCTCGACAAAGTTCGCTTGCTGCACGATAACGCGCGCCCACGCATCGCGAAGACGACTTCTCAGAAAATTCTGGTACTCGGATGGGAAGTTCTGCTGCGTCCACCGTGCAGCCCAGATCTGGCTCCAAGTGACTACCACCTTTTTCGATCAATTCAGCATCATCTGGAAAGGAAGCGTTATGAAGATCGTGACCACCTCGAAAATGAGCTCCAAGCTTTTTTCGCCTCCAAGTCGCCGGATTTCTACGCCGGAGGAATTCGAAGTCTTGTGGAACGTTGGCGGAGAGTAGTCGATGTTGATGGAAATTATTTGGTTGATTAATAAAATGTTGATAAAAATTTTGCTATTTTGTAAAAATTGTCGTATTTCTGTAGAAACTTTCTGGACAATAATACATCAACGGAGCTATGCGCGTATGTGGCTAGAAGTTTTGCCGTGCACTCAAATAATGGGAAGGAACTACGCCTCATGCCCATCCCTAGTTGAAATGTGAGGAATCGAGCTGACGAGTTTTATCCACAGAATCTCAATTTTAGTGTGACGGATGCGGATCCTGTAAAATCCTAGAGTTCGCGGTGAATCATCTGCTTTCCATCGAAATGGTCCTCTAATCCTATGGCGTAAGGATTGACACCTGACACACACGACTAACTCGCTCTCTTGATCGCAGGCGTAGATCTACTGGTGTATGTGAATTTAGCCCTTTTAAATTCGTTCTATCGAGGAAGCAAACAAAATGTGAAGAGTCAGGTGTTGCACGCCCCTCCATTCGGAACCGCGCTTCTCAACGACTGTTCATCACTAGTCTTTTCAAACACTGCTCTTAATCGCACTGGCTAACCTCGAAACTTGACGTTTCGAGAGTCACTCGTTTGTTCTCTCTGTGGGAGGCCTTATGTGTTGGTAGCAGTAGTGATCGGCTGGCCTTGTATGCCTTCCCACCAGGGGCCGGATTCATCAAGACTTACAGCGATTTAACAGAGAATTCACTGCGGAAAACTCAGACAACGCGGCTTATCGCTCACCATATCGCTTGATATGCTGCGCTATCAATGATTTCGGCTGTAATTTTCTCTATTAAATTGCTGCAAGTCGTTGATGAATCCGACCCCAGTTGAGTTCTTTCAGTTGCAAGTTCTTGGTCTTTTCGCAGTTTGCGAAATGACAGTTCCTGGAAGTGGGCATTCGAGCAGCTTTTTCCTTTATTACCTGTCTCTTGCGTTGTTTTAGCAAATCCATGCGCTACGAAAGTGTCTCGGTCAGCCTGAAGACGAGAAGAAAGTAGACTCACCGAGAAACTGTACGGCGAAGAGCGACGAGTCCGACTGGGAGGTCGTCAGTCGTTGATCGGGTACGTGGCGTGGACCTGCTTTCGCTTTGCCCTGTGTTGAACGACTTAGCTATCTGTCAGTCTCACTGCCGATTTTGTGCTTTGCAGTTGTGTTGTCCCGTTCCACTTAGGAGGGAATGGTCTGAAGCGTTTGTCTGGACGGGTAGGAGAGGGCGATTCGTGTAGGAAGAATCCGCACCCCTCAATTAGTGTGAAGTTACTATGGAATCGGCGCCTCACGAGCACTGTCGGTCTTTTGTACGCCTGCGATGCAGTCACCTGCAAGCGGCTCGGTGCGCGGTTGGTGGTGTCGTTGCTTCATGCGAAGGAGGTCGGGAATTCGGTTTTCCTGGGGCGCGATTCATCTACCGGCCGCTAACGGTGAAAAATATCGTCAAACCTGATACCGCGGTTCACCAGCATGCGGTGTGGTAAATTTGGGTCGAATTCTGTATCCTTTACTACGAAGTATAGTTGTGCCCGATATTCGAGCATTCGAATTCGAATAATTCCATTCAAATTCGAATATTCGCATTCGAACGTTCGAAAAAACGCGATTTTCGAATGTATTCGAATTCGAATGCTCGAAAAAACGCGATTTTCGAATGTATTCGAATTCGAATGCTCGAAAAAACCGATTTTCGAATGTATTCGAACTCGAATGCTCGAAAAAATGCGATTTTCGAATGTAGTGTTATTCGAATTAGAATGCTCGAGATTCGTCGCTATTCGAATATATCCGGTTACTCGAAATTTTTGGGAGAGTACAACTATACTACGTAGGCCGGTATGGTGAATTCGCGATGAGATGATACCGGCGGTCGGGGGCAGACATAACTCCAACGCCGCGCGAACCACCCTTGCGTCGCGCACGGTGCGCGACGAAATTGGACGAGTTGTCGCGGTCCGATGATTCCGATGGCTAGAAACGCTTCCTATAGGGACATGCCTTTGCCTTATTTCAACATTTCTTGGAGATGGTATCTGAATGTGGTTTCAATGGAACGATCAGCGATAGTTTACACAGGAATCCTGGTCATGTGGATAGTTTCTGGCGTCAGCATTTGCCATCTACAACTTTTTCGGTCAATTTTGGATCTATCCTAGTCCGGGGGGGGCACATAAATAAAAAGTATTATATGTAATGAATTTATTTGAGACTTATCGAGCGGCTCCTACAGAACAACATCTAAACCTAAACAAGAAAAGTCGCAAAGAAGAAAACGAAAAAACACATTTCTTGCGGCTGTAAGCAGGCAAAGTTGTGTGCCCTCCTTACCATGTTAGATCCTGGTTATAACATGTCAGGAGGCGGTCAACACGCGGCATGCGGCTTCATGCGCCCTATTCACCATGGTAGACCCTGGTTATAACATGCCAACCGGCGGTCAGCACGCGGCATGCCCCCATTCCGTCGCTCTTTGCCCGCCGAGACGGTTGTAAGCCGGGGCGATTTTTTATTTTTATGTTTGTTCGTTCGCTTTTTAGTCCCTTTTAGGTTCCATTTCGTCCTCTAGGAGCCGCTCGGTAAGTTTCAATTTATTTCGTTACCTATTTTTTAGTTATGTGGCCCCCCGGACTAGGATAGATCCTCAATTTTTGCCCTGATTATGGTTATACTACGCAAAATGGTCACTATCTCCATCATTTGTCCTACTGCAGACTGTTGCCTACCACATTCTGATGTGGCCTGGGAGCTTAAACACTTGGAACATTTCGTGCTCCGCGGCTAACCATGCGTCACCGAACGCACGTACGCGTTCCAGCGCCGCGACGTCGCACGCCGCTAGCGCGCGACGTCGCGTTGGAGTTAGGTCTTGGAGCCACCGGCGGTACCGTTGATGGATCTGCTCCTGGTTTAGCCCTAGTTTATATTTGCGCCGCTGCGCGGCGCGGCACGATGATCGGGATAGATATCGACCAGGCGGCGCGAAAAATCGATAACTATGGCGATCGTGGTTCCCGCCGCGTGGCGGCGCAGGTATAAACTAGGGCTTACGATGTTTTTGCATTTCAACTGCCAGGTTGCGATTTGTGGGTCCCGAAGCCTACAGCGTTTTCTGCACATTTTCCAGCTGTATGCTGTGGAGAGTAACTTTCTTGCGACTTTTTAAAATTAATGACCTGTTTTAACCAAAAGAAAGATTTCCAACATAATTTTATTTATTTATTTAACTGTCAGTTATGGGTGTGACCCCTTGGTGTCTAGTGGACGGCTGGATCGTGGCGAGGTCCGCACTCTGACACGGGGAGCCAAGCAGATTGCACACAACCTTTCCCGGTCGTTGCCGACCGACTTAGAGAGGATCAAATCCCTTACCTCGCTTTCTGCTGACGGCTCATGACTCACTTCGGGAGAGATGATCGCTTCGATCTGAAAGTAGAAGGTTCCGACTTCGTATCGCACCAGTACGCGATAGTTTCAACGATACTTCTGGCTTGTTAACCAGTTCACGAACACAGCACACCGCAGTGTGTATATAAGGTTTATCGATTAATTACTCTGCTACGGAAAGGAGAGTCTAAAACACACACAATAGCTACTTCACGGAGTGGAGTGGGACACTAGGCCCGCGGTGTCGACTGGGAGGGGAGTGCGCCCTTGAGCGATGACTCGGTTAGCGGCGACGCTAACGAACGTATGCGCAGGCTTTACTCTTGGACGCAAGGTTGGCGGAGAGTTAGCCGCCTCTCCAGGTTCCCAGAATTTCCGGTACTGGGCTGTGCGTACTTCTCTGCCCTCTGCCGGTCCGAGGTAGACTCCAGTCTCTTTGAGTGCCGATTGCTCGGCTGCAGACAGAACTAGGCTGGAGAGCTTGATTTGCAACCGCTCGGGAGAAAGCACAACGTTAGAATCGTTAGTGATACCATGCCGGCCAGCTTATGCAGAGTGAGCGCGCCCCGAGACCCGTCTTTGTATGCGATTGGCCAGTTCGGCGCGCTCCCACACCCCTGCAAACACCGCTCACAATCGTTCGATAACAGCCGTCATCGCTGCCGGGCCAGCTGCCGGATCTGTAGGATGAGGGGCTCACGAAACGGCCTAAAACATCAAAAACAATAGAATAGCAACTGATACTCGATCGCTTGTTTCATTTAGGAAGCAGTTTTGGTGGCTTTCGTACTTCTTCGGGATCAGAGAACGTTTTCCGAAGTTTTGATGCCTCCGTCGGAGAAGCATTCTTTGTCGGGTCAACTACTGGTCAACTACATAGGTCGTACCGGAGTAAATTGAGCACTGATTTTCCTGCACCCTGCATGATGTGTGATATGTTACATGCGAGATCGTTCTTAGGTGGCAGTTCTTGGGTGGATGACTTCTACTTATGATCGCGAAGTTAGTACACTGCTGGACATAATGATACATCCACTCAAATTTTTGTGTTTTTTTGTTTTTCTAGGAATTGGGAGCCGCTTCGAACAAAATTTCACTACAGTTACAATGTCACAGAAAAAGCAAAGATATAGCAGGAAGAACTTCTGAGTTGAAAAAGAACAAACTTTATGACAACTTTATTTTCTTCACCAAATGTTTTCCTTAAGGGCAACTTCAGAATCACCAAGCAATAGAAGGTTCTACATGGTTTACAACAACAAATTTAAACAGGAACAACAATATCAGTAATCAGTAGGGCCTCCTCGACGTTCACATTAAACGATTGGTCATACTTGAAATCAGCTTATTCACGAGGTTGCCATCTACGGCATGCCAGGCCTCCACAATCGCCTTTTTTAGCTCAACAGTGGTCTTATAATGCTTATTATTCATGTAGATATAGCGCACCATAAAGCCCCAAATGTTTTCTATAGGATTGAGGTCTGGCGAATTGGCCGGCCAATTCAAAGTCCGAATGTGATGACATTGCAGCCACCCTCTAGTGCTACCACTCACTTGAATCGGGGCGTTATTCTGCTGAAATATCAAATTTCGTTGTGAATTTCTCCTGCAGAAGCGAAGAAGACTATATTCCAAAGCAAACTGGTACTGAGCCGAGTTCATTTTTTTCGGAACGAAGAGCAATTTGACTCGTCCAGTCGAACAGATGGCTGCCCACGCCTCAGTCCACCACCACTAAAGTTGCGTTTTGAAATAAAGAGTTTCTCCTTTTTCAGATCGTGCCAGTGGTTGCGAAACCCATCAGGTCCATCTAACTTCTTTTCATCGGACCACACAATCTGAAACAGAGGAAATAGCAGACGCTATGACACGAGAACTCCATTACCTTTGACAAGTCGGTGCTTGTGGTTTGACGTGCAAAAGGAAGTCGATTTTGACGATTCACGGCAGTAATGAATGGGGCACAGCGCATTCGTCGTCGTACGATGTGTGTGCTCTTCGATAAGATGCGTCAGACCGTTCTGGAGGAAATTTCCAGGTTGAGGTTTGCTTCGATCTGGGCGGACGTCGACAAGGAGTTCGATGCTACTCGCTCTATTGCTCTTCTATCTCGCTCTGTCGTGCTTGGTTTTCTTCCTGTAGGCTTCGTGGCACCGTACACATCTGGATTGTTTACATACGAGTTGACAGCATGATGGGAACGTCCAATTTTCTTAGCAGTGCTACGGTTGCTCATGCCGCAGCTCTTCATGCCGTTAATAGAGCTTTTCTCGAAATCCGAAAGGTGAGTTCCTCTACCCATCACCGATGGAAGATGAACACGACAACAGCAGTAACACAGTTCGGCGTAAGAAGCACTCAGAAGCTGAGTGGACCTATCATTATGACCAGCCGCCAAGCGCTGTATTCCATAAAATTGGAATTCTTCTGGAAGTTCGCCACTTCACGAGGCCAGTTCTTGTTGTTATTTTTTAGCTTTGTCAATGCCCCTACTACTATACAAAAGATACTCACAAGGCCTTTGCAGGTTTTGAAAAAAATTATATATTCGAGTGGATCTATCATTATGTCCAGCAGTGTATATTAGGACTGGACACGAGGGTCTCGAAGAAATTCTGCTCAGATGGACTGGGCCTCTGACAATCCGCGACACGTCGCTATTGGATACCAGTGTTTTAGGTTTTTGTTCTTACACAGGTAGCCAAGTCTAGTCCAACGGCATTCCTTGAGCAGAGAGGTGAAATAAGTACTCGCTCTCTGTGTCCGCCAAAGCGCTGCAATGAAGGCGGACCTCCTCCACAGGCGCATTTTTGGTGTTCTTCCCAGTTTCAAACGTCCGTACTACTAAATGAAATCTTAGGCTCTTCGCTCTAGGACACTGCTTTGTTGAAAACGTATCGCAACGGCCCTGCGCAATTCCCCTGCACCTCCGGGATTGAAGACATCATGAAAACGACATACCGTTAGCGAAGCATAAATGAGCGTGGGCTTGCACAACTGGCGCGTGTAGTTGGAATGCAAGTCGGAGCGCCGTGAGGGGTGGCCTGTTTTCGTATACCTACCCGAGCCCTTCTGGGAAGCTATACTTCCTTCATAACTCAGCACTGTTCAAACTGGGCAACGCACAATGTCGACACGCGGCAACTGGGCTGTGACATACATAATAGAGTGTGTAACGAGTCCGTTCGCCGGTCTTTTTACTGAGGCGGTGTTTTCAGTGATCGTCGTTCGCTGTCGCGTGGACGAGTGTTCGCGATGTGTGTGCTGCAAGGGATTTCTAGACGTCACCTTGATCCATCATCACCCGAGCACAGTTGCTTGCGCCGTTCAGTCGCAACCGGCTGCCTTCAGAATTGTGACGGGTTCTCGACCATGTTCCTGGCGTGCATGCTATAGTTCTGTGATTTTTGAATCTGATTACTGTCTCTACTTGATGGGATTTCAGCTACGCCATTTCTTCGTTGAAATGGCTCCCGTTGTTTGTCACTGGTTCTGTTTAGACTTTCATTCTGTTGTTGGCGGCTTTCCGTAGCCGCATCTCATGTTTTATACTAGTTTCTGTTGTGGTTGAGCTGGTCATTGTCATCTCCGGTTTCAATTCCAGAGTTGATTTGTCGCCCTTATTGAATGCGAATCGCGATCTAGATCTATTTTCCTTGTATTTTGCCTTTTGTGGTGTTGGGATAAAGATTTTTATTAGCCTACTCTTCTAGAAGTCTACAGATTTCCATTCCCTTCTTAGGTTACGGGAGGTACGGGTAACTAAGGTCATAGTCACCGATTTCGAAATCGGAGATTGTGCTCTCGACAGCCGTAGTCATCGGAACCTACCGTAATCGGATGTCAGATCCGCTATCAGCACCCTAAATATCCGCCCCCCCCCCTAGGAGGTGTTCCGTAGCCGCATCTCATGTCTCATCATCCGCGTCGCGGCGTGGTGATTGACGTAGCTGCCGATGGAAGTATGCACCTGAAGGCCTCCACACTTGCGACAGGCGGCGGACAGTGAAAATGTCGATTTCGCTCAGCGGCGGCCGCAGGCGCCGCTGATTGGAATCGACGTTTCTGCAGCAGCATCCCATGTTGAATTCTGAAGACGATCGCTCGTCTTAGGACGACGGTGTCCCCTCTTCTGACTCTAGACGGTTGTTGTGCGACGAAGGGGACCCGTCTTCTGGATTCAGGCCCTCAGAAGCGCGCGCAGACGCCGTTTTGTCAAGCAGGAGGAGGCTGCGCTTACTCAGCTGCAACAACATCCCATGTTCAATTCTGAATGCGATCGCTCGTCATAGAACGACGGTGTCTGCTCTTTTGACCGTGACGTAGGAGACCCGGCTTCTTGATTCAGGCGCTGAGAAACGCGCGCATCGGCTTCTGGATCCAGGCGCTTAGAAACGTGCGCAGACGACGTTTGTCAAGCAGGAGGCAATGTTTGCCTCACTTGCCTACCTCGCTGTTCGACTGATAGTAAGCTATAACTGATAACGTTAAATGTTGGAAAAACCTTATTATACTGCTGCCAGAAAAGACCGTGCGGTAATTCAGAAGGGTTAATAAATTGGGGGTGCATTTATAGTGCGAGCGTGGGAAGACGATCAGAACATTCATACAACCTAGGAAAGAAAATATCCAGTCGTAAGAGAAACTCCCTTCTAGGTAGCTAATTCCATCAGTTTACCACTACCAGTAATGGGGACCGGTGAACGGGGGGAGTGGTCCAGTGAAGGGTGGACGGCTCCAGGACCTAACTCCAACGCGACGTCGCGGCGCTGAAGCGCGGGCGTGCGCTCGGTGACGCACGGTTAGCCGCAGAGCACGAAATGTTCCCAGTGTTTAAGCTCCCAGACCACATTTCTAGCAAAGAACTTAAGATCCCCCAGAATGTCGTAGGCAACAGTCTGCTGTAAAACAATTGATTCGAGAATGGGTGACAGTGACCTTTTTCCGTAGTATAACCATAATCACGGGTAAAAATTGACCGAAGAAGTTGTAGATGGCAAGTACTGACGCTAGAAACCATCCACATGGTCATGATTCCTGTATAAGCTCTCGCTGATCGTCCTATTGAAACCACATTCATATACCATCTCCAAGAAATGTTGAAATAAGGCAAAGGCATGTCCCTATAGGAAGCGTTTCTAGCCGTCGGAATCATCGGACCGCGACAACTCGTCCAATTTCGTCGCGCACCGTGCGCGACGCCAGGGGGGTTCGCGCGGCGTTGGAGTTATGTCTGCCCCCGAGGGTGGACTGATGAAGGTGGGGGAGGGGTCCGGTGAAGGCGGTGAAGGGGGGGGGGGGGGACCGATAGAATGTAGACCAGTGAAGGAGGGAACCAGGTGAAGGGGGACCGGTGAGGAAGGTACCAGTAATAGGGACCGGTGAATGGGGGGGGGGGGGGGGGAGGGGTCCAGTGAAAGGGGACCGGAAAAGGGTTGATGAATAAAACCAATGAGGGTGGGACAAGTAATGGGGATCGGTGAAGAATAGGATGACCAGCGAAGAGGGGACCGGAGCAGTAGTAGAGACCGACGAAGAGGGGGGGGGGGGCTGTGAAAGGTGAACCGGAAAAGGGCTGACAATAAAGGGGAACCAGTGATAAGGGACCTGTTAAGGGGGGTGCAGTGAAGGTGATAGATCTGTTTTGCCCTATTCCGCTATACCATTCTATATAGCAAAACCAGTTTTTTAATGAATGAGAGAAGGTCTAAGGAGGAGAAGGAGACGTTCGGGGTGTTCTATTCTACGGGTTTGGGGCGAAGCCCCAACCAGACGTTTGGCGGCCTGCAGGCCGTTGAAAGTCTGGTTATAGAATAAGCGAACACGAAATGCAGACGTTCGCCACCATGTGTCAACCTTGTAATAGCAAATGTTTATTAGTTACTCAGTGGTTATCAATAATGACACAGAATGGTGGATCTACAGTTGCCCTTTTTGTATCACGGTTGCTCCTGCTGAGAAGGAAATGACGACTTTGGGCACGGAATCAGTTGAACGTTGTCAATAGCAAGCCATTTGAATTTCTTCCATTGAACAGCTTTGAAGAAAATCTGAAACCATTATTCAAGTCAATTTCTCTAAGCTTCATGTGGCTGATGTTGAGATTGTGAGGTCTCATAACGATGTTTATTGCGATGGAAGCTCTTGCGCAGGTGGGACTCGAACCCACATCACCTGCTACATATCCCAGCAGGAATGCTCCACGACATTACATCACGGCACTTCTTTATGAGAGTTTGAAACCATTCTATTACGGAAAAGCGAAACCCAAGTTTGAGGAATGTCTGCTCGAAGCGCCTTGTCGCGGTTCGACAGGGTAAATCAGTGGCTGCAGTTCGCTAGGCAATGTCACATAGTAGACCGCAGATCACCAAGATGCATTCTTACTGTGAAATCATGTTGCGACTCATTTGGCCGGAACGCACAAGCCGATATGGCGTCGAAAGGCACACTATTGCGACCATGTAGTGTAGTAAATTGCCGACATATGGCTATGCACGGATTCGACTGGAAACACACGCTGTTTCACTTTAATAGGGAGTATTCCAAGTCGAAGGCTACCGTCGTACCAAATCCTTATTCACACGACCATTTCGGTGTCGGATTGCGTTCTTGACTGTGTATAAAGCGCTAGGGAATAAATTGATGCAACGACGACATATCCGGCGACTTCATCTGTTCCCGGACACGGAAATGCCGGTCTTCGTAAAAGAGAATCTGGGAAGTCAGCAGGAGCAAGTTCAACCAGTACCGCGCCGAAGCGACGAATACACGCCGGAAGAGCGGGCCAAGCTCCCTATACTGCTGTGCTTCTCGGGCTGTTGTTGTATAGGATCATCTAGAAGAGTGGGAGCGCAATATTCCGAATCCAGGTCGATATGTACAGCAAAAACCAAGCGAGAAGAAGTAGCACCTCTAGCGAGAACAGCAGACTGTTGTTGTATAGGTTAATATTGTCACTGCATATTCCCAAGGCGTCCATTTCCTTCAACTATTCAGTGGCCGTCCTTGTCTCATTGAATCTGTTTATTTGTCAACTTTTCTTTTTCAGGCTATTGTATCTCAATGGTGACCCTACAGGTTTTCTGGCAAACGGAAGATGTGATTGGAAGGGAGCACAGGTAAGGTTCATAGAGAAGTTTTGTTGTTGAATGTGAAGTTCGAATGGTATGCAAGTAGAAAGGACACGATCATGTTATGTACGTCTCATGAAAAAGGCACCGAGGTCAGATCAGCGTCTGGACTCACTGGATGCTCCAGCGTCACTGAGGTAAGCGGTTTTTATATTATTCGCCCACAGCTTTCAAGCTGCGTATTTCTCGAAACGACTTCGCATCTCACCATCCTCATTTTTCTTGCAATATGTAAGGGAATCTTCTTCGCTTAGCTTTCTACCTGCGTTGTATAAGGTGTCGTCCGCCTCCCTCGCCGCCAAATGAACCTCAAAAATGGGAGAACATGACAAACCTTTCTGATGTTCTTGGGAATGTTGAACGTTTCTCCCTGCCTCCAATGAACTCGTTTGTCGAAGCGTGTCACCATGTAGGGACAATGGAAAGGAGAATCGAGGCAGACCTATACAAAAAGAAACGTTGCTTCTCTGCCGAATGTTTGCTCTGCTTAAAGAATTGTTGGATATCGTTAGCTACAGGCCTAGAATTCGTCAGAGTTCCAGCCAAATAGGTGTGTGACCTAATAGCAAAGAATATGTTGCAGTAAAGTCATGAAAAGGTGCTACCTTCGCTCATATTCAGAGTCAGAGCAAGACAGAAATAAGTGAAAAACATTATCCTATCTGATTCATCGCCTAATTATAGGCAGCTATGACAGAGTGAGAAAGTGGAAAAGGGATTAACCCTTTCACGACATTGTCCAACGATGTCGACGGACACCATCATAAAAGTAGTTCATGGAAAATTATCAAGCATTTAATAGTACAATATGTTTTAATCAGTGAGTCTCCACTAATATCTACGGTCAAGATGGTCCTTGGGAAACTTCATTCTTTACTGTTTTTCATATTTAACAAATAATACAAATATTAGGTTGGTGCATAAGTTCTCGGACATTTGATCCATCTTGAATTGAAAGCGCATTTTCCCGCCAAATTTCTCACATATATCAACGCGTAAACGATCGATCGATAGAGAAAGGAAAGGGCTACAAAACTGTTTCTAACATTTACTTTTGCGTTGTTAACGTCAGCTATTATGGCTAAGCAATTCATCCCAACTGAGACGCATATTCGGCACGTCATGTTATTCCTGCATCAATCTGGCCTCAATGCCAACGAATCGTATCGTCGCCTGAAGGATGTTTACAACGAGAGTGCTCCTGCTCGAAGTACTGTGTACTATGGTTCTCGAAGTTTGCAGTTGGTGAATTCTCCGTTGAAGATAATGAACGAGAAGGGCGCCCGATGACACTGGATTTGGATGGCCTCCGAAGTAGAGTGGAAACGGACCTATACCAAACCACTCGTGAACTATCAAGCACTCTTGGTGTTAGTCACTCAACAGTCGTTCGAGGATTGAAGTCTATTGGCAAGGTGCAAAAATTGGATCGCTGGGTACCCCACGACTTGACACGACATGACATGGATCGCAGAGCCGATGTCGCTCTGTCTCTCCTTGCCCTCAGACGTACCCACGGATGGCTGGACAACCTTATCACCGGGGATGAGAAGTGGATACTCTACTCTAATTATCACCGGCGTGCACAGTGGGTTGACGCAACTGGAGAGGCAGAGGACGTTCCGAAACCGGACCTTCACGTGAAAAAGGTTATGCTATGCATTTGGTGGAGCGTTCTTGGCGTAAAATACTGGGAGCTGCTGGACGAAGGATAGCAGTGACGGCAGAGGCTTACGTCAACCAACTGAGGAAGTTGAGGGCCCACCTTCAAACCACACGGGGAGAGCAAGTGAAGGTGTATTTTCAACACGACAACGCTAGACCGCATATTGCTAGAGCGAAGGCGGCTGTGTTGGCAGACTACGGATGGACCGTTCTTCCACCTTATTCACCAGATCTCGCTCCTTCTGATTCTCATTTGTTTTCAAGCCTTCAACGCTATGTGGACGGCCAGCAATTTAGGAATCGAGAGTATGTCAGGGAGGCGCTGCCCACATTTTTCGAATCACAACCGGCCACGTTTTGGAGAAAAGGCATCCATGACTTACCAGCACGTTGGCGAAAGACAATTGATGTAAAGGGTGGTTACTTCAAATGATTTGATATTGTTGTTCGTATGTTGTGATAATAAATATTTCATGCCCCAAATGTCCGAGAACTTATGCCCCAACCTAATAAAATAATTCAAATAATCAGCGCGCGAGAGAAATGTGCGCTGTCCGACGCGGCAGTCGCCTGAAAATCGCGCGTGTCGTGAAAAGGTTAAAGCAAGAAGTAATCGGGTGTAGCACTCGCAGAGGGCAAATGCACTTTTGCTAGGGAATAAGGCACGAGTCTATTTCGCCGCAAGAAAAATAACGAAAATAGCACTGAAGAAAGCCTATGCAGTATATTCATGGTCAGTCAGCTAGCAAGGATATAGTTCCTCGTTTTTAGAATTGTTGGTCCATTGCTAAAAATCATATGTGATCCCCTTTTAATCCAAGTAGCACCATCTTCTTTTCCCATTCACCGGGCTTATGAAGATTGAACAACAGCCACCAGCCCGTTTTGTGGTAGATGTCCCGAAGGGCTTCTCAGAGGCGGACATCAGATGAGTAGAGATCGCTTCGCCAGAAATGAGCAGCACTTCCAGCTTGCCGATCGTGCGCAATAAGCAGGGAGCAAGAGGAGTTTAGCTGGAGAGCTTTGCGTGTGGCGTACCACCATGCACAGCTGGCAAGAGAACGACTTTTTGGAAGCTCCGCTAGGAGGCAGGAAGAGGGATCACTGCTGCAGCACATCGTATGAGCGTAGCAGGCAGTCTCGTGCGTATGTAGGTGTAATGATTACCTCTGCGGGAGCCTCCACCCTTCATATATGTAACAGGAAGGTATGCTCCTATTTTGCAAGGTCTTCGAACAAACTGGGTTCGTGGCCCTGAACATTCACTGTGGAATAGCGCAGCCATTCAGGGCTACACCGTCCAATTATCGAATATGCAGAGAAATTGCAAAATACAAGGCCAAGAGAAAATAAAAAAGGACAAAAAGGCCATCTGACTCCGCAGCTCTGAACCACTTTTTTGCATCTTTATTGCACATAGGATGTTTGGGAGGTGTTGTGCCTTGCGTGTCTGCGCAATGTCAAAGCATACACTCAGGGTTCCCTTACTCTGTAGGTCGAAGGCCTGCAAAAATGGAACATAACTTCTTCCAATCGGAGAGTGGAGATCTCGCCCCGGTATTCGTATTGCCTTTCAGACATACGCCTGACGCCTTTGTTTGGTTAGCAAAGGAGTATGGCTCGATGAGAAATGCTTATCAGATGAGCAGTCCTGCAGTACCCAAAGTACTTCGTGAAGTACTAAAATAGCTTAACGAGGAAGCTCATGATAAGATGTTTTTCAGTGGATTAGAACTCGATTCCAAGTGGTTCCCAACGGTCTGAGTTCTTTGGTCTTCCATCATTGAAGAACAGAAGGAAAACTGCTGATATTGTCATGATGTATAAAATCCTGTCCAGGAAGTTATCAATCAATCCGGAAGACTTCTTTGAATGGATGCTGACAAAATCTGTAAGAGGAAAGCTTAAGCTTCGAGTGTCGATTGCTAAGTCACGGATTAGGTCAGATTTTCTAACCTACAGGGTTCTCAAAGAATTCAACTTGCTGCTTGGCAAGTACGATGATTTGGCGAGACTGTCTGTGCACGTGTGTAGAAGGTCTACTACATGTTGAATTCCGTGAAGTGCTCGAAGATATGCTACTACTCATGCATCGTTTAACAGTGATTGTTAATTGTTATGTTTTGTGCTAGAAATTTTTTGTTCGTTCCCTTTTTAACATCATTGATGCTAGGCTTTGTTCTACGCCATAAATAAATAAATAAATAAATAAATAAATAAATAAATAAATAAAGTACTTGCTTCTACGTAGTGGAGCAGGTCTACCCAGACATAGTTGGTTTTCATATAGCAAAGGTTGCAAAGAAAAATCAACAAGCTCTACTAACCGAAGAACACTTATGTATACACATTTGAGACCTTTTCGCAAATGAAGATGGACTAACTAGCTTCAGTGAGCCTTGCTTGCGAAGCGAAAAGATCGCTACTGACACGGTGCTATTTCGCAATTACCAGCAGCCAGCAATCAGAACTCCCTATCCTCGGGTTTTAAATGCTGGATCGTCTTTCGCTGTTGAACATACTAGTATGTTCGTGCACAGCGTGCGTGGATGCGTCCGTGACTGTGCGGATTGTAACTGTGTCGGCCCGGCCAAAAGCTTGCACTCGGTGCGCTGGGTGTACATGTAAGGCGATTCGAGGCCGCCTTAAGTCTCGCCCCGTCCCTTCGGGCAGTCTGGCTGGCTGCCCGGAGTTCTTCGCCCGCACGAGAGAGCCCGACTAGCTACCCGTGTGTACTCCAGTCAAAAACAGCAGCACTAAAGGGCCTCATTCCCATGACCCCGAAAGAGCCCCCATTTCTGCAGCGATGGGAAGGACGAGTACGGAGAGGCTGTTAAAATCTTAGGGCCTAACCAGTCTGCGCAAATTGAGAAGGACTAGGATGACGATCTGTACTTCTTACAACGCCCGCACGCTCGCATCGGAAGCATCCGTTGAGGACCTGATGATACAAGCCAGGAAGATTAAGTACGACGTCATCGGACTGACCGAGACGAGAAGACACCACCCCCTACACGCCGCCTACGACTCCGGAGAAGAACTGTTCCTCGGAACATGCGACAGCAGGGGAGTAGGCGGCGTTGGTGTCCTCGTCAACACGCACTTGGCCATGAACATCGATTCGTACGAGTCTCTGATAAGCCGAATCGGACGTCTGCGACTGAAGCGATGTGGCTCCGTGCAAGCTTTGAGTGTAATCGTCGCGTATGCCCCGACATCCGACTACGACGACGAAGAGGTCGAAGCCTTCTACGTGGAGCTGGAGAAGTTCTATAAGGAAGATCGCACCTTTTACAAGGTGATCATCGGCGACTTCAACGCCAAGATCGGACCGCGAAGGTCGCCGGAAGAAATTCACATCGGAACCCACGGTTTGGAGTGGAACGAGCAAGGCGAGCTGTCAGAGTTTATCATGTCGACCAAGACCATCCATGGAAACTCACAGTTCCAGAAGCCTCCCTCCCTACGATGGACCTGGGAATCCCCCGGTGGCCAGTTCCACAACGAGATCGACCACATCATCTTCATTCGCAAGTATTGTCTGACCGACGTTTCCGTTGTCCCCAAGTTCTACACGGGATTGGACCACCGCCTCCTTCGCGCAAGGTTCCGCTTTTCGCGTCAAGGAGAGAAGGCCGTGAAGTTCAAGAAGAGGAGTCCCAGAACGACCATCAACTGGGACCTTCACACCTCTACCGGCCTTTGGGAAGATCCGTTATGGACAACATCGACGAGGAGTACGACCACTTCGTGCACCATCTCCGCGATAGTGCTAAGGGAGGCGAGAGCTTGACAACCACCACGGGAAGCCTGTCTCCGGAAACTCTCGAGCTGATACGCCAGCGTGGAGCAGCACGAGCGTCAAGCAACTACCAACTGACGTCCGAGCTTGCGAAGCTGTGCAGAGCGGCGATAAAGGAAGATCTTAAGGAGAGAAGGGCGAAGTGTTGGCTGAAGCTGCAGAGGCAGGCTTGAGCATCCGCAATACCCGCCGGAACTTCGCCAACTTCAAGACCAATATGACCGCTCTCCGACGTCTTAACGGAACCGTCACTTCTTCCAGAAGGACCACGGAGAAGGTCATCCACGACTTCTACTCCGATCTCTTCGATAGCCACGTCCACCTGCCCCTACGCCATATTCCGCAGGATGGATACGTCGCTCCCTCTGTTCTTCCGAGATCCGACACGCCATCTCGTCGGTGAAGAAACGTACAGCACCCGGTCCCGACAGGATCAGACCCGAACACCTGAAGAACCTCCCGCCAGCGCTCATCAACACCTTGGCGCGGCTCTTCGCACGCTACCTGACGGAGTGCAAGGTTCCATCTCAGTGGAAGACCAGCAAGACCGTCTTGCTGTACAAGAAGGGAGACGTGCACGACATGGGCAACTATCGCGCGATCTGCCTGCTGATCGTGATCTACAAGCTGCTCACTCGAGTCATCCTGAATGGGATCAGCAGAACGCTGGACGAAGGACAGCCATGGGAGCAAGCAGGATTCCGGAGAGGATTCAGCACGATCGACCACATACACACCATTACGAAGCTCATCGAAGTGTCGCGAGAATACAAGCTGCCGCTGTGCCTTACGTTCATCGGGCTGAGGAAAGCATTCGACTCTGTCGAAACTGAAGCGGTCATCGAAGCCCTGCTCACTCAGGGCGTTCCTACTCAGTACATCAGAGTCCTTCGAGAGCTGTACAGTTGATTCGCGACCAAGATCTCTCCATTCTACAACGACGTCGTCATCGACGTAAGGAGAGGGCTTCGGCAAGGGGATACCATATCCTCGAAGCTCTTCAGCGCCACCCTCGAAAACGTCATGCGCGAACTAGAATGGGAAGACATGGGAGTGAAGATCGACGGCCGGCAACTGCACCATCTTCGTTTTGCTGACGACATCGTGCTCATAACACCGATCATAAGCCAGGCGGAGCGAATGCTGGCCGACTTCGATCGTGTATGTGGGAACGTTGGACTGCAGCTGAATCTTACGAAGACGATGTTCATGAGGAACGGACAAGTTTCTGATGCCCCATTCTCGCTCAACGGAACGAACATCTCCGAATGCTCCAGCTACGTGTATCTGGGTCGCGAAGTCAATATGGCCAACGACCTAGCGGCAGAGCTGAGCAGGAGGAAACGAGTGGCTTGGGGAGCTTTCAAGAGCGTCGAAGAAGTCGCAAAGAAGACGGAGAACGTCCGACTCCGTGCCCAACTATTGAACTCCACCGTTCTTCCCGCCTCAGAGACCTGGGCTGTACGAAAGCAGGATAAAACACGCAATCGGCGTCGCGCAGCATGGAATCGAAAGGACGATGCTCGGAGTGACACGACTTATGCAAGTGAGAGAAGGCCTCCGGAGTTCCGAGCTTCGCCGACGTTCGAAGATCAGAGACGCTGTCGTGTGGGCCAAGTTGTCGAAAATTAGGTGGGCCACCCACGTAATGCGCTTCGCAGACACCCGCTGGACGAGAGCCGTCACCGACTGGATTCCGCAGGATGTCAAGAGAACACCAGGACGCCCACCAACGCGTTGGTTGGACTTCTTCGTGAAAGCCCTGAACGACCGTTATGACGCTCTTCGTGTCCCTCGAGAGCGGAGGATCCATTGGAGCACTCTGGCACGCGACAGGGACGAATGGAGACGCTGCTGGCGCCCGCTCGAACAAGTCGATGATCAACGGGACGACAGGTGGTACAGGTGATTAAACACTAATGAGCCAAACGTTTGTTGCAGAAGCAGGGAAGACGATTCAGACAGACGCTCTGCAAAGCACAGCTACGGATAAATTCTGCTAGGACGACAGATGGGGCTTCTTCAAATAGCACGGTATATCCGTGTTTTTCGATGTAAATACAAGGCAACAATCTATTTATATAGTCGTCATAAGTTAGTCTTCTCTGGCTATTGATATATGAGATAGGAGAGGAGGAAGGGATTTCCGAGTATCCAGCAGACATAGTTTTTGAACTTCTACTGCAAGCGAAACCTGTGCTGCCCTCTTTCATGTGATCGTGGCCGAGGTAGCCGACAGGTTTCTGATGACGCTCAGAATTTCGATCATTTCCCCATTTCCTGACATTCCTAAACAATGAAAGTTTTTGCTATGCGTTAACGGTAAAGCCTCAAAAACAACACATATGTCCTACACACCCAGTGAAAAGAGTGGCAATTCAACGAATGGTGAGGTCCCATTTCAGTGTCTATTTCGCCATTCAGTTAGCTTCCTTTTTTGTTGCTCGATTCGTCGAAAATCGCAAATCGCTGTTCTTCGAACATAGCTCGACTTCGAGCATCGAGAGGAAGCATTGTTCGAACAATGCTCATGCGGTTTTCGAGTTCCATTGATAGGTGGGAATGTGGAACCGTGCCGGTGACAATCTTTTCGCTTTGTTAACAAGACCAACTGAATACGCTTTGATGTTGAAGGAAGAGAACGTGCAAACTGGAGTGCTTCCAGCAGCCGGATTAATGAACGTTCCCGGGAACGTTCACGGCTTCCCACGGGGAGGGACCGGATAAGCGAGACGGAAGAGAGAGGCGAGAGATGATATCGCATATCTCCTGCTTCCGCCGTTTTATAAATCCGGCTACAGAAGTCCTTTCCTTTAGTACCAACCAGTTTTGTAAGGATAACTGCTCCGACCTAAACTTTGCTCATGGAATTACCTCATCAATCACCTCGTTGAGTGTTGTTCCTGCCTTACAGTACCGGGCATGTTCCTCCATTCATTCGCCGGAAATCCCGGAAAGGCCAACACAGGCCGCTTTGGACCTTTCCAAAGCGGCCTGTGTTGGCCTTTCCGGGATTTGGACCTTTCCAAAGCGGTCTTTTTAAATAACCTTTTTAAAAATCAAGTACTTGTAAAAAGAAACATATACTTGAGCTTAGCAGCTCAAACTCTATCTTATGACCTATAGATCTCAGTAGAGTTGAACAATGCATATAGGCCCGACAGAATCAATCGAGTGGGCGCGACGACCTGTAGAGCGATCGAGTGACAGCTTGTAGAGTGAGCGTCTGAGGAGTTTTATCACAAATTTGCAGCCGCACTACTCAGGAATCGCTCTAAGACTCCAGCGGGCCTTTGGAGTGCGCCGTGCACAATGCATATAGGATCGAACCTATCAATTGCGTGGGAGCTAAAGAACAGCGATATAGCTTGTGAATTGACGAAGTAACAGCGGCGCGAATATGCAGGTGATGCATTTTTTTCCGATGTCGGTGGACCACTGCGAGAAGACGCGGCGAGCTAACGGCCTCAAAATGCATATGCGAACAGAGCACTTAAGGTAGTTTACGGTGACGGGCTCAGAACTTCTCAGCTGCCTAAACTGCCTTGGCGCCATCTGCCTTTTTAGGGCGGCGGAATTAGCGGTTGAAGTTTCCTGCCCTCTTACTCGCCCATATTTGGGTTTCCGACACTCCCGGTAGCACCTTTTTGTTCATAACGAAAAGCTCTATTGAATGGTGTCACACACGACCAATTTCAAAAAATCGATTTTTTGACAATATCGAGGACGTGGGCGCTCTAGGCCGAGCTGCGCGGACGATGACGTAATCGAAAGCCGGTATTTTCGAAATTGGCCAAATTTCCTCGTGCAAATTTCGTACAAAATCGTCTAGGGTTTATTTGGGGCGCTGATTACGAATCCGGCGTCCGTTTTTGAAAATTCCGTCGATTTCGGTAGGTTTTGGATTTTCTTCTGGATAATTGAGAGTGGTCGGATCAGGATCATCGATTTTGCTCAAAATTCGCATAGGTCGGGGACTTATTCGAGGTGCCGAACACGATTCCGAAGTACTTTTGAACGATTACGGCAGGAGACCGCTCATACCGATAACTGAAGGTGATCGGTGATCCTGACCCGACCACCCTCAAACGGGAAGTAACCTGCTGAAGTCGACGGAATTTTCAAAAACGGACATCGGATTCAGCGCCCCAAATAACTCCTAGACGCTTTTTTCGACGAAGTTTGCCCGAGGAAATTTGGCCAATTTCGAAAATACCAGTTTTCGATGACGTCATCGTCCGCGCAGCTCGGCCTAGGGCGTCCACGTCCTGGGGAGCGGATCGAACTTACGAATGTTCATCGCGACTACGGCGGCCACCGCCGCGCCGTAATTAGCCCCTGCTGCGCCGCCGCTGACCGCCGTCGCATATGCGGAAGCCGCTGCCGCGAACGCGTCCACTACTTCTTGGGGCTTTGCTTGAATCTCACAGTGGTTCTTGCCCAGCCATTTAGCCAATGGGGTTCTTTTTCGTCAGAAAGGCCACTGGCTACCTTCTGAGTCGAAAAGAGGACGGGTAGGCTAACTGATCACAGCTGGCAAGGAAATAGGAGAAGACGCTAAGGACGGCTTCGAACGAATACCATGCACCAATGTATCGGACTTGAAATTATTTTTGGAAAATAAATCCAAACTAACGAGGGAAACCTAAGGAGAAAAATTAAGGTGTTGCCAAGCTGTTGTAAGCAAGCATAAGAACGGCTGAAAATAATCCTGAAGAAGGCAAATGAAGCCTAATGGGAGTACTTTTAGATCTTGAAGATTCGGAGGCTCTTGAAATGTGTTGTAGAAATCTATCCTGGTTCTTCTTCACCTCTCGTCCGCCTCATAGACCTGAATGTCGTCGCGACTGCGATGGAGGATGTTGCGCTGGCGGCGGGTCAAGGCACCGAGTCTGCAGACGTAGCCGCGGACTTGCCGCGTTGCGCCATAGCTCGCCGCAATTATCGATGACATTCGTATGTTCAGTCCCTCACCCCCACGTCCTCGATATTGTCAAAAAATCGATTTTTTGAAGTTGGTCGTGTGTGACACCATTCAATAGAGCTTTTCGTTATGAACAAAAAGGTGCTACCGGGAGTGTCGGAAACCCAAATATGGTCGAGTAAGGGGGCAGGAAACTTCAACCGCTAAATCCGCCGCCCTAAAACGGCAGATGGCGCTAAGGCAGTTTCGGCAGCTGAGAAGTTCTGAGCCGCCCGTCACCGTAAACTACCTTAAGTGCTCTGCTCGCATATGCATTTTGAGGCCGTTAGCTCGCCGCGTCTTCTCGCAGTGCTCCACCAAAATCGGAAAAAATGCGTCACCTGCATATTCGCGCCGCTGTTACTTCGTCAGTTCACAAGCTATATTGCTGCTCTTTAAAACACTACTAGATCTTTTTACTGACTACGAAGTCGACAAGTTGCAACCAGATCGATTCGATCTCGAAAGAGTTACTGCGCTCCGAACACACCCTTGCGTCCTGCTTGGCACAACAACGGTCGATGTTCTCCGCGCTCTTATTCGCCCAGATCACAGTTCTCAATACGTAACACCATTGAAATCAGCAGGAAAAGTTCTATCGAATGGTGTCAAGCTTGGCCCATTTCGAAAATATCGATTTTCGACGACGTCATCGTCCGTCTGCGTTGGCCTGGAGCGGTCTCGTCCTCGATGCGAAATTGTCAAAAAATCGATGTTTCCAAAGTCGGCCGAAATTGACACCGTTCGATAGCGCTTTTCACGCTGAACAGAGCAGTACCATTGTGAGTGTCGAAAACTCAAATCTGGGTGTACAAGAACTCAAGGAACTCTAACCGCTATCTTCCGCCACTCTAAATTGGCAGATGGGGCTAAGGCACTTCAGGAAGCTGGGGAGTAGTGAGCATGTCATCGTAAAGCACATTAGTTGTCCTGTTCGCATACGCGTTTGTAGGCCGTTAGGCCTATGTTATACTTCGGCGACGCTGTTGTGGGCGACGTCGGCGACAGTGTTACGCGGGCTACTACGCAGTGCGTAGCAGCCCGCGAAACGCGGCGTCGGAGACGCGTCGCCCAAGTATAACATAGGCCTTAGGTATCTGCGTCTTCCTGCAGAGGTCGACTGAAATACGAAAAAACCGTGTCACACAAGGCTAACCTGCATATTCTCGCCCCTGTAACTTTACCTAATCATAAGCTATACCGTTCTACTTTAGCGCACTGCTACACCGTTTCACTGCCTACAAGACCCACTAGTTACAGCAGAAACGATTCGGACTTTTCAGAGTTATTGTGCTCCGAACATGGCCGCGCGTGCAATTTGCAAGCGGTCCCTCCCACTCGATTGATAGGTTCGATCCTATATGCATTGTGCACGGCACACTCCAAAAGCTCGCTGGACAGTCTTAGAGCAATTCCTGAATAGAGCGGCTGCAAATTTGATATAAAACTCCTCAGACGCTTACTCTACAAGCTGTCCCCCCTCGATTGATAGGTTCGATCCTATATGCATTGTGCACGGCGCACTCCAAAGGCTCGCTGGACAGTATTAGAGCAATTCTTGAATTGGGCGGCTGCAAATTTGTGATAAAACTCCCCAATCGCTCACTCTTCAAGCCGTCGCTCGATTGCTCTACAGGTTGTCGCGCCCACTCGATTGACTCTGTCGGGCCTATAAGTATTGTTCAACTCTAATGAGATCTATAGGCCATAAGATAGAGCTTGAACTGTTGAGCTCAAATATGTGTTTATTTTTGCAAGTACTTGATTTTTAAAAAAGTTATTTAAAAAGGAGTGGAACGGTCCAAAGCGGCCTATGTTGACCTTTCCGGGATTTCCGGCGAATGAACGGAGGAACATGTCCGGTACTGTAGCTCAGCTCGTAGGCATCTCCCCAACGATTTTTTAAAAGATTCCGTACCTTACATATGAGTTATATACTCGTGGCTTTTTGAGGAATCAAATAGAGATAGTATTGGATGAAGAGCTCACCTGCAGAGTGATCTCATTAGACCGCCTGTAGACATCGAACGAAAGTGTCATGTCTCTGGTTAAGGAGAACTCGGGCGATTGCAGTATGTACGTCGCCATTCCAAGTGTCGAGCTGTCGGTACCGACGAAGAGGAAGCCTTAACCAATAATCGTTTCATTCCATTCTGGTGTTATCTATAGCACTAGGATGACTGGTC
This sequence comes from Heligmosomoides polygyrus bakeri, assembly GCA_947359475.1. NCBI lineage: Eukaryota > Metazoa > Nematoda > Chromadorea > Rhabditida > Heligmosomidae > Heligmosomoides > Heligmosomoides polygyrus. Next base: position 50,126,766 of record OX375868.1, on the reverse strand, counting down.
GAAATTCCATCAACACTGAGCACGATCTGAGGAATCTCCGCAAGGAATTCTCAGATCTCTTCAATATTTATAAAATTTAACAAATCTCGCTTACCGCCGTTGGCATCGTCATTGCGTCGAGCACCAGCGTGGACGTCTTCGCTCTTATGGTTTCCGAGTTTCCACTCCAACAAGCTGAGAATTCTGCTCCATCAGATAGCCTTAGAGTTCAGCGATCACAAACACAGTACCTCATGCTATCGTTCACGTAGTTGGTGTATCCACAGGTGGAGTTGGTAAAGTCGCAGGAGAGGAGGTCACAGGCTGAGGAGGTAACCGGGGAGCCTTCCGTTAGTAAGGAGCGGTCGCTGACATCTAAAGCGGCATATGTTTGCCGACGATGATCCAAGAAAAGTCCGCTCTGAAGCTTGTGAGTCCTAGTCCTACAGTACTCGTGGGACAAAGCCGTAGGGGGTGTGCAGATTATATTAGGTTGGCAACTAATTTCGTGGACTCTCAAGAATCTTCAGCAGAACTCTTTATTAACAAATAACAAATGACAATCTTTAATTAAAATATGATCCCTCAGAACGCAGAAGTGCTTCTCATATATCAGGTAGCTGGTCTATCCCACGGCCATAGAGTTATTGTGCTTATAAGGCCAAGAATCTTTGGAGGTGCATTTTGACCCGGTCCACATTATTAAATCGTCTTCCAACCAAGAAGTACTGCACCGAACTAAAATTGCGGTAGTCACTCGGCGCAAGGTCTGTGCTGTAAAGTGGATGAGTTTGACGCTTCCAGTCAAGGTCTTCTATTTTTTGAGGCGTCCGGTTCGCTACGTTCCCTCCGTTTGGTGGTGTCAAGAAGGTACTATCTTCTGGGATCTCATCAAGAACGGTTCCAGCATTAATGCTGTAATCTGCTCTTCTCAACCTGGCCGCACACAGGCTGAACTCCGCTGGAATCGGTTCAGACAGATTTTCAGGAGCGGAATTATTTATCAGCAAGATAACGCCAGATCACACGTTACGAATCGGGAGCTTCAAAAAATCGAAGACCTTAGCTGGGAGCGTCTAACTCACCCACCTTACAACACAGCCCGTGCGCCAAATGACTAGCACCTTTACAGCACGCTGCAGCACTTCTTGGTTGGAGGACGACTTATTAATGTGGACCATGTCAAAATGCACCTCCAAGGATTCTTGGCTGCAAAAGCACAAGAATTCTACAGCTGTGGGAAGGGCCAGGTAGCTGATAAATGGGAAGCAGTCCCACGTTCCAACAGATCTTACTTTGGTTGAAAACTGTTATTTGTTATTTGTTTATGAACACTTTTGTTGAAGGCGCTTGAGAGTCCACGAAATTAGTTGCCAACCTAATAGTTGCACTTTCGAATTTTTTTCGAATATTCAAACAGTTTCGAATGCCTAAAAAATCGAATATTCGATTTCGAATATATTCGAAAAAAGCGGTTTTTAATTATTCGAATTCGAACTTTTAAAAGCAGTTTTTTGAGTATTCTGATTCGGTGCATTCGAAAACGCGATTTTTTGAATATTCGAAGTCGAGGTAAAATCAGGCTGTAGCTATAATGCACAACTATAGTGCAGATATACCCTTAGCCATTTTTTGAATATTCGAAGTCGAGGTAAAATTTGGATCACCTATTCGAATAGATCAATCGAGCACAACTATAGTGCAGATATACCCTTAGCCATCCAATGGGGAGTTCCAATGCGGATGAGGTACGAGTTAGGATACAGAGCGTGCTTCGTTGCACATGTACTATAAATGTAAGTTGCTTAAGCTGTGTGGGAAAAACCAGTCGGAAGAGGTAAAAACTGCGGTCCAGTGTTCGTGCTCCACCGAGCCCGTGAAAACTTGCACCCTTCTATGGTTGCGACCAGGGGTGTGCGTAATTACGATTTACGATTTTTCGATTTACGGCTATTTTTGTCAAATTTTTTACGATTTACGATTTACGACATTTTGGGTCGTAAATCGTAAATTTTCGTAAATGTGATCGTTGATCAACAACCAGCTGGCGAACAAATTTATGTGGAGTGGGTTATAAAGATGTACCCACTCTAATGATCCCTTATAGCTCATTCCCACTCTCCTTTAGAGTTGGTTGTTGATGATCTGATATGCTACTGTGTTGTACAATACGTCTCGCTGACAGGCTTCTCGAATCCGGCTTCTCTCTTCGTTAATTCTTCTTCTTCTTATTCTTATTCTTCAGCGTTTGTCCCGCATCGTCGTGGGGTCCGCTCTTCTGGTGTTACGACGCCACCTTTCCCGATCCTGCGCTTGATCAGGGTGGACACCAGCTACTTTCATGTCCGTGTGTAACGTATCGGACCAACGCTGCTTCGGGCGTCCTCTAGGCCGCTTTCCAGATACTTCCAACTCAAGGCCAATCTTGCGGACGCTGTCTTCTTTCCCACGCAGAACGTGGCCGTACCATCGCAAGCGAGCTTCGCGCATCTTGTCCGCTATCGGCGCGACACCGAACTTCTGCCGAATAGCGAAGCGGTCCATGCGCGTGACTCCAGCCGTCCAGCGCGGCATCTTCGTCTCCATGACGCTGAGGCGTGTTTCAACTTCCTTAGTCGCAGGCCAACACTCAGCGCCATACATCGCTACCAGGCGCACGACGGCTCTGTAAATCTTCGACTTCAGGTGCTCTGGTATCCTCCTATCGCAGAGCACGCCAGTCAGCGAACGCCACTTGGACCAAGCTGCACTCACGCGTGAGTTCACTTCAAACATCAGACCGCCGTCAGACGCTATTGCTGATCCCAGGTATTTAAACACCGAAGTGCGTGCAAGTTCAGTACCGTTAATCTTAATGGAGCCGAACTCGTTCACGTCAGTCGTTAGGTACTCGGTCTTCTTGACGTTCAATTTGAGTCCGAACCTCGCCAGACTGTCGCACCAAGCTTGCACCTGTCGCTCGAGATCGTCTTTCTCTCCGCAAGCGAGCATCACGTCATCAGCATAAAGCAGCGTCCATGGAACAGGCTGCTGAAGATCTCGCGTAATGGCATCCATGACGACAACAAAGAGGAGTGGAGAAAGCGCAGAACCCTGGTGCACCCCAACAAGAGATGGGAAACTCCATTGAGGTTCCAGCTGCAGCTTGCAGAGTGGGTGCGGATGCTCTACTCTTTGGGCAAGAGTAGAGCATCCGCACCCACTCTATAAGTTCCTCAGGTACGTTGTGTCGTCGCAAGGCGTACCATATAAGCTCACGCGGTACGCGGTCGAAAGCCTTCTCCAAGTCGAAAAAGGCTATATGCACCGGCTTCTGTCTCTCGCGATGCTTCTCCACCAGGAGGCGGGTGGCGTGTATAGCATCAATGGTCCCACAACCAGACACAAAGCCGCACTGGTTGTCGGAGAGCTTGACAATTTCACGGATTCGTCTATCGAGGATTCGCTCGAAGATCTTCATGCTGTGCGAAAGCAAGCGAATCGGACGGTAATTGAAGCAGTCCGCAGGACTGCCCTTCTTCTTCCAAATCGGAATCGTCGTACTGTTGTGCCAACACTCCGGTACTTTCTTCTCCTTTACTACCTGGTTGAAGAACTCAGCCAACCACTCAGCAGGATACCAGAGCTTCGACTTCCAAACATCGGCTGCCAGATCATCGGGCCCTGTCGCCTTACCGGGCTTCATCTTCTTTAGAGCCGCTTCTGTTTCCTCCACGGTGATCTTGCGAACGGGACCGTGAACAGAAGCCACAGAAGGGATGGCCGGATGAGGAAATTCCATAGTGGAAGTTTCCTCAAAGTAATCACGCCATCGCTTCAGCGCCTTTTTGCGGTCTGTCAGAAGATGGCCGCTCTCATCATTGATGCCAACAAACTTTTCAATGTCCTCGGTTTGGCGATGGCGGGTCTTAGCAAGTCGGTACAAATACCGCTCACCATCGCGCGATTCGAGCTTTCGGTGGACATCACCACAATGAGTGGCTTTCGCAACAGCCACGGCTTTCTTTGCAGCCTTCTTCGCCTTCTCATACTCCTGCCAGTTGTCGGCTGTTCTGTCGCCGAGAAACACATGATACAGCGACTTCTTCTCTCGAACCTTCGCTTTCACATCGTCTGTCCACAGCCATGACTGCTTGCCGACTTTGCGTCGTCCAGGCTTCGTAGTGCCGAGTTCCAACCTTGCAGCTTGGCGTATCGCGTCGGTTGCTTTCTTCCAAGTTTCGTCGACAGTCGTGACTGTCGGCAACCGTACGCGGGAAATCACAGCTGCTTCCTTCTCTTTCATTCGCCACCACTTGATTCTCGCAGCACCGCATCGTTCGACCTGCTTCAGCCTCGGAGAGGCGATCTTCAAAGTACAGATCAGCGGACGATGCTGTGGGGCGACCGTTTCATACGGCACGATCTTCGCGTCAGTGACAATGCTTCGGTCGCGATCCTTGACAAGGACAAAGTCTATCTGAGACTTGGAGCTCCCACTATAATATGAGATGAGGTGGGAGTCGCGTTTTCGGAAAACGGTGTTCACAATGGTGAGGCTATGCGATTCCGCATACTCAAGAATACGCTCACCATCGGGGTTACGAGACCCGTATCCGAAACCACCATGACAGCTGTACCCGTCCTTCGCAGCACCTACGTGCCCATTAAGGTCACCAGCGACTATGATGACATCTTTCGACGGTACCTCTGCTGTCTTCTCATCAAGCAGGTTCCAAAACTCATCCTTGGCTTGATCGGAGCAGCCAGTCTGCGGAGCATACGCAGAGAAGAAGTGCTAGAGTCGCTCCTTAGCGGCGACAACGATCTTCATCAATCGATCGTCAAAGCGCTTGACGCTTACAATCGAGTCACGAAATCGTTCGGAGACGATTATTCCGACACCGCTGGTGGTCCTGGGACTTCCACATTGAACGGCCTTGAAACCACGTCCTATGTCCCTTGACTTGCGGCAGGACCACCTCTTCTCCTGCACCGCACAGAAATCAACTCTTCTTCGCTCCAGTGCTTCAACCAACTCGCACGAGCGGCCCGTCAACGTACCCACATTCAGCGTAGCCGCGCGGGTCCTACTTACGTTACGGGACTTTCGGACTAGCTCAGTTGCCCCCCGATGCCGTCCTCGCATCAGGGACCCTCGCATACTTCTCACAGTCGCCTGGCTCTGCGAGTGCGCGTCGGCGTCCGCGGACGCCGTAGCACTATCTCGATACTCATGTAACGTCATCAACCATGTGATGTGACATGGGTCTTCGTAGGCCGGCCTGTCACAAGGACCCTTCGCCTGCATTCGAATGTCCGTGATTAGCTTAGCTCGCAGAGCGAGCAGTTTCCAGTGGCACCAGGTGGAGGAACGGACATCGCCACCCTTCTCTCTTCGTTAATTAATTTTTCCATTTCTCCAAGATTGTAGGGGCTCCCATTTGGAATGTACAGGCTCAAGAAGAGAAACAAGTGCAATACAATTGTCGCGACACGCGACCTTCGCAGTCCCCTCGGTCCTCCTGCGGGCGTCCAGGCTCGCAGCGCGCTCCGACGAGGCGCCCCTCGCGCGGCCTGCCCCCGCCTCCACGGTTTTGATCCGCGGGCGGGGCGCGCACCAGAGCGGGCATAACCCGCTTCCCGCGCCAAGCCGGCAATTCATTCGACGCGTGCGCCGACTGTGAGCGGTTGCGCTCATCCGCCAGTTCAGCCGGGGCCAGCCGCGGGGCCTGGCCATTTCATCGTCCCAGCTCACCACGGCATCGACTGCCGATCGGATGGAGGGCGACTCTTCCAAGAAGGGTCGCCAGGGCTGAGGGCGCGCAGTGGTAACCACTGTGAGGCGCTCGGCCCACTGTATCTCTATCCACCGCGTCTCACTCTACGCTTCCGGCTAGATCCTCTGTCTGCTATTGCGTCATCGATCCTCACATGGTTCCATTGTGTCGGCACGTTGGTGTGCGATAAATCGGTACTGGATCTCGGTGTGCCACTTGAAGGAGTACGGTGAGTCCGTTCATACATCGCAGTTATTCCATGTTTCTGGTATTGCTGTGCATTATTACCGTTGTTGGGTTGCCGTCAATAGCCTACAAGCCCCTCGCGGGGTCCGGGCGGAGGGGTAGGCTCTGGCGCTCCGCCTGGACGTCGCGAGGGCCGTGTCATCATGATCCAGGCAGGCAATTCGTATTGGGTAGTGTCTCACCTCATCACGTATGTTGGTTTCAGCCCGGGCTGGAATGATGCAGTTCAGGAGGGAGTGAAGGGACGGGCCCGGGGATTCCATACGTCGGAAGTGCACTTCAGGGCATGGGACAATTCACCTCCCCGGGGATACTATGCTTTGGCAGCTTCGGGTGCCCCATGGGGCAGGTTGGTATCCCACGTGTATACGGCACAGCCGCTGCACTGGGGCCGCGGACTTGCGACAACATTGTTTAAAAAAATAATCTCCTGCCTAGGAGGCTGGGGAGGCTGGGCTCCTCCGTTTCTGGTCCAGAGCTAGCAGGGCACATTGCGTTCCTACTGCCGAAGGTTGCTCCATTTCAGCCCATGTTTTGTTTGTATTTATTTTTCTCATGACTGCCTTATGCAGCGTATTGAATAAATAAATAACTATATAATAAAAGGACACTGGAAGCAGTTTCTTAGAGAAAGGGAAACGAGTATTCTAGCTCCACGTCCTGCTTGGTAATAACGTGGAGTACTCTGTTTGTAACAGATACATGCTAACCCTACCGAATAGAATTGACGCAAATCCACGATCGGACATCATTCGTGATTGGAAGCGGGGTCTAGAAAGTTGCTACACTCATGTGGAAAGGATAACCCATTAATGTCTCGGTATATGTCGCGAAGACGGGCACCATTGTGAGATGGGAACGCCCCATCCAATCAGGCCGCACTGAATGGGCATGTCATTCAGAAAGGGCGTGTATAGTCGGTACCCTGATTGCTGGCATATGTTCGGTCTGTTCTCTGGTTATTATTGGCTGACGCACTCTCACCTACCAATGCTGCTCACCTTCACGACATGTACCAATGTTTCTATCGGTTTGCGTTGTGCTTCGCAGGGCTGAGCAAATTGGTATAAAAAGTGCAGCAAAATCGAGCGCGTAGCTTTCCAAGAAAAGGTCGAACTAGTCTTGACAGTTTTGATCTCCATTTCCGGAGGCGTGATTGAGCTTATCGTATTCTCTCTATCTAATGCGCTTACGATGCTGCAAGTTCTCGGATAGGAAACGGAGCTGGCGAAAGGTAGCCCGAGCGTACGTAGGGAGTTATAAAATAGTAAAGCAATATTATAAGGTTCTCGAAATCTTACAAGTGCAGGCTTGAGCAGGAAACCGGTGCATTGGTCAGTGGTGAAACGATTTTTTAATTTTTAGTTTTGACGGCGAATTTTTCGCAGTTGTTTCTGCTAATTCCAAGACTAATACGCAAGCTAAAAAATATTAGTAAGTAAGGGAATTTAATGAGTATTCAAACGATGCAAGCTTTCTGTTGAAATGCCAGGCATAGGCTCAAGTATAGTTTTTGAATTTAGTTTTTTGACTTTCCTGAAACGTGTTTAGTTTGGTTTGAAAGATGTTTTACTAGCAAGAATCAGAGCTAAAGCTGAAAATAACAGAACAGTTAAATAAATATTGAATCACATCTGATTAACATTAGCAGAAAATGCTTCTGGAAATTTAGTTGTACTGCACTACAGTTCAGGTGGCTCTTACGATTTACGGTTTACGATTTACGATTAACGAAGGTTTTTCGTAATTACGATTCACGATTTACGAAATTTCGATTTTCATTTACGCACACCCCTGGTTGCGACCATGACAACCTTCACCGCGTAAGCATAGCAGCGAATACTAACTACCTGCGTGACGTTGATTGCTCCTTATTGTAGATTCTTCTCCTCGCAGTAGGTGATCTGAATTCACATCCGATTCCGAACGTTCATCAAAAAACGCATCCACGATGTCACTGGGCGGCAGGCCGTTTCGATCGTTCCGCTGTAGCAAACAAAAAGATTAACAAGCTGCAACAATGACGCTGGAAGTATTCGAAGAGGTCAGGAACGTATCTGAATCGTGGAACTGGTCGGAAAAGATGTCATAAAGGATGAATGTCGGCGTGAATCAATCCCTTTGTGGATGCGTTACGCGTTCTACACCTGCGGGATAACGTGGAGGAAAGTTTGACGCATGTTTGGCCTATGCAGTGGCATACGGTGGTGAGGCGATTGACAAGTCGTTACCCTTCTCAGACGCGTCTGGAACCAATTCACCGATCCCGAGGAATGCAAAGCTTGATTGACAGTGGATCGTTCCCAACATTCAAACAACGATTCGGAGTGCACGTCAAAGTCCGAACCTGGGTCAAACATCTGGCTCCTTGTTGCCGAAAATTTACGGCCCCCAACCTTGTCTCCAGCACAGCTTTATTCTACTTGCTTGCATTCATTTTTCAGCATTTCGGGGTGATTTTTGTCTTTATTCATCAGTTGTTTTGCTCCAGGTATGGGTTCGACGTTGTGGAGACTCACGGCGACACCACGGTCAGCCGAGGTTGGTTGGTGGGCAGACGGTCGTACAGGTTCCTGCTGATGACCCGCCGCTAGATTTGAAGCATTTCAGGGTGTTTTTCGGCATTTCGAAGATTGAAGTCATGGAGATAGGACACCGACGTGTTTCTGGGAGCATTGCAGACATGCTCGTGATCTTGAGGCTTGAAAATTGTTTTGTTGATGTGTATCCAAGGGCTGGATTCATCAACGATTTACAGCAATTTAACAGAGAAAGCTAGAAGAGAAATCCCTGATAGCGCGGCTTATCAAGCGATATGTTGAGCGATAAGCTGCGTTGTCTGAGGTTTCCGCTGTGAATTCTCTTTTAAAGTTATGTAAGTCGCGCTGATGAATCCGGTCCCATGGGCGCATTTTCTTTCCTGATTGTAAAAAATGGTACTCTTAGGCATCTCTCAGTTGGAAGTGGAGAGCGCTGAACTAGTCGTTGCCTGGCCTGTGCAAGCATTGCTCAGGTGACACGTGAATGTACGGAAGTAACGTGGAATTAGGATGTGCAGCGTATCCCCAACTAGGGCTTTTGGTCCTTTTATTTGTCGCAGACATTGAATTTGCAGCACAGAAACAAGCAAAATCCAATGGTTGATTTCCCGGTGAAGCTTCGTGAGGGGAAGCTAGAAGATGAGACACTATCGCAGTGAAAGTCGTTTTCTGTACTCTTCCCAACACATGATGTGCTAGTGAGAAGTTTTGTTGCGAATGGGTACTCACTGTGGGAGTCTTCTTTAAATAAAAAACAAGCGGCAACAGTCATTCCAGGCGTTTCTGAGACAGAATTAGATTTACCGTGGCTTCAGTTTGGTGCTCCTACCCAGGTTTCACCCATTCTCCACCTCTTCCACCGCATCCTCCGCTAAGAAAGCAGCTCCGCGGTGCGGAGTCAAACCACGACGGACCGGTGAAGTCGCCCCGTCGCCTTCAACGTGTCCCAGAGCACGTTTCGGAGGCTTCTCGGATTCTGCTCGACGAGTTCTGAGACACGTTGAACGCGTGAAAGCAAGCGAGCGCGTGCGCGCAACGACCTCCCGCGGCGTGACGGCGGAGGAATAACGGCGACCTCACGTGCAGCTTTGTCCGACGAAGGCGACAGACTATGAACATGGAGTTGGGTCCGGTAAATTGTTGAGCGTCGACTGCTCTGGAGTTAAAAACAAAGACTTTCTAGGGCAGATTTTGTATCAATAAAGACATGTTCAATCTTTATGATATACTAGCAGAATATCGTAAAGCGGCACATTTTCTAGCTGAACGGGCGGCATCTAGTTTTAAAATAGCACCTTATAAAATTTCGATGCTAACTGCCAATGACGATTCAAGTGTTTGTGGTACTAATTTTTTGGGCGCTATGGTAGTTGAGGGGGGGTGACCTTGCAAAAAGTGTGACAGACACGGAAAGAAGAAACGGCAACACTAATAGTAAAGAAAACGAACAAATAATGCTATAGCTCACGAAACAAAGAAAATAAAACATGGGTCTGTAATCGAAAAGCGGAGACTACATTCACATTCGTTGTATATAGCTACTCGCCGCGAATGCCCGCTGCTATGGTGACCCTCCCCAACTACCACAGCGTCTTTTTCGAAGCGCTCCTCGAATACATCACGGAGTCATAACCTAGGCTTGATTTCTTCACGGAAATAATTTTTTACCCGAAGGGGAAAAATTTAGAAGGAAGAATTGTGCCCTTTCGCAGATGATCTTATAGCGAAAAAATCAACTCCTTTTGCAGCGATCTTCGACATGGTTAGGATGTTTGATTTTTTCGGCAAACGGTGCGAAATCGAGCTCTCTGATCATATTGAAGATTGTCACAGAAAAACTAATTTTTCGCTGCTGTTGAGCAAGACTAGAAATTTTATGTGATAACATTTCGTCACAGTCTGTGCCCATAAGTCGTCTGCTTTAAATAGAAAAATTTATTTTCAAGAAAAACGGCGGTATTGAAAACGCTCCCCCTTCTAATCATATTGAAGATCACTGCAGAAACACTAGATTGTTTCAGTTTATAATATACAGCGCTCGAAGTTTTTATTTTTCGTAGCACCATTTGACTTCCTAGCGCTGTCTCCTCCAGGTAAAAAATTTATTTCCGCGAAACCTTGTAACGCCTTTCTTGGCTACGACTCCGTGATCGATTTGGAAAGGGCTTCAGAAAATCTTTGTACGACAAGCACTTAAATCACCATTAAATATCATTGGCTTCACTGTTTTTAATGGTAGAACAATCAGCATTTAAAACGTTTAAGGTTCGATTCTGTATTAATCAAATGTTTCCTTCAGAAAACGAAGCTGCGCGCGAGCCTCCACATTGCCGAAACCGCACCTGGAAAGTGCCTATTAAGAGATACAAAAGCACCTTCTTCTTCTTATTCTTCAGCGTTTGTCCCGCATCGTCGCGGGGTCCGCTCTTCTGGTGTTACGACGCCACCTTTCCCGATCCTGCGCTTGATCAGGGTGGACACCAGCTACTTTCATGTCCGTGTGTAACGTATCGGACCAACGCTGCTTCGGGCGTCCTCTAGGCCGCTTTCCAGATACTTCCAACTCAAGGCCAATCTTGCGGACGCTGTCTTCTTTCCCACGAAGAACGTGGCCGTACCATCGCAAGCGAGCTTCGCGCATCTTGTCCGCTATCGGCGCGACACCGAACTTCTGCCGAATAGCGAAGCGGTCCATGCGCGTGACTTCAGCCGTCCAGCGCAGCATCTTCGTCTCCATGACGCTGAGGCGTGTTTCAACTTCCTTAGTTGCAGGCCAACACTCAGCGCCGTACATCGCTACCGGGCGCACGACGGCTCTGTAAATCTTTGACCTCAGGTGCTCTGGTATCCTCCTATCGCAGAGCACGCCAGTCAGCGAACGCCACTTGGACCAAGCTGCACTCACGCGTGAGTTCACTTCAACCTTCAGACCGCCGTCAGACGCTATTGCTGATCCCAGGTATTTGAACACCGAAGTGCGTGCAAGTTCAGTACCGTTAATCTTAATGGAGCCGAACTCGTTCACGTCAGTCGTTAGGTACTCGGTCTTCTTGACGTTCAATTTGAGTCCGAACCTCGCCAGACGGTCGCACCAAGCTTGCACCTGCCGCTCGAGATCGTCTTTCTCTTCGCAAGCGAGCATCACGTCATCAGCATAAAGCAGCGTCCATGGAACAGGCTGCTGAAGATCTCGCGTAATGGCATCCATGACGACAACAAAGAGGAGTGGAGAAAGCGCAGAACCCTGGTGCACCCCAACAGAGATGGGAAACTCCATTGGGGTTCCAGCTCCAGTTTGCACTCTACTCTTTGAGCAAGAGTAGAGCATCCGCACCCACTCTATAAGTTCCTCAGGTACGTTGTGTCGTCGCAAGGCGCACCATATAAGCTCACGCGGTACGCGGTCGAAGGCCTTCTCTAAGTCGAGAAAGGCTATATGCACCGGCTTTTGTCTCTCGCGATGCTTCTCCACCAGGAGGCGGGCGGCGTGTATAGCATCAATGGTCCCACAACCAGACACAAAGCCGCACTGGTTGTCGGAGAGCTTGCTGTAACTGAAGCAGTCCGCAGGACTGCCCTTCTTCTTCCAAATCGGAATCGTCGTACTGTTGTGCCAACACTCCGGTACTTTCTTCTCCTTTACTACCTGGTTGAAGAACTCAGCCAACCACTCAGCAGGATACCAGAGCTTCGACTTCCAAACATCGGCTGCCAGATCATCCGGCCCTGTCGCCTTACCGGGCTTCATCTTCATCAGAGCCGCTTCTGTTTCCTCCACGGTGATCTTGTGAACGGGACAGTGAACAGAAGCCGCAGAAGGGATGGCCGGATAAGGAAATTCCATAGTGGAAGTTTCCTCAAAGTAATCACGCCATCGCTTCAGCGCCTTTTTGCGGTCTGTCAGAAGATGGCCGCTCTCATCATTGATGACAACAAACTTTTCAATGTCCTCGGTTTGGCGATGTCGGGTCTTAGCAAGTCGGTACAAATACCGCTCACCATCGCGCGATTCGAGCTTTCGGTGGACATCACCACAATGAGTGGCTTTCGCAACAGCCACGGCTTTCTTTGCAGCCTTCTTCGCCTTCTCATACTCCTGCCAGTTGTCGGCTGTTCTGTCGCCGAGAAACACGTGATACAGCGACTTCTTCTCTCGAACCTTCGCTTTCACATCGTCTGTCCACAGCCATGCCTGCTTGCCGACTTTGCGTCGTCCAGGCTTCGTAGTGCCGAGTTCCAACCTTGCAGCTTGGCGTATCGCGTCGGTTGCTTTCTTCCAAGTTTCATCGACAGTCGTAACTGTCGGTAACCGCACGCGAGAAATCACAGCTGCTTCCTTCTCTTTCATTCGCCACCACTTGATTCTTGCGGCACCGCATCGTTCGACCTGCTTCAGCCTCGGAGAGGCGATCTTCAAAGTACAGATCAGCGGACGATGCTGTGGGGCGACCGTTTCATACGGCACGATTTTCGCGTCTGTGACAAGGCTCCGGTCGCGATCTTTCACAAGCACAAAGTCTATCTGAGACTTGGAGCTCCCACTATAATATGAGATGAGGTGGGAGTCGCGTTTTCGGAAAACGGTGTTCACAATGGTGAGGCTATGCGATTCCGCATACGCAAGAATACGCTCACCATCGGGGTTACGAGACCCGTATCCGAAACCACCATGACAGCTGTACCCGTCCTTCGCAGCACCTACGTGCCCATTAAGGTCACCAGCGACTATGATGACATCTTTCGACGGTACCTCTGCTGTCTTCTCATCAAGCAGGTTCCAAAACTCATCCTTGGCTTGATCGGAGCAGCCAGTCTGCGGAGCATACGCAGAGAAGAAGTGCTAGAGTCGCTCCTTAGCGGCGACAACGATCTTCATCAATCGATCGTCAAAGCGCTCGACGCTTACAATCGAGTCACGAAATCGTTCGGAGACGATTATTCCGACACCGCTGGTGGTCCTGGGACTTCCACATTGAACGGCCTTGAAACCATGTCCTATGTCCCTTGACTTGCGGCAGGACCACCTCTTCTCCTGCCCGCACAGAAATCAACTCTTCTTCGCTCCAGTGCTTCAACCAACTCGCACGAGCGGCCCGTCAACGTACCCACATTCAGCGTAGCCGCGCGGGTCCTACTTACGTTACGGGACTTTCGGACTAGCTCAGTTGCCCCCCGATGCCGTCCTCGCATCAGGGACCCTCGCATACTTCTCACAGTCGCCTGGCTCTGCGAGTGCGCGTCGGCGTCCGCGGACGCCGTAGCACTATCTCGAGAAACTTGACTTATCATACACCATGTGATGTGACATGGGTCTTCGTAGGCCGGCCTGTCACAAGGACCCTTCGCCTGCATTCGAATGTCCGTGATTAGCTTAGCTCGCAGAGCGAGCAGTTTCCAGTGGCACCAGGTGGAGGAACGGACATCGCCACCCTTCTCTCTTCGTTAATTAATTTTTCCATTTCTCCAAGATTGTAGGGGCTCCCATTTGGAATGTACAGGCTCAAGAAGAGAAACAAGTGCAATACAATTGTCGCGACGCGCGACCTTCGCAGTCCCCTCGGTCCTCCTGCGGGCGTCCAGGCTCGCAGCGCGCTCCGACGAGGCGCCCCTCGCGCGGCCTGCCCCCGCCTCCACGGTTTTGATCCGCGGGCGGGGCGCGCACCGGAGCGGGCATAACCCGCTTCCCGCGCCAAGCCGGCAATTCATTCGACGCGTGCGCCGACTGTGAGCGGTTGCGCTCATCCGCCAGTTCAGCCGGGGCCAGCCGCGGGGCCTGGCCATTTCATCGTCCCAGCTCACCACGGCATCGACTGCCGATCGGATGGAGGGCGACTCTTCCAAGAAGGGTCGCCAGGGCTGAGGGCGCGCAGTGGTAACCACTGTGAAGCGCTCGGCCCACTGTATCTCTATCCACCGCGTCTCACTCTACGCTTCCGGCTAGATCCTCTGTCTGCTATTGCGTCATCGATCCTCACATGGTTCCATTGTGTCGGCACGTTGGTGTGCGATAAATCGGTACTGGATCTCGGTGTGCCACTTGAAGGAGTACGGTGAGTCCGTTCATACATCGCAGTTATTCCATGTTTCTGGTATTGCTGTGCATTATTATCGTTGTTGGGTTGCCGTCAATAGCCTACAAGCCCCTCGCGGGGTCCGGGCGGAGGGGTAGGCTCTGGCCCTCCGCCTGGACGTCGCGAGGGCCGTGTCATCATGATCCAGGCAGGCAATTCGTATTGGGTAGTGTCTCACCTCATCACGTATGTTGGTTTCAGCCCGGGCTGGAATGATGCACCGCTGGTGGTCCTGGGACTTCCACATAGAACGGCCTTGAAACCACGTCCTATGTCCCTTGACTTGCGGCAGGACCACCTCTTCTCCTGCCCGCACAGAAATCAACTCTTCTTCGCTCCAGTGCTTCAACCAACTCGCACGAGCGGCCCGTCAACGTACCCACATTCAGCGTAGCCGCGCGGGTCCTACTTACGTTACGGGACTTTCGGACTAGCTCAGTTGCCCCCCGATGCCGTCCTCGCATCAGGGACCCTCGCATACTTCTCACAGTCGCCTGGCTCTGCGAGTGCGCGTCGGCGTCCGCGGACGCCGTAGCACTATCTCGAGAAACTTGACTTATCATACACCATGTGATGTGACATGGGTCTTCGTAGGCCGGCCTGTCACAAGGACCCTTCGCCTGCATTCGAATGTCCGTGATTAGCTTAGCTCGCAGAGCGAGCAGTTTCCAGTGGCACCAGGTGGAGGAACGGACATCGCCACCCTTCTCTCTTCGTTAATTAATTTTTCCATTTCTCCAAGATTGTAGGGGCTCCCATTTGGAATGTACAGGCTCAAGAAGAGAAACAAGTGCAATACAATTGTTGCGACGCGCGACCTTCGCAGTCCCCTCGGTCCTCCTGCGGGCGTCCAGGCTCGCAGCGCGCTCCGACGAGGCGCCCCTCGCGCGGCCTGCCCCCGCCTCCACGGTTTTGATCCGCGGGCGGGGCGCGCACCGGAGCGGGCATAACCCGCTTCCCGCGCCAAGCCGGCAATTCATTCGACGCGTGCGCCGACTGTGAGCGGTTGCGCTCATCCGCCAGTTCAGCCGGGGCCAGCCGCGGGGCCTGGCCATTTCATCGTCCCAGCTCACCACGGCATCGACTGCCGATCGGATGGAGGGCGACTCTTCCAAGAAGGGTCGCCAGGGCTGAGGGCGCGCAGTGGTAACCACTGTGAAGCGCTCGGCCCACTGTATCTCTATCCACCGCGTCTCACTCTACGCTTCCGGCTAGATCCTCTGTCTGCTATTGCGTCATCGATCCTCACATGGTTCCATTGTGTCGGCACGTTGGTGTGCGATAAATCGGTACTGGATCTCGGTGTGCCACTTGAAGGAGTACGGTGAGTCCGTTCATACATCGCAGTTATTCCATGTTTCTGGTATTGCTGTGCATTATTATCGTTGTTGGGTTGCCGTCAATAGCCTACAAGCCCCTCGCGGGGTCCGGGCGGAGGGGTAGGCTCTGGCCCTCCGCCTGGACGTCGCGAGGGCCGTGTCATCATGATCCAGGCAGGCAATTCGTATTGGGTAGTGTCTCACCTCATCACGTATGTTGGTTTCAGCCCGGGCTGGAATGATGCACCGCTGGTGGTCCTGGGACTTCCACATAGAACGGCCTTGAAACCACGTCCTATGTCCCTTGACTTGCGGCAGGACCACCTCTTCTCCTGCCCGCACAGAAATCAACTCTTCTTCGCTCCAGTGCTTCAACCAACTCGCACGAGCGGCCCGTCAACGTACCCACATTCAGCGTAGCCGCGCGGGTCCTACTTACGTTACGGGACTTTCGGACTAGCTCAGTTGCCCCCCGATGCCGTCCTCGCATCAGGGACCCTCGCATACTTCTCACAGTCGCCTGGCTCTGCGAGTGCGCGTCGGCGTCCGCGGACGCCGTAGCACTATCTCGAGAAACTTGACTTATCATACACCATGTGATGTGACATGGGTCTTCGTAGGCCGGCCTGTCACAAGGGCCTGTCGCCTGCATTCGAATGTCCGTGATTAGCTTAGCTCGCAGAGCGAGCAGTTTCCAGTGGCACCACGTGGAGGAACGGACATCGCCACAAACGCACCTAAGAAGCTGAAATAATTACGAAACTTTTCCCTACTACAGGCAAACCACAGTGCAACCCCGACGATGGTATAGTACGAATTCGCGATGAGTTCTCGAACCTCAGGCTTGACCCTCATCCGACTGCGCTACTTGCGCTCATCACGGAAGACACGGTAATACATATGCACTTCATTCTCGTTAGAATAATGCAGCGAGAAAGTTTCGCTCTAAAATTACGAACGGAGTTGACTGCCGAGAGTTCTGAAGGGAATCAACCAACTTCTTTGCAGATAAGTGCGAGATTGTTTTGACTGAATGAGCAATTCAAGTTAATTTGTGAGCGATGGCTTCGTCACACACTCACCTCCCGACGACTACTAGGGACACCTCTCTGCTATGTATTAAACGGAAACTGAAGCAATGCGAACGTATTTGGCAGCCTGGCTGAGGAACACGTAATAGATCAGAGTCGGAGTCGACTTTGCTGAGTCAGCTTTCCAGTGCTAAATGACGGCGTTAGGTGACCTTGAACTGATGCTCCGGTTCGTAGTGTTTTGATGTATTGGTGGCGATGTCCGTTCCTCCACGCGGTGCCACTAGAAACTGTTCGCTCTGCGAGCTAAGTCAAACACGAACATTCGAATGCAGGCGACAGGCCCTGGTGACAGGCCGGCCTACGAACAACCCAATTTCACATCGTATGGGTGTATGTCAGTTCATGTTTTTCGAGATTGTGCTACGGCGTCCGAGGGAACCGACGCGCACTCGCAAAGCCCGCCGGGTGTGAAAAGTATGTAAGGGTCCCTGATGCGAGGACGGCATCGGGGGGCAATTGAGCTAGTCCGAAAGTCCCGCAACGTAAGAAGGCCTGCGTAGCAACGCTAAATATGAGTACGTTAACGAGCCGCTCGTACGAGTTGGTAGAAGCACTGGAGCGTAGAAGAGTTGATTTCTGTGCGGTGCAGGAGACGAAGTGGTCCTGCTGCAAGTCAACGGATATAGGAAGAGGCTTTAAGGCCGTTCTATGTGGTAGTCCCAGGACTACCAGCGGTGTTGGTATAATTGTCTCCGAGCGTATCCGAGACTCGATTGTAAGTGTCGAGCGCTTTCACGATCGATTAATGGAAATCGTTGTCGCCGCTATGGAGCGACTCTTCCACTTCTTCTGTGCGTATGCTCCGCAGACTGGCTGCTCATATCAAGTCAAGGATGAGTTTTGGAGCCTGCTTGACGAAACAGACAGCAGAGGTACCGTCGAGAGACGCCATCCTTGTCGCTGGTGACCTTAATGGGCACGTAGGCGCTGCGAAAGACGGGTATAGCTGTCATGATGGATTCGGTTACGGGTCACATAACGCAGATGGTGAGCATATTCTTGAGTATGCGGAATCGCATAACCTCACCATAATGAACACCGTATTTCGAAAACGCGACTCCCACCTCATCTCTTTCTATAATGGGAACACCAAGACGCAGATAGATTTTGTCCTGGTGAAAGATCGCGACCGAAATCTCACCATAGATGCGAAGATCGTGCCGCATGAGGCGCCTTTTCTACTCACGCCACCGAGGCAGAAGCAGGTCGAGCGATGCGGTGCTGCGGGAATCAAGTGGAAGCGAATGAAAGAGAAGGAAGCAGCTGTGATTTCTCGCGTACGGTTACCGACAGTCACAAGTTTCGATGAAGCTTGGAAAGGGCTACCGACGCGATATTTCAAGCTGCGAGGTCAGAGCGTTGCACTACGAAGCTTGAACGACGAAAGGTCGACAAGCAGGCATGACTGTGGGCGGACGATGTGAAGGAAAAGATTTGAGAGAAGAAAGCGCTTTATCACGTGTTTCTCGGTGACAGACGTCCAATAACTGGCAAAAGTACCACGAAGCCAAAAGAGCTGCCAAGAAGGCTGTGGCCGTTGCAAAAGCCGCTCATTCCAACGATGTCTACGAAAAGCTCGAATTGCGCGATGGTGAGCGGTATTTGTACCGACTTGCGAAAAACGGCCATCGCCAATTCGAGGTTATAGGGAAATTCTTTGGCATCAATGATGAGAACTGTCGTCTTCCGACAGAACGCAAAAGCCCTTGATGAGGTGGAGCGATTATTTCGAGGGCATTTCGACTGAAGGGTTCCCTCATCCGACCGTCCCTTCTATGGTCCCATCCACAAGATCACCGTGGAGGAAACCGATGCGGCTCTGAGGAAGATCAGACCGGGCAAGGCGACTGGTCCAGATGACTTGCCAGCTGATGTATGGAAGTCGAAGTTCTGGTACTCTGCTGAGTGGCTGGCTGAGTTTTTCAACCAGATTGTAGCCGAGAAGAAGCTGCCTAATGGTTGGCAAGAAAGTACGACGATCCCGATTTGGAAGAAGAAGGGCAGCCCTGCAGACTGTTCCAATTCCCGTCCGATTCGGTTGCTTTCGCACAGCATGGAGATCTTCGAGCGAATCCTCGATAGACGAATCCGTTAAATCTTACAGCTTTCCGACAATCAGTGTGGCTTCATGGCTGGCTGTGGCACCATCGATGCCATTCATGCCGCCCGCCTTCTGGTGGAGAAGCATCGCGAGAAACAGAGGCCGTGCATCTTGCCTTTCTCGGCTTGGAGAAGGCCTTCGATCGCGTACCGCGTGAGCTTATATGGTACGCCCTACGACAGCACGGTGTTCTTGAGTGGGTGCGAATGCTATACTCTTGTCCAAAGAGTCATGTGCAAGCTGCAGCAGGAACCTCGACAGAGTTTCCCATCTCCGTCGCGGCACACCAGAAGGTCTTCAGAAGCCCGTCCCTTGGACGTTGCTATATGCAGATGGCTTAATGCTAAAATAAAATAAAATAAAAGAAATAAATAAAAATAAAATTAAACGCTTGGAGATGTTCGGGCTCAGGCTGAACGTCAAGAAGGCCGAGTATCTAACGACTGACCTAAACGAGTCCGGCTTCATTAAGATTAATGGCACTGGGCTTGCACGCACTTCGACTTTTAAATGCATGGGATCACTAATAGCGTCAAATGGCAGTGTGGTGGTCGATGTGAACTCACGCATGAGTGTAGCTTGGTCCATTTGGCGCTCTTTTACTGGAGTACTCTGCGACAAGAAGATACCAGAGCGGTTAAAGTCAAAGATCTATAGAACTGTCGTCCGGCCGGTAGCGATGTACGGTGCTGAGTGCTGGCCTGCGACGAAGGAAGTTGAAACGCGCCTCAGCGTAATAGAAACGAAGATGGTGCGCTGGATGGCTGGAGTCACGCGCCTGGACTGCATCCGAAACGAAGCTATTCGGCAGAAGTTCGGTGTCGCTCCGATAGCTGACAAGATGTGCGAAGCACGTCTGCGATGGTACAGCCACGTTCTGCGTGGAAGCGAAGGCAGCGTGCGTAAGATAGGCCTCAACTTCGAAGTGTCCAGAAAACGGCTTCGAGGGTGCCCAAAGCAGCGCTGGGCTGATACTTTACACAAGGACTTTAAAGTAGCTGGTGTCCACCCTGATCTAGCACGGAATCGGGAAAGATGGCGACATGGCACCAGGAAAGCGGACCCTGCCATGAAGCGGGACAAACGCTGAAGAAGGAGGAGAAGAAGAAGAAGAAGAAGAAGAAGAAGAAGAAGAAGAAGAGCAAGAACAAGAAGATAAGGTAATAAATATTCCAAGCGAATATATAAGTAAGTAAGGAAATAAGTAAGAAAATAAACAAACAAATAAACCTTGAAATTCCGTGCGTTTAGCACTGCACCCACCTCCTTTTCTGACACTTCGCATAGGTCCGCTTTGTAGTCGACATTGTCAATGATGAAGATTGTTGGCTGAGTGTTGTTGGAAATTACGATCTCGACGTCGAACACTTCTGCCTTCGGATGGATCACTTCCACTGCTACTGACGATGACGTCGCGTACACGATGGACTGAAAGTGCCCCAGTGATCAAAGCGCTTGAAGGGTGAGCTCACGAAGCGCTCGCCTTAGTGCAGGATCTCGACTGGCTATCCTGCGTGCACACCTTAACTGTAGTCGAACGATCTCCAACCAGCCAGTAGCTAAACAGAGATTTTCTACATCCTTTCTTGAAATGTCCAATGCTTTCTATATTCGGAGGACTTCGAGATCGCTCTAACAAGAGGGAAAGGAACGGAAAAAGAAGGGTGTACGGAATGTTTTGAAAGAAAGGCCTCTTGACGTCTACCTAGAAGTTCTCATCTACAGCTTGCGCTAACGATAACGCAGGTAACGCATTATCGTCGCGCGACCAAGCTGTCGATTGTTGATCAGGAATTTAATATTAACTAATATTAATATTAAATACCTTGAGGTGACTAATCCACGGATCACCCTCGATAGATAGCGGCCCGAGATCCTTCTTAACAAGAGAGCCCTCCTTCGGGCTCTCTTGTTAAGAGGGATCTCGGGCCGCTTGTCGCAGGGCCACGTGGCGCGTCCCCGGGTGGTGGATAGGGGAATTAAACGCGAACCAAATGCGACCGTGTACTGCTCAGAGACGCAGGTGGGATGCAGGGGATGGACTCCTTGCTCCTGCTGTGTCGGGTCGACGCGTTCCTTGTGCGCGGGAGCGGCATGTTCGTGCACAGTGTGCGTGGATGTGTCCGTGACTGTGCGGATTGTAACTATGTCGGCCCGGCCAAAAGCTTGCACTCGGTAGACTGGGAGTACATCGTAAGGCGATTCGAGGCCGCCTCAAAAGTCTCGCCCCGTCCCTTCGGGCAGTCTGGCTGGCTGCCCGAAGTTCTTCGCCCGCACGACAGAGCCCGACTAGCTACCCGTGTGTACTCAAGTCAAAAACAGCAGCACTAAAGGGCCTCATTCCCCTGACCCCGAAAGAGCCCCCATTTCTGCAGCGATGGGAAGGACGAGTACGGAGAGGCTGCTAAAATCTCAGGGCCTAACAAGGCTGCGCAAATTGAGAAGGACTAGGATGACGATCTGTACTTACAACGCCCGCACGCTTGCATCGGAAGCATTCGTCGAGGACCTGATGATGCAAGCCAGGAAGATCAAGTACGACGTCATCGGACTGACCGAGACGAGAAGACACCACCCCCTACACGCCGCCTACGGCTCCGGAGAAGAACTGTTCCTCGGAACATGCGACAGCAGGGGAGTAGGCGGCGTTGGTGTCCTCGTCAACACGCACTTGGCCATGAACATCGATCGATTCGTACGAGTCTCTGATAAGCCGAATCGGACGTCTGCGACTGAAGCGATGTGGTTCCGTGCCAGCTTTGACTGTGTTCGTCGCGTATGCCCCAACATCCGGCTACGACGACGAAGAGGTCGAAGCCTTCTACGTGGAGCTGGAGAAGTTCTATAAGCAAGATCACACCTTCTACAAGGTGATCATCGGCGACTTCAACACCAAGATCGGACCGCGAGGGTCGCCGGAAAAACTTCACATCGGAACCCACGGTTTGGAGTGGAACGAGCAAGGTGAAAGGCTGTCTGAGTTTATCATGTCGACCAAGACCATCCATGGAAACTCGCAGTTCCAGAAGCCTCCCTCCCTACGATGGACCTGGGAATCTCCCGGTGGCCAGTTCCACAACAAGATCGACCACATCATCTTCAACCGAAAGTATTGCCTGACCGACGTCTCCGTTGTCCCCAAGTTCTACACGGGATCGGACCACCGCCTCCTTCGCGCAAGGTTCCGCTTTTCGCGTCAAGGAGAGAATGCCGTGAAGTTCAAGAAGAGGAGTCCCAGAACGACCATCAACTGGGACCTTTACACCTCTCTTGCCGGCCTTTGGGAAGATGCCGTCATGGACAACATCGACGAGGAATACGACCGCTTCGTGCACCATCTCCGCGATAGTGCTAAGGGAGCCGAGAGCTTGAAGACCACCAAGAGACGCCTGTCCCCGGAAACTCTCGAGCTGATATGCCAGCGTGGAGCAGCACGAGCGTCAGGCAACTACCAACTGACGTCCGAGCTTGCGAAGCTGTGCAGAGCGGCGATAAAGGAAGATCTTAAGGAGAGAAGGGCGAAGTGTTGGCTGAAGCTGCAGAGGCAGGGTTGAGCATCCGCAATGCCCACCGGAACTTCGCCAAGATGACCGCTCTCCGACGGTCTAACGGAACGGTCACCTCTTCCAGAAGGACCATGGAGAAGGTCATCCACGGCTTCTACTCCGATCTCTTCGATAGCCACGTCCACCTGCCCCCATGCCATCTTCCGCAGGATGGATGCGTCGTCCCCTCTGTTCTCCCTTCGAGATCCGACACGCCATCTCGTCGGTGAAGAAACGTACAGCACCCGGTCCCGACAGGATCAGACCCGGACACCTGAAGAACCTCCCGCCAGCGCTCATCAACACCTTGGCGCGGCTCTTCGCACGCTACCTGACGGAGTGCAAGTGAAAGAGACCAGCAAGACCGTCTTGCTGTACAAGAAGGGAGACGTGCACGACATGGGCAACTATCGCGCGATCTGCCTGCTGATCGTGATCTACAAGCTGCTCACTCGAGTCATCCTGAATGGGATCAGCAGAACCCTGGACGAAGGACAGCCATGGGAGCAAGCAGGATTCCGGAGAGGATTCAGCACGATCGACCACATACACACCATTACGAAGCTCATCGAAGTGTCGCGAGAGTACAAGCTGCCGCTGTGCCTTACTTTCATCGGGCTGAGGAAAGCCTTCGACTCTGTCGAAACTGAAGCGGTCATCGAAGCCCTGCTCACTCAGGGCGTTCCTACTCAGTACATCAGAGTCCTTCGAGAGCTGTACAGTTGATTCGCGACCAAGATCTCTCCATTCTACAACGACGTCGTCATCGACGTAAGGAGAGGGCTTCGGCAAGGGTATACCATATCCTCGAAGCTCTTCAGCGCCACCCTCGAAAACGTCATGCGCGAACTAGAATGGGAAGACATGGGAGTGAAGGTCGACGGCAGGCAACTGCACCATCTTCGTTTCGCTGACGACATCGTGCTCATAACACCGATCATCAGCCAGGCGGAGCGAATGCTGGCCGACTTCGGTCGTGTATGTGGGAACGTTGGACTGCAGCTGAATCTTACGAAGACGATGTTCATGAGGAACGGACAAGTTTCTGATGCCCCATTCTCGCTCAACGGGACGAATATCTACGAATGCTCCGGCTACGTGTATCTGGGTCGCGAAGTCAATATGGCTAACGACCTAGCGCCAGAGCTAGGCAGGAGGAAACGAGTGGCTTGGGGAGCTTTCAAGAGCGTCGAAGAAGTCGCGAAGAAGACGAAGAACGTCCGACTCCGTGCCCAACTATTGGACTCCACCGTTCTTCCTGCCTCAGAGACCTGGGCTGTACGAAAGCAGGATAAAACACGCAATCGGCGTCGCGCAGCATGGAATCGAAAGGACAATGCTCGGAGTGACACGACTTATGCAAGTGAGAGAAGTCCTCTGGAGTTCCGAGCTTTGCCGACGTTCGAAGATCAGAGACGCTGTCGCGTGAGCCAAGTTGTCGAAAATTGGGTGGGCCGGCCACGTAATGCGCTTAGCAGACACCCGCTGGACGAGAGCCATGACCGACTGGATTCCGCGGGATGTCAAAAGAACACCGGGACGCCCACCATCGCGTTGGTCGGACTTCTTCGTTAAAGCCCTGAACGACCGATATGACGCTCTTCGTGTCCCTCGAGCGAGGAGGATCCATTGGACCACTCTGGCACGCGACAGGGACGAATGGAGACGCTGCTGGCACCCGCTCGAGCAATTCGTTGATCAACGAGACGACAGGTGATACAGGTGATAATACAGGTGAATGCTAGTCGTTTAGGAACTCATAGAGACTTTAGACTTGCAAGGAGGAAAACGACTGAAGGTGCAGGCGAGAGGTAACTAGAAAGACCGCTAGTTCACCATCATACTACTCAGTTACACCTCTGACACAGATGTCAAATCACACATTTTAAGTCGCAGTTCCCTCCAAGGAAGGCAATGAGTAGATGGGGAACCTCAAACTTCTCTCTTCTTGAAACCTCGGCAATGTTGTGAGTTGTCAGTGTACACTGTGCCACACGAGGTTTTTAGGTGGATCTTTATTTCGCAGGGCCTGACGGGTTTCGACTTCACGTCGTCTTCAGAGGCCTGAGCGTGATGCATATGGTAGATTTGCACTCTACATCACAAAGAGCCTTAACTGTCCTAGCATTTTCGACCTACACCTACGACCACAGCTAGAGCCCAAATGGAAGAAACGAACCCACCAATTGGATTCACCGCAGGGTCGATTCGTCCACGTAAGTTAACCAGTAGAGGCGAATGAGGCACACTGTGCATCGCTGTCACGCCGTCTACGTTCACAATGAGGCACAATGGCAAGAAGTCACTCGTCACAGAAAGGCACTCATTTCGGTTGTTCATCACTGGATTTCTTGCGAAAATCCAGAATGCCTCTAACGCTTTTCTCGCGGAAACATCTCCCTCAATGGCCAAAACTGTGCATTTCACCTAGTAATCATTTCCACTATGCGCATCAATCCTATCCCTTCCAAGTGGGTTGGTGAGCAATTCACGTCGTTTCCAGATAGGTGTTCCCTTCTCAGTCTGATAAATTGCTCCTACCTGAACAATCCCATAAACTACCATTTGAGCAAAATGTTTAAATGCACACTCTGAAATGGAGGAACGTTTCAGACTGCTGAACGAGCAGTCACAGTACATTAGACTCACTCGAGAAACTCCGAGCAATGGTTCGCTCGCCTATTTGAACACACAAGTTCGAGTGTCTGACGGAACAGTTAGCGTGAAGTGGTACCGAAAACCAAGCCCCAAGAATATCCTAATTCACGCCAAGTCCGCGCACCCCGCTGCTCTGAAACGTGCCGTTGTTAGCAACATGTTCCGCAAGGCAACGAGGATGTGTACGGGCATGAACGAATATCGGGAATCATTACTGTTGGCTTCGGATATAGCCGTTTCAAATGGCTATGTGGCGTCAACTCGCCATCGGAGAGCTCTATCAGAGATGAAGGGTAGAATTGCTCCTACCTGAACAATCCCATAAACTACCATTTGAGCATATAGTGCAGTCTTCCGAAGTCTCTTCAGTCTTCCGAGATGAAGGGTAGAACGAGAAGATCTTGTTTATACGGGATCTATTGTGCTGGGAATACACCTAAGGGAACATCTATCTGGAAACGACGTAGATTGCTCACCAACCCACTTGGAAGACATAGGATTGATGCGCATAACGGTAATGACTACGAGGTGAAATGCACGATTTTGGCCATTGAGGGAGATACTTCCGCAAGAAAAGCGTCAGAGGCATTCTGGATTCTCGCAAGAAATCCAGTGATGAACAACCGAAATGAGTGCCTTTCTGTGACGAGTGACTTCTTGCCATTGTGCCTCATTGTGAACGTAGACGGCGTGACAGCGATGCACAGTGTGCCTCACTCGCCTCTAGTGGTCAACTTACGTGGGCGAATCGACCCTGCCGTGGATCCAATTGGTGGGTTCGCTTCTTCCATTTGCACTTTAGTTGTGGTCGTAGGTGTAGGTCGAAAATGTTAGGGCAGTTAAGGCGCTGGGTGGGGTAGAGTGTAATTCTAACTTATGCACCACATTCAGGCCTTCGAAGATGACGTGAAGTCGAAACGCATCAGGCCCTGCAAAACAAAAATCCACCTAAAAACCTCGTGTGGCACAGTATAAACTAACTGACTACTAGATCAGGAACAGCGCCGGTGGTGTAAGGCGAACATCGCTGCCCGGAAAGCAGAAGATGCGGGTTCGAGTCCCGCCTGGCGCAAGAGTTTTGATCGCAACAAAACATCCTGTAACAACATATAGCCTCTCTACCTGCCGCTCCAGGCTTAAACAAATGTGTTCAAGCATTGTTACTAGATAAGGAACGTTGCTACCATAAAGTGAGAAAAACAGAATGGTAGAGATGTAACGCCGGGGTGTTTCACCCGGGGCTGGATGTCTAGGGTTGTGGCCTTAACCGGACAGGGAAATCGATTTATTTGCCTTCTTATGGCACCAGCAGGGGTCGGTCCGTCCGCCTCTGCTGTGCCCGCGCTCCTCTCCGACCCGGCCGCTCGCCAGGTACCACCGAGACCAGAATTGCTCCGAGCCGACCGCTCGCGTCCTTGACACCAGTGCAGACTGAGCCTGGCGCGCCCGGGTCCCCTTTATATGGAGTGGCGCGCGGGGAGGGCCGGCCCCCTAAGTGGACACGCGCCGCCCCACCGTCTCCAAATGGCCGGCGCTGGGCACAGGCGAGGCGGATGGCGATCGATTGATCCCGCTGCTGGGAAAACACAGAAACACTGCAATAACATACAGAATTACTATGCACAGAACACTACATAAAACAATACAAGCAGCCTGTATAACCACAATTACAACAAAAGATCACTTCTGCGAGGCCTCGCGCCTCGATCATGCTTCACATGCCGCCCCCTAAGGCTGGATCGTCCCGATTCAGCACTACCGACGATTCCTCTCGCGATTTCGTCTGCGGCCCTGAGGCCCGTCCTCTGCTCGCGTATGGTCGTCGCGGTGATTATCTCGCCTGATGGTGGTCCCCCTTTTTCGTGATTCCCTAGGGCGCCATGGGCCTGGACCACACCGCATGGATGCTGCTCGACAGACGTAATCTCTCGCCGCGGACGTTCCTGATCCGGCATCACAGACAAGCTTGGGCGGTACTCGCCCCGTCTTCGTCGAGCTCTTGCGGCTTTGTTCTGCCGTCGCCGCTTCTTCAGCTCCTTCGAGGCAGCCTCGAATGAACAAGATATTCTCGCCGTCACCACTGGCGTTCGCATCCTACGTTCATTCCTTCCGGGCCTTTCTTCTTTTCCACGCGACTTTGTGACCTTATGCTTGCCCACCACCTCCACGTAGTGGCGACATACCACACCTTCCAATCTCCTCTTCAGTGCGCTGAGGTAGCTGGTAAGCTCCGCGCGCACCTCTTCCACGCAGTCGACCTCATCGCCGTTGACCTTCGACAGCTAACGCTTAGTGCTCTCCTTAGTAAGTATCCGTAGTCCGACTGGCTCCATCTTCATCACCCTCTTACGCTGCGTGTGGGCTACACGAGGTTGAGGAATAGGAGTAGCTGCAGGAGCCTTTTCCTTGCTATTCTGAGACTTCCGGAAGAGATAAGCGGACGTTCCTCGGAGCTCTCTTCGCCTCAGGTTTTTGGAGAGACACCGCTTCTGCAGCATGACTTATCTCAGCAGGGCGACCTCCACTTTCCCGGCGGGGATGACTAAAAACGTTCCGTCTGCCGTAGATGGGGTTACTAGCCTTTGGAACGCGCGCCTTCCCAACTACGCGCCTTCGCACTAGTAGTTCGCGCTCAGCCATCTCTGTGTTATCGCACGTGCTCACCACCTCCCCCTCACGAAACATCTTTGCTCCCGCAAAGGAATTCGTCTTAGGTATCAGGAATTGGTGTTGAGCACTCTGACCTTTCGTATCCGGAAGGATCTCGCCAGAAGACCGCACCACTTCACCTTGCTTCATTTCATCACGATGTGGCGAGACAACCTTTGTCTCTCCCGGCTTAAGGCATATCCTTCGAGCCACTGCGATTACCTCAGAAGCTTTTGTTCTTCGCTGCTGCACCGCAGCTTCCTTAACTTCCGCTTGTTGGCGCTGGTGCCTCCTTCCTCTGGACACCTCTGCCCGACCTCTCGACGACTGTGCATTTGGTGCCAGGCTCCAGCCTAACTTCTTTAGAGCATTCGTGCCCAACACGATCACGTCGTCGCCTCCGGCCATTACAGATAAGCCGATCCTATGCCGCGGGCCCTTGTCAACCTCTACCGTCAGCTTAGCGGCACCTTTGAACGACGTAGGGTTGCCTGAAGCATCGTAGACCGCTTTGCTCCGATCGAGATCTATTTCCTCGAAGTTAGCGTTAAGGTCGTACCCGTTCTGCAGTGCATTCACAAGCATCTGCAGCGGTATGATGCTTACCTGCGAGCCAGTATCCAAAAGGGCAGTGCGCGTCATGCCCAATAACTGGACCTGCGCCGTGGTTTGCGCTCCCACCAGATCTTCGTGGAGACCATTCACTTTGGTGACTCCACATCTCCACTTACTGAGTGAGGCCGTGAAGATCTTCGGCTCCCTTTGCGGTTCAGCCGACTCTGTGGGTTTATCCATGGCTCGCACTGCTCTTTGCTGTAAGCAGTCTTTCCTCAAGTGCCCAAACCTGTTACAGTTGATGCACTTCCTCTGTCCAGGTATTTGTGTTTGGGCTCGCTGGGTATCCGTGCTACCTACCGGCGTATCTCCTCGATCACCTCCTGATCTGTCTAACGCCTTAGCATGATCCCCTCCGCGTCCTCCTTCCGAACGCTTGACCTCGGGCATTTCCACCTGTTCTCGCATAGCATCCGCCATGCGCTTGCTCCTCTCACACCGCTGCGCCATGGCCTTCACCATCTCGTAGGCCAACTCCTTCGGCGCGATTTCCATCGCCGTGTAGAGCTGGAGGTATTCTGGCCAGTTGGTTAACTGGCTCACCAGCTCTCCGGCCCTGGTGCGAGACAGGTCTTCTTCTGATTGGTCTGGGTACGCACTCCGCGTTAGCCTTTCTAACTCGACGCAGTACGTCGTGATGTCCCCAGTTTTTCTTAGGCGTTTCAACTATAAGTAGGCCTTTAGCTGCGCGGACGAGTCGTCCTCTCTCAACTTGGCCTCGAGAGCACCTACCAGATCCTCAAAACTGCTTTCACGTACGTGCTTCGGTAGGGCTTGGGCTACCGCCTTAGGGTAACCATCCATCTTGGACAACAGCAAATACGACAGCATGTCATCCCGCAACCCTAAGCTACCGTACTTTATGCGGAACTTCAGCACAAAGTCGCTGAAGTCCTTGCCCTGAGGATTCTTGTACGTCTCTACGTCGGGTAGGGTCATTGCCGCGAACATCGCGCCTAACGCCTCTCCTACGTTACAAGACCCACATGAGGATCTGCACGATCTAGTCGTCGACCGGCTCCCGGTCCTCATCGGCTGAGGCGATGCGCCCATCCTTCCTTGCAGACACTGATTCTGATCGAATCCTTGATTGCTCATGCACGTCTCCTCCAGGCGTTTACCCTGAGCAGCTGCTACCGGATGAAAACCAGCGCAGTAGACCACATCGTCGAAATCAGCCGCCTTTGGCCGATTGTGAACCGGTGCTCTACCAGTGTTCTCACTGTGCTCCGCATGAACCACGAAGCGTGACACCTTCACCGGTGTACTGTCTCCTCGACCATTCCTTTTCCCGTGCTGCAATACGCTGATGAAGGACTACCTCGCTGCCCAGCGAGCACATCTCGAGCACGGAACCGTTGCTTCAGTCCATCACGCGCTTCTTTAGCCAGCACCTTCAACGAGAGGAGTTCAGCTTCCAGCTTCTGTAGCCCCGAGCTGTTCTTCGATCGCCTCACATTGAGCCTCGATCTCCTCGCCCATGCCTTTCAGCAGCTGATTCTGTCCTCTCTTGGACCTTGCCTTGGTGGTTTGTGCCACCTTGGCTGGAATTTCCCGCAACAGGGCTAGGGAGATAGAAACTCTCCTGATCACATCCCTCACCTGTGCAGGACCTCTGTTGCCGATCTTATCCACTTTCGCTACGAGGTGTCCAACCCTCGCCTCCATGGAGAGCTGCTCGGCTTGTGACGGATCTTCAGGCATCATCTTACCGATGCCGTTGATCCTTACGTCAGTAGCGCCTGACATCTCCACTACACCGCCTTGCTTCGTTGGTGTACGGGCGAATCTCGCCACCCGCAACAATCCGCGCAAGACTACCCTCGCGAATCCTGCAGCAAAGACTTCACGCAGTTGTAGCACGGTCAACCCTCCGCGACCACTACACGCGCCGACACCAGAGAATCGGCAGCAAGGACGCCCAACCGCCATGTTGCGACACGCAACCGCAGGACGAACCTCTGCTCGAGCTCCAGCGAAGACGCCGCGTAGCATGCTCGTCAGCCGTCCACACGACCTGCTACACTGCCTAGTCTATGGCAGTACTCGCGGCGTATCCGCTCCTCGCGGCTTTCAGGCGGTATCAGTATCGATCCCTGTCGTTTGGTTCGGCCCCCATGTAACGCCGGGGTGTTTCACCCGGGAGCCGGATGTCTAGGGTTGTGGCCTGAACCGAATAGGAAATCGATTTATTTGCCTTCTGATGGCACCAGCAGGGGTCGGTCCGTCCGCCTCTGCTGTGCCCGCGCTCCTATCCGACTCGGCCGCTCGCCAGGTACCACCGAGACCAGAATTGCTCCGAGCCGACCGCTCGCGTCCTTGACACCAGTGCAGACTGAGCCTGGCGCGCCCGGCCCCCTTTATATGGAGTTGCGCGCGGGGAGGGCCGGCCCCCTAAGTGGACACGCGCAGTCCCGCCGAATGGCCGGCGCTGGGCACAGGCGAGGCGGACGGCGATCGATTGATTGCTGGGAAAACACAGAAACACTGCAATAACATACAGAATTACTAACAGAACACTACATAAAACAATACAAGCAGCCTATATAACCACAATTACAACAAAAGATCACTTCTGCGAGGCCTCGCGCCTCGCTCATGCTTCACAGAGAAACTTTTTGGTAAAGTGCAAGAAAAAGAAAGCCGATAGATTAATCTCACTTGTATATCTTGCTAAGCATATGTACTGAGGATTCACTTCCAAATTTACTTTTTGTCTGCCTGTGTGTTTTAGTTAAAACCACTATTGAATCTTGAACATGTGCCATAAATGTCAGAAGAGACGCGTATTGCCGTCCGCGGAAGCTTAGAGGTGGGTGTTTTTTCTCAAGCAGCTCTGGGAGACCCTTGCGCTGTGGTGGGATATCACAGAACATTTGCAGACCCTCCCCTGCTCTGGGTTTTGACTTCTTTTGGTCTTCAGTGCGGCTAATCTTTTCACATCCCTGGAAAGACTCAGCGCATCACGTTGCCGTTGCTGAGCACTGCATTTTTCTTCCAACATGTGAGGTCTATTTTTGAAAGATTATTCTCCAATACTACCAAATAGCAACGGCGCTAGGGTTTTCTGTGAGCAAAGATGGAGCTCAGATTCAGGCATGTGGGAAGACTGAGTTTATAAAAAGAGCATATAGAAAGATTTGCTACGGTAGTTCTCCATGATAGAATAACTCAGATATCGCATGAGCAATGTTCGAATAATCATTCCTTTCAATCTTGGCACGACAGCTCAACGACTACCTGCCATACAGTTCTAAGACATGCCAAGATTCAAGGACAGTCGCTCATGGAATATCTTCCTTTCGATGTTTGAATTGGAGTGACGTTCGAAGAATGCTCCGTCTCTGTGTCCAACTTCTAGCATTACCTGATTAATACTTTGTCACGATGCTCAAACTCGAACAATGCTCGGACAAGAGCGGTTTACGACTTTCGCTAAATCGGGCAAAAGTCAATGGAGATTGCACGAACATCTGTTCGAAC
This sequence comes from Heligmosomoides polygyrus bakeri, assembly GCA_947359475.1. Classification (NCBI taxonomy): domain Eukaryota; kingdom Metazoa; phylum Nematoda; class Chromadorea; order Rhabditida; family Heligmosomidae; genus Heligmosomoides; species Heligmosomoides polygyrus. The sequence goes on along the minus strand of OX375868.1, from coordinate 50,094,707 downwards.
GCGTTGCTGGAGCTCAATTCCAAGTGGAAGACTGCATCCACGCGGCCACGCAAATGAATAAGGCAGTAGAAACGGATCAATCAGAACTAAGACATGGACTGTCTAATAGCGGAATCGCGGTCATCGCAATCAGCTCATAATTGTGGGTAGGCACGGTCGTTTCAAAAACGGTCACAGCAGTAGCCTTGGGTGGACTATGTCGGTCCGATTCTGATCTTTTCAAGGGTTCAGAATAACTGACTCGAATTTGAGAACTCCGTTCCCGTGCTGACAGGTGACTGGCGTTGACATCACTAGTTCTTCATCTTGGGAGAGTGGCTGCAATTTCCAGTAATGAGCACACATTTTGACGGGTGCTTGAGCCAAGGGAATCCATAGAGAACTTGGTGCAACAAACCTGTAGGATAAGTGCGTAGACGAAGCTTCCTTCCGGCTGGGAGGCCATTGTGCGGCCAGATACTTCCGCCAAGGTCGCGTAATGGGAAGGTAAAGGCAGTTTGCCTCTTTGGAACAGTGATGATGTCGGCTGAAATCTGAAATCGGCTCACCTCGAGGAACATTGGGAGAATAGGTTGCACGACATGCTCTAACAGCAAAATAGTTTCCTTCCTTGCATAAATGCCGAGTTTTTTGTTTCATTTGTACTTGTGATATTTGCGCTTTCCTGCAATCGACTATTTAGAGTGTTCTGGAGATACGCACGACTTCCCCAGGTGCGACTATCGTTGAGTCTCGGCAAGATTGCTTTTTGCCTGTTGAGGTTGATTTTAAAGGAAGGGGAATGCTTCGGGATTGCGGTCAGAATGCTGGGCCTGGAAAGCGACATCACTGCCCGAAAAACACTAGAGGCCTTTTCACTCTGAGAACTCGAAAATTAACCGGAAAGGGAAATGTCTTGCGATCACCACCCAACTTTCATGGTCAACTTCTAAGTATTTACTGGCTGCAAAATGCTCTACTTTCACATACTGTGCTTTCTGAATTGTCCATCATCGAAGTAGCAGAATCTCACGATCAGATTAACATTTGGACTACTACTCCTCAGACAGCAAAGCTTGAAAGTGAACGGATCCGAATGATCCGCACATCACTCTGGCAGATGTTAAATGGAAAGCCCGTGAGAAGGCCAGCAATACTTGACGGAGTGCGAGGGGTGCTAGTCAAGTTGGTTAGTCAGCGGTTCATACTTCCTTCTCGGTTTCCTTCCGCACTTTCTTTCATCGCGCTATGAGGTTGTAAGGAAAGTTCGGCCAGATTTCAAGGCTTAGAGAAGCCCAAATACTGGGATCAAAGAACATCTTTTCAGTAAAATTGAAACTGTTACATTCACTACACCTCCTCTGATGTGAAAGGCATTTAGATACCGAACTACCTTAAAAATCGGAATTCAGCCGTAATCAAAGGAAGCGAATTGGACACCATAATATTGCACAAACATGATATTCCCAACTAGATAGCCAGATGTTTAAGAAGTGCACACTCAAGGATAGGTTTTCTATCCATAAGTATATTGTGTGACGATGATTTTTAATCTATGGTTGCACTAACTTTTGCAAGCAGAACCAAGGCTTCTCAGGCGGATCGTAGTTCATGAAGTGTCGGGCCATTGCCAGTCAAAGGCTTCGGATTCAAAGGATTAGTTTTGCATAAGTTGTTCACCCTAGGAGTGGATTTGTGGGATAGTAGATAATTTGAAGAAGACATAGGAGATTCCGCAAAATTCCGATCATGCTAGTGTTCCCTTAACGTCCCAAACAATCTAGTCGGCTACAGCTGTCGTCCAAGGGATGTCAGCGAGGCGCACTACGCGTCCGGCCCACCTAATTTCGATGACTTCGGCCAGGAGACGGTGTTCCGACCCTCAAACGTCGACGAAGCGAAGAACTCCGAGTAGACTCAATTGCGTGACTCGTGTAGTTCCGAGCATAGCCTTCCCGATTCCTCGCTGCCCAACGGTGATCGCGTTCATCCTGCTTTCGGAAGGCACAGCTTTCCGAGGCATACTTTAGGGCAGGAAGGAGGGAGGAATCGAATAGTTGGACGTAATGCTGTAGTTCGTCGTCCTTTTCAATACCTATTCGGCGCTCACGAATGCTCTGCATGTGCGGCAGGCTGGTCTTCAACTGAGGAGCTGGATGTCGGGACTAGGCTGTCGAACAACGAGATACCGTTTCAGACACTCAACTGACCAGTACAATTGCTGGATTCGAAGGAGTGTTCCAGGTTTATGACACCTCTGAAGAGGATGACCAGGATTTTTTAGATTTTCAACATCTTGGAACTGGGTGGTCTTACCTGAAAAATGGTCCTAGTGAAGTGAAAAATAGTGAAGATTAGTAGTAGTCGGATTGTAGTCCAAAGAAGAAGGAAATTATTAAAGGCACGGACGAAAGAAAACTGTTGCCGAGTTTCCGTTCATAAACTGCAGGGTGTCTCAAAAAAATGTATACACTGTTTGAAAGGTGATAACTTTGCTCACAGTAAAGATGGTAAGAAAGTTAAAAGCTCATATGAAAGCTTAAGAGAATAGAAATTTTCAAACATATGAGCGGCATGGAATGCGCCATGCACTCGTCTGAAATTTTGCATTTTACGCTCGATTGATTATGTTTCGCTTGAATACTTGTTATAGTTTCTTTACAAAGTGGACGTTTCGATTGATTTGTGCTTTTTCAGGGTTTGGAGCTTAAAACATACTTCGGCTTGCGAAAAAAAGCAGGCTATCCTTAAAATTCTAAAATGTCTGCTAGTGAAGCTTTTGAAGACGTTTGAGAATCATATGAAAGCACAGTGTAGCGAGATGTCTGTGGTGTGTAAATAGTCAAGACTGCGCCATGCTCCCGATTGACACCTTGCATTTTCGACTCGTTTGATTGGGCATGGGCCGAATGCTTGTTACTAGATTGCTACTACTTGGCCTGACTAACCTGCGCTGAGCTTCTTTAACGCTTAGAAATTCGAAAAACACGTGAAAGACACGTGAAATGAGAGTTTTTAATTCAAGCTGAATGGAGAGGTTATTCGGCATAACTACAGCTACTGAGAGACGGAAAACGGTAAAAGGGACATAGCACAGGTTAATGTGGCCAAGTAGTAACGAGTTGTGACAAGCATTCAGCCCATGCACAATCACTCGAGTCTAAAATGCGAAACTTCAGGCGGGACATGGCGCAACCTTGACTCTTTACACGCCACTGAAATCCTGCTACACTGCGCTTCCATATGAGTCTCAAACATCTTCACTAGCAGCAATTTTAGAACCTTTGGAATAGCACCTGCTTTTTAGGATATCCTGCATTTTTGGAAAGCAGTAGTGCGCTTTTTAGCTTCAAACCTTAAAAAATCACAAATCCATCAATCTGGCTAATTCGCGGAGAATTTATAACAAGTATTCAAGCGAAACACAATCAATCGAGTGTAAAACGCTTGATTTCAGACAACTGCAGCGCGCATTCCATACCGCTCATTCGTAAGAAAACTTCTGTTCTCTTTTTTATATGAGCCCTTAACTTCTTCAGTACCCTACCGTGAGCAAAGTTACCACTCTTCAAACAGTGTATACAATTTTTTGAGACACCCTGAATTTGTTCCACGTACTGGAGTTGAGATCGAGAAATGGGTTCGAATAGTTGTTAGAACAATATCGATCGATTTTCTGAAAACCGGTTTATCGAAAACAGTAAATCGCTGTTTATCTAACAAAATCGAATTGTGAAGCACATTAATTTTTTCGCTTGTTTGAAAGTTTAAAGACTGATTTATTACTTCCTACCTTTAGGCTCGTTTCTACCAATCCCAAAGGGCTCACCTCTACATGCACTGTGCCTAGCAATCATCCGCGAGCGCCTGCAGGCGTCCAACTCACGCTTCAGAGTAGCGGAGTGCGGTCGTGGTGTTAAAGTGGTAGACATCTGCTGGGTACCGATGAGGCCGTCCCCATTTGAGTTTATGCTTTGGGGCACATTATGCCGTTACTATTATCGGTGGCGATGTCCGTTCCTCCACGTGGTGCCACTGGAAACTGCCCGCTCTGCGAGCTAAGCCGAACACGGACATTCGATTGCAGGCGACAGGCTCTTGTGACAGGCCCGCCTACGAACACCAATGTCACATCACATGCTTCATGACATTGCAAGTTTTGCTACGGCGTCCGCGGGAGCCCACTCGCAAAGCCCGGCGAGTGTGGAAAATATGCGAGCGTCCCTGATGCGAGCACGGCATCGGGGGGCAACTGAGCTAGTCCGAAAGTCCCGTAACGTAAGTAGGACCCGCGTGGCAACGCTGTATGTGGGTACGTTGACGGGCCGCTCGTGCGAGTTGGTTGAAGCACTGGAGCGTAGAAGAGTTTATCTCTGTGCGGTGCAGGAGACGAGGTGTCCTGCCGCAAGTCAAGGGACATAGGACGTGGCTTCAAGGCCGTTCTATGTGGAAGTCCCAGGACCACCAGTGGCGTCGGAATAATCGTTTCCGAACGATTTCGTGACACGATTGTAGGCGTTAACGCTTTGACGATCGATTGATGAATATCGTTGTCGCCGATAAGGAGCGACTTTATCACTTCTTCTCTGCGTATGCTCCGCAGACGGGCTGCTCCGATCAAGCCAAGGATGAGTTTTGGAGCCTGCTTGATGAGAAGACAGCAGAGGTACCGTCGAAAGATGTCGCTGGTGACCTTATGGGCACGTCAGCGCGACGAAAGACGGGTACAGCTGTCATGGTGGATTCGGTTATGGGTCGCGTAACGCCGATGGTGAGCGTATCCTTGAATATGCAGAATCGCATAATCTCACCATAGTGAACACCGTATTTCGTAAACGCTAGTCCCACCTCATCTCATAATACAGTGAGAGCTCCAAGCCTAGATTTCGTCCTTGTGAAGGATCGCGACCGAATCTTGTCACAGATGTGAAGGTCGTGCCGTATGAGACGGTCGCCCCACAGCGCCGACCGCTCATCTGCACTCTGAAGATCGTCCCTCCGAGGCTGAAGCAGGACGAGCGATGCGGTCCGCCGAGAATCAAGTGGTGGCGAATGAATAAGAAGGAAGCAGCTGTGACTTCTCGCGTGTGGTTACCGATAGTCACAGCTGTCGACGAAACTTGGAAGAAGGCTGTCGACGCGATACGTGAAGCTGCAAGGATAGAGCGTCATCACGGTGCCTGGACGACGCATGGTCGAAAAGCAGACGTGGCTGTCGACAGACGACGTGAAAGCAAAAGTGCGAGAGAAGAAGTCGCTCTATCACGTGTTTCTCGGCGAAAAGACAGCCGATAACTGGCGGAAGTTCCAAGAAGCGAAGAGGGCTGCAAAGAAGGCCGTGGCTGTTGCAAAAGCCACTCATTATGGAGATGTCAACGAGAAGCTCGAGTCGCGCGATGGTGAGCGGTATCTGTACCAACTTGCAAAGTTTCGCCATCGGCAGACCGAGGGTATTGAGAAGTTTTTTTGGCATCAATGATGAGAATGGCCGTCTTCTTATGGACTGCAAGAAGGCATTGAAGCGATGGCGCGACTACTTTAAGGAAGTCTCTACGGTAGAATTTCCTCAACCAGCCATCCCCTCTACGGCTCCAACCCACGGCCCCGTTCAAATGATCACCGTGGAGGAGATTGAAGCGGCTTTGAAGAAGATGAGGCCAGGCAAAAGTACTGGGCCCGATGACATGACAGCTGATTTATGGAAGTCCAAGTACTGAAACCCTGCTGAGAGGTTGGCGAAGTTATTAATCAGGTTGTGGCGGAGAAGAAAGTCCCTGAGAGTTGGCGCCAAAGTACGACGATTCCGATTTGGAAGAAGAAGGGCAGTCCTGCAGACTGCTCCAATTACCGTCCGATTCGCTTGCTTCCGCACAGCATGAAGATCTTTGGGCGAATTGTCGACGGACGAATTCGGGACATTGTCCAGCTTTCCAGCAATCAGTGCGGCTTCGTGGCTGGCTGTGGCACCGTTGATGCCATTCACGCCGCCCGCCTCCTGATAGAGAAGCATCGCGAGAAACAGAAGCCGGTGCATATCGCCTTTCTCGACTTGGAGAAGGCCTTTGACCGTGTACCGCGTGAAGTGATATGGTACCCTTGCGACATCATGGAGTTCCTGGAGAGCTCATAGAGTGGGAGCGAATTCTCTACTCTTGTCCAAGGAGTCGAGTTCAAGCTGCAGCTGGAACCTCGATGGAGTTTCCCATTTCTGTTGGGGTACACCAGGGTTCTGCGCTTTCCCCACTCCTCTTTGTTGTCGTCATGGATGCCATCACACGAGATCTTCAGAAGCCCTCCCCTGGACATTGCTTTATGTAATGCTCGCTAGCGAAGATAAAGGTGAACTTGAGCGAGAGGTGCAAGCTTGGTGTGATCGCTTGGAGAGGTTTGGACTCAAACTGAACGTGAAGACGACCGAATACCTAAAGACGGATGTTAATGAGTCCAGCTCCATCAAGGTTAACGGCATCGAGCTTCCACGCACTGCGGTCTTTAAGTACATGGGATCAGCAGTCGCGTCTGACGGCAAACTGATGGTCGAAGTGAATTCACGCGCGAGTGCAGCTTGGTCCAAATGGCGTTCGTTGACTGGCGTGCTCTGCGATAGGAAGATACCAGAGCAGCTGAAGTCGAAGATCTACAGGGCAGTCGTCCGGCCGGTAGCAATGTACGGCGCTGAGTGTTGGCCAGCGACCAAGGAAGTTGAAACGCGCCTCAGCGTCATTGAGACGAAGATGCTGCTCTGGACGGCTGGAGTCACGCGCATGGACGGCATCCGAAACGATGTCATTCGGCAGAAGTTCGGTGTCGCACCGATAGCGGACAAGATGCGCGAAGCTCGCTTACGATGGTACGGCCACGTTCTGCGTGGAAAGGAAGACAGCGTCCGCAAGATAGGCCTTAACTTCGAGGTAATAGGAAAGCGGCCTAGAGGGCGCCCGAAGCAGCGATGGGCTGATACGTTACATAAGGACTTGAAAGTAGCTGGTGTCCACTCTGATCTAGCGCTGGATCGGGAAAGGTGGCGTCATGACACCAGAATAGCGGACCCTGCCACGAAGCGGGACAAACGCTGAAGAAGAAGAGGAGGAAGAAGATGCTGTTACTATTATCTCCCTATGTCTTGTGGTTTTTCCAAACCTTGGTGGAGGTCTCGGAAGATCCGAATTGAACACACACCATAACAAACAGGATGCACATGAACTGCCAGCTACTTGGGACCAACTCCTGAACTTGCCAGCCAAGGGAAGTCTTGTCGTGATTATTTGCTACTTTTTGTCTGTCGCCTGGCCTTTTCAACAAAAATGATAGCAGCCATTGAACGTTGACTGACCTGCAGTACGACGTGTCTTCAAAGTCGCAGGTAGTCGAAACCTCATTACTTGGAACAAACGGAAGCGACTCCACGCACGCGGTGAAGTCAGAGAGAAACCGCAACTCCACAGGACAGGAAGGAACTGAAATTTCCTCTTGGATTTGTAGTCCGGCTCTCTTTCGGATCAATGCGGATTGAACTGTCTCTCACCTTGGTCACTGTTGGAAGTCGGAACAATGGAATTTCCTGTATCAAGCAATGGCGAGAGCACCGGTCCCTTGCCAGGTGGACTCTGAAACGATACTTCGTTGTTGGGATTCTACTGTACGTAGAAATGGAGGGATGCCAATCGGCCTCTAATTGTTCATTTTTGGAGCCAAACTGTGACCTCGTTTAGATGGTCTAAAATTGCGTGCTTCCTTCAATGAGATACCCTATGAATCGTATTTTAAGAGCACCGAGTATGGTGCCCTTCTTGCAGGTGTTTTAGTTTTGCCTATGGTTGCTTAGGAAATTAGTGCTCCATGGAGGAAACTTAGTCGATCCGATCAAATTAGGTTTCCTGACTCGGCCTGTCTCACACTGTAGGAATCATCATGCTGACCTTGACGTCGACAGCGATATCTACTTTGTGCTTTATCATCAGCTGCAAAGCAGCTGCAGGTGGCAGGACTACTTACGTAGCCATTTTTGAAAATGAATTTCTTAGCATTTGAACGATGTCGACAGAAGTCTCTTTCCTATGGTCAGCCAACTTTCTGCACTATCCTCGGACTGTCTGTTTGCGTTTTCCTGGATCCTCAAAATGTAACTCTCTATCTTACCACCAAGGTTTCAGTTCCTTGTACGGTGAAAACGTCTGAAGGAGGCGGTGGTGGAGGCGGAACATAGCCTGGATACGGAGTGAAGGCTTGGTTGGCGTCCACTTGGTTCAACTCCACTATCGAGTTCGAAGGGTCGAATCCAGCATTGATCGGCTCGATGCCCAGAGGCTGCGACAGTTGTTCTGATGCTGAAATCGGATCGCATGAAGCAGCAAGGTTTGGAAACACTAACAAGGTGATCATTTCGAAGCAGCGAATCTACCTGAATTGCTTTCCTGGAAGGCGATTTGAGGTTGCTGCTGATTGAACTGATCACCGACGGGTCGACTGCTGGCGCCTTGGGCGAGGGGTGTTCCCAGAGGAGGTTGACAGGCTTGCGCTTGAAGTGATAAGTTCATAAGTTGTCATCATTGTTAACCGAGGAAAGTAGATTGACTTTAGCTGCCGCATAATTAGTGTCAGGTCTAATAGTAAAAATAGTAGTAGTAATAGTAAAAAACAGTAATAAGTGCATGTGACAAATGTCAACAGTGCCAGGTTTTGGAAACCGGTAGAGGAAATAGAATAGCTTGGCGCCTGACTGCTGCGGCTAGCAAGCCTTCAGGAACGGCAGCTGAAGAAGTCAGCTGGGGCGATTATTCCTCTCCCGTTCGAAGAAAGGTCTTGCTAGAGCACAGTGGGGTTGCTGGAAAGCGAATTCAGTAACTCATCACATTACATAAATTTATTTATTTATTTGAACAAAATTTTGCCCTAAAACGAGTAGTGAAACAATGGACACGATGCATCGAAAATCACAGGTCGCTGGACAGAAAAAAAGAAGAAAAAGTAATAAACCTCAACGAACCAATATAATGCTTCAACCTTAATTTTCCGATGTGGGTAGCCTTCAACCGAGAAGAAAAAGTAGTTTCACAAATTAAATGAAATTTGCACCCAAATGCACTGGTTTTGGGGTGGGGAAGGGGACCTTGATGGGCACGAGCAGTGGCGGCCCGTCAACACTGCAAGTAGCTAGGTAGAACGGCTCCGGATACAAGCTTAGTAGGTCCGCCGCCTCAATCAGCATCCACTTGATGGTTGTATAGGAAAGCTAATCATCATGATATGATATGATCTTAGGAATGGTAAGGTAAAATTAATTGTTTGCCAGATAGACCAGAAACAATAACATGAAGTTGCACAACCATGCAAAAGCGTAAGAAAATACGGAAATGTAGGAGGTTAACACTATACAGAGAGAGTTGTCATAACTGCGAATAAGCAAAACAACTCAAACTCATCTACTAAGCTAGGAACGCAAGCAGTGAAAACGGCAAACACAAGCGCAAGTACATAGTGAGAACTAAAAACCCAAAAATCTCTGAAAATTTAGAAAAATTGAAGGAAATGCAAGAAAATAACGCCTTGCTTAGGATAGGTCAACGATATGCAGAGTTGGCTGTAGGTCAATCTTTTTAGGCCTTCCCGGAAGATATTAATCTTCGGCGCTTCCAGTAGATTTGCGTCTCAAAAGAAAATGGAGTTGAAGATCTTCTCACGGTTTTTCCTCTTTCTTTGAGATTGCGAATGCAGTAAGGATTGCGGTGACCCAGTGTTAACGAAAATATCCAGTACTTGATCGCATTAAGGACTGATTCCCCTTTTAGTATCTGAAAACAGAAGACGAGATCACTGAATATGTGTTCGTCCGTAGAACAGACTTTTGAGATTCAGAAGCTTAATTCTTTCCTTATAGCTGGTTGACACAGAGTCAGACGAGGGCCGTACGTATCTACAGAACACAGCGTTTGTAAAGGTTACTTGCATTTTTTAAACTTGGACTGGAATGTTTTTATAAATTGGCACCAAACCTGACAGCAATATTCCAGTACTGCTACGACATATATTTGTACTAGCTAATAAGGATTGAGCTTTCCGGTTTTTAGTGTTTTCAAAAATCAAAAACATAGTGAAAAAAGCTTTTCATACAATGGTATGTGATCTCCAGAATTTAGCTTACGGTTCACGAAAGTAAATCACCAAACTCAGGTGCAGAGCTTAACACACAGTTGTTGAAATTGTACTCCACATTATCTGAGGCAACAATATAGATATTACTTTAATGAGGATTATGTTGGTGCTCCGTTCTTAAATTTTAATCCCAGGCTAAATATATGTGGGCAGAAGCGTGCGTAGCGCAGTTGGAGAAGATGCCAGGCGTCGTACACAGTGCAATTCTGTTTCGTAGTCCTTTTTTTCGTCAAGACTAACCTTCGACGGAGGGGTCAATGAGTTGGTACCAAACATGTTTGGGGAAGGATAAAACATGGGCTTTTCCATGAGCTGAGCAGTATAAGGCATTGTACAGGCCACATACACATTCAAGTAGCAGCAGTTCGACGGGGCCACCACCAGTTGGACATGGTCTGTGCTCTTTATGTTGAGGTGGAAGAATACTTGGGGAACTTCGGAGCACGTTCATAGCAGCATCCCTCCTATAACCGGCAAGCAGTGTGCGCCAGGTTAGTAGACTGTAAGCTTGCAAAAATTTCAACGTTGTGGCGAGAAGGAGGTATTCGGCACCGCTATCTCCGATGTTCGATCAGCGGAGACTGTGGGCGATAATCTCCTCTTGTAAGAAGGGCTGAATCAACGAGTCACTGAATCATAGTGGGTGGAACTGTACATAACTCGAACAACCACAAAAAAGCGAAGAAGTGAGGTGAATAGATGGCAAGCAGATGATGATGATGATGACATGGTGAAGCTTTTCACCATATCGCTTGATAAGCCGCGCTATCAAGGATTTCGGCTGTGTTTTCTCCGTTAGATTGCGTAGGCCGTTGATGAACCTGGCCACAGGGTGTTTACGATACGAACACACACGGTGCTGCCTGGCTTTCGCTAGAAGCTCACAGAGCCATATCGTGTTTATTCTGGTGAGAAGAAGATTTTGGTATCAATTCCGATGTCAGAAAGAAATGTTGTAGTAGAAATAGCTGCAGGGTGAAGAAATTCTTGATGTGAAGTTTGACTTTGTTGCTAAGACAACCCATAAATGTCCATCGTTCGCTACGAAAGAAGGCCTGAAATTCCTCGACCCTATCTGTAGCGCGCAGCCCTTACTGCGCATTCACTCTATCTTAACAGGACAAACTAGAACGAGCGTTTCTGTCAGCCGAAGAATACCAGTTCGCTTTGGCACATTGAGATGGGAGTGCATATTATAGTCGTGCTCTGGAAATTTTTCGTATATTCAAATTGTTTCGAATGCCTAAAAATTTCGAATATTTGAATTCGATACATTCGGCATCGCGATTTTTCGAATAATCGATTTCGACTGTTCAAATTCGAATGAAAGCTACGCGAGTACCCCCTATTGGAATAGATTATTCGAGTGCAACAGTTATGGACATCATACATTCCTATCCACTGTGCCACCGTTGTCGGTGGAGCACTGGACGCGGAACAGTGGATAGAGAAACAGTATGCTGGGTCTGTGGTTCGACTCCTCCGGCCACAACTCTTTGACTGTCACTCCGTTCTTGAAAATTATGTGACACAGCTAGTCGAAGCTCTGCATGTGAAATCGCATCGAAAAGCGTCGCCACAGGAAGGACGCCATATTCATTAGCACTGGTGTACTCTCACGACTTATGAGTTCGAAGAAGAAGTCCCGCTCAAACTTCGTGTGGCTTTTTTTGGGTGGTGACTGCGAGTATGACATAAGTAGCACAATTCTGTCAGGCATATTGATCAGGTTTCATGAACACATAATTACCTATAGCCACTCCTCCGTAATACCAATTGAAGAATATCATGTTCAGCAGATTAAGTTCCTCGAAGTAAAGTTTGGGCGAAGTCGGTGATCCTGGCACCACTACTATTACTCGCCCTTGTCTACCGTATGCGGCTGCAACTTGAAAAATGGATATCGCAATGGCGACATACATCCCGAACTGCTCGCCTTGGGCGAAATTTTTTCGAACTTTGGAGTCGTGAGAGTGCATGTGACGTGACAGTGCTAATCAATCCGTTCTCCTTTCTGACGAACCTTTTCGTTGCAATTTCGTCTGGGGAGCATATATTCATCGGATTAGACCTTTCTTTATGAAATTCAGGATCCTACGTCATTGGGTAGTTAAACTACAAACAGAGGCCTTCCCATTGTGCCGCCTGGCTATCCGCTGTACCACCACCGCTCGGAAAAGCGGCTTATTTGAGCTTGGCGTTTGTGGTTGCCCGACTTAGAGCGCATAGAGTGCACGGGTAAAGCGAAACAGAAAATGGTTCTGATGTGCGTTGCAGATCTCTAACAAGGACTTGGAATCAGCACTCGAAGCTGTACTCCGTGATGTAGATTTCACCTCAGAGTGCTGCGATATGGGTTACCTTCCCTAGAGAGTCCCGGGTAGTCAGCTCCTATAGACTTCCTCCAGCTATTTAGAACCATTCTAAAGTGAGTGCGAGGTTGAGACTGCTAAATACTAACCGGTACTTTTTGCTTCCTAAACCATTTGTGAGCCACAGCCCTCACTGCCTCGACAGGAGAATACGGAGGTATTCCACAGGTTGTACAATGCCGAGCCTATTATCGATGATTAAGCCTTTGAGCAAGCAGGACTACAGCACTTGAATAAGAACCATTCTAAGGAAAGAAAAATAAGCAAAAATAAGAAAAATTGAATAAGAAAAATAGGTGAGATGAGAAAACCGGTGGATGGCCAATCTATTAGGGGGGGGGGGGCAAAAGTAATGAGACAAAATGAAAAAAATCTTTATCTCTTTATAACTCAATTACAACTCAACGATGCCGAGGAATGTATTTGCCATTAAGGGCAAGGAGCTTGCTGCCATCGCTCAGCCAACTTTCTGATCCCATCCTTCCAGAACTGCTTGGGCCTGGTGTTGATCAACTGCTCGATATGGTTGTCAAGGACTGCTTGGGTTCTTGTGTCCCTTCCGACTAGGAAGTCCTGTAGGCTCAAGAAGTAGTGACAGTCGCATGGAGAGATGTCCAGCGAATACGGTGGGTGAGGCATGTGAACGTAGCCCAGCTGGCCAAGCTTAACCGTGCTTATTTGTTCCCGATGGGGTGCGGCGTTGTCGAAGAGGAGAATCTTCTTGAAGCGCTGCGAATGAATAAGAGCGAGTCACCGGCCCATCTCTTCTATTTCGTTCACCATGGCCTTGGAGTTCATCGTGGTGCTCTTGGGAAACAGCTTCCGGTAAACCGATCCATGGGCGCAGACCCAAAAGCTCCAAAGATGCTTCTCGCCGTGAACATCTCGCCGAACGAAGGTCGGTAACAGGTCACCAGGCCTCACCCAGACTCGCTGCTTGGCAGGATTAAGGTAGAAGACGTACTTCTCATCTTGCGTGAATATTGAGCCCAGGCTGCTCGGGGTTGGGAATTGGGCTAGATTTGCGCGACACAGCTCGACTCGTCAGACTGGGGTTTTGGCATGCTTCTGGAAAGGGCGGAAGTGGTAGCTTCTCAGATGGGTTTCAGCAAGTAGCATACAAACATACAAATACGACAAGCACGAAACCAGACACCAACCACGAGATATATGGACACGGCATGGGGTGTCTCATTACTTTTGCCCCCCCCCCCCCCTAATAATAGAACAGCCGCAATTTACACGACATGGCATGCCGTTTCTCACGAAGGGTTTATGACCGAGGTCGAATCGGTACGATAACTTCCACTGAAGATTCATTCGGATCCTTCAGCTATTTTAATACACGATAGCACATCAGTGTTAGCCAGTTAAGAAAAAAGTGATCTGCCTAAACAAATTGAAAAGCGCTGGCTAGCAAAAGCCATATGCGTTCGATTTGTTTCGAAAGCAAGCTAGACCTACCTTTGGATACCAGAAGAAGTAGGCCCAGTGAAAACAGATGGTCGTGTAGCATCTCAAGAGCAGTGCTCGGAGCTGTGACCCCTGCAAAACGACAACCTTGCAAGAAACTCTCTGCTCCCGGTGGCCTCCAAGCTTCGAAGTTAAGGCTATGTCAAATGACAATAGGAACATCACCAAGCGAAGAGTTGTCTCGGGGGTAAAATAGGCGAACAAAATGGGACAAACAATTGAGCAAAAATATCAGCCATTGGGATACTACAAGCAGCCACTGAGGATGGCATAAATTCTATAATTTTATACCTGACAGGATTTTATACCTGGATGTGACACTTCACAAAACTTCTCAGACTGGTATTTGGTGTACAAAGGAACTCGACAAAAGATAGCCTTAATAATTGCGTTTGAAAAATACTACACCTCGTGGAGGGAGCGAAGACGATGACATTTTGATTAGAAAAAGAACAGAATTCTTTCAGAAGTGGCCCTGAAAGAGGCATAAGCGGGCTCACTAAGCCATGCTTTTAGCGAGAAGAATGATGATAGCGAAGGGAAGACATGAAGGTGAGTTGAACGTTTCCGCAAGTATCGGGGGTCAATCGAGAGGTAGAAAGATGCTTATTCGGGCTAAAAAGAGCGGTTCTGCTTAGAGCACTTCAATAGAGTGAGGCCCAAGTGAAAAGGAAAGAGAAGGGTCTGTTGTCTGCCTTTGCTCTTGGGCAACTGACATAGAGGAGGTTTCGAGAGCCGAGCATAAAGCCGCTTATCCTGACATATCCAAGAAAAGCTTCTAAAATGGAGGATAGTACTACTTATTGTAGAGCAAATTCAGGTTCCTATGCGATAGTTGAGTTGTAGAAAGTAATCAGAGATCGCAGTGGTGAGACACACAATGAAGGTCTGCTCGGGAAAGTGGTCTATAAAACGACTAAGACTTGATCGAGTTTGTAGTGAGCCCTCTACCCCTGTGCTGTGCAACGGAAGTGGATTCTTGTTTGTGGAATAAATGAAGAATGGACGCAAAATAATTTTGAGTCTGTTAATGAATGACGTCATTTTCTTTTTTGGCTGCCCAACCCTATGTAACTGTGGTATGATTGATTTTGAAAAACGCTGACGATGTAGCTTGTTACCCGCTTTGGTGAACCAGCTACCGATTTTTCAGAGTATTGGTGTGAACCTACATATAAGGTCGTGACACACTTGAGATAGGCTTACAGTCTGCTTGAGCGTCGGCTCTTGCTTATATCTTCACCAAAAGGGAGTCATACAGCGGCCGAAATGAACAAGTAAGGAGAAATGGAGTGACTCCACTCCAAGGATTGCTTTGCAATTAGTCAATCTCTCTGCGTGTAATCGTCACTCCAACAGTGATGGTATGTATCGCGTGATTCTTCAAAACTCACGAATCTGAGTTAGATTTCTGATAGCGCCGAAGCGCCGGTACAACTGCTTGCAATCAGCATCGAACAAAAATCGGTAGATTTTCGATAGGTGGACAGTGGTTTCTCACTCTAATGAAAACAACTTACTGTTTTTCACATTTAGGGCGAATGGTTTTGTACAGCGCCTAACACTCTAGAAAGGGAAGGCGTACAAGAGAGGAATGGGGGGGGGGCGATTCCTGCATACACTCCGAAAATGTAGGAGAACGGGCGGGGAAGCGGCTGAGAAGGGTTCGAAGGAATCTATCTGGAGGGGCGTCTAAACGTTCTCATCCTTTGATCGGAGGTGCTAAGAAATAGGGCAAGCGCTGATGCGTGCGCGGAAGGCAATGAGCCGATGCGGCCAAATCCTCCCGTGCCTCGTGACTCGCTCTGATCCGCGATCGCAAGGGACGGTATGCTGGGTCCGCTCGACCCGGAAGAGCCTTGTCGGACATCCCTCCTCCGCACGCGTCCGCTGCTTCTAACGATGGTGAGCGTCTTCATGCCAGCATTCCAATCCGTCAAGTGCTTCTGTTCGACTGCGCCATCATCCCTCTACTCCAAAGCGCTACCATTAAGCTTCAACCAGATGTGCTTCCTTGCGCATAGACACAAGGCATTACTATTGGTGTTGTTTAACGCATGGCGGGCGCTGGTTCGTTTACGCGCCTACCAATCTTTATGCATCTCTACGCCATCCATTTACTGAATCAGGCGAATTCGCTCGCTGCGAATGTGCTTCATCTAGTTTACGCCTCTCCGGCTTGGAGTGTCGATAAGTGGAATTATTTTTCCCCTTTAGAACAATCTATTTCTTTCGAAATGCCACAATTTTACAAGAATAATCGTCCGCCTACTTTTAGGGTTTCTGCCAGTTCGCCTACTGACTGTTCACCTTGCTTGTTTTTCTTCACATTTCAACCACTTCTCATGACGAAATGAGGTCCTCACAATCAGAAGAAAAGGGTGATAGACAGTCAGGGTTTGAATCTCAGCGCGTTGTCAGATAATCCTGACCGAATTTCACAGAAGCACTAACGATGGTTTTGAACGGCACTGGGCTCGCGCAACGCAATGAAAGAATTCGAGCCATGTATATGTGAATTCCAGCCTCTATTCTCGAGAACTCCATGATAGAGTATAACTAACTCTCTATTTTTTTAGTTCGGGTACTTTAATGAGTAATAAATTTATAACAATTTAATTTTTGAAAAAAAATAAATTTGTTCTAAATCGCAACATGGCATAGTAAAATTTTCCTCGAAGAAAAAATTATTTTAACCTTTTTGGGGAGTCTTGAGGTGGCTGTGGAAGCAGCTCGTTTTGATTTGGAAGACATTTAGTTTGATTTCAAAAGTGTTAGGCTTGTTTAGAAAAAAGACCAGTTTGGTTTGAAAAGTGTCCAACTTGACGTGAAGATGGTATATATGAACTCACTTGCACATATAATAGTAGTACATATACCCGGTCTTCAATATCAATGGTGCAAGGATAAGACATCCGTCGATGAGGTGTGGGAGTTCTTGCGGCTTCTCTACGCTCCCAAAACTTATCTCGGGTATGAAAGAGTTTTAATGAAGTGCCGCCTAATCATCTTTTCCAAAGGTTGCTCACCTGAGTGGACAGCTGCTACAATGCCATAAACGCCTCCTAATAGGAACCGCTTTTCATTACTTGGGTTGGGCTCACGTAAAATTCATTCTGAGGACGAAAGGCGTGAGCAGTCATGATAAGAAACTCTCAAAACACACAGAATCCTAATGCAAGGAGTGAAACGTTTTCGGAAACACCTATTTTGGAAGACTGGAAGCAGCCGATTCAAATCCCTCTTGAGCGCTCATACAAATGGACATTCGAATTCAATGCACGAAAAACGAATATGCTCCACAATACACAAGAGTGAGTGAGGCACAATAACATGAGGTGTGAAATTCAGCGAGACATCGCTGTTCTCACGACGGAGAAACCATGTCGGGATGAGGGGTACGCTGTGCGCCTCCACCGACGGCGTGCAGCGATGACGACGTTTCTTTCTGAGATTCCGTTACACCTGCGATCCTTGCAATTTTAGGAGCAATTGAGCAATTAACAGTTGAGGCGGGTGGGTGACCTCTTTCATGCAACCGACGTAGAGGCTAGTACCGGGTGGTAACGGTTCAAGTTGGAAATCAGTTAGCACTGGTTGATTCAAGATAAATTCATTTTTGTTCAGGAATTAGGAACCTGCGTGCTAGTCTCTTCCGGATCAAGGCAAGCATTGGGCATCTTCATGCCTGATTTCTCGAAGAACCTTTCGATAGTTTCGGTCAGGCGATGGCCACTCTTAAGGAGCCGATGCTCATACCTCCCACCCTCGCGCAGCTCCACTTCCCGCTGACAACGTCATCATGAGAGGTTTTTGCTATGGTCAGTAGCGCCAGTAGTTCTTTGCAGCTCTGATCTGTTCTTGGTACTTCTGCCAGTCACCTTGCAACACCGAAATGTCACTATTTGCGTTCCCTCCCGCGCATGCCTAATTGCGGGCCGCAGCCATCAATGGCCGTTAATCTTGCCAGGCGTATGTGTTACTTCTCTTCCGATGGCGACTTAAGTGTTTGGCCTAGAAACGACAGGGATTACGAATGAATACTGCAGGAGGGCATGGAATGCCCACGCCTTGTGTAGCAAACGGTTTTCGCGATTAGGAAGATGGAGAAGGAAAGGATGGTAATACACGAGGATATCAGCATGCTAGACGAGCCCAGGAAGCAGTGCTCACCTACACTTTCCTGAACAGTGCGCGAGAATCCACCTACCAAGTAAGGCCCTCGTGTTCTCAGTCAAAAGCAAGCCCAATTAAACGCATGGAGAACAAGTCTGCAGACGCTGAAAACTTGTGACTATCAAACGTCACCCCGCATTAAGTCTGCATTCGTCGATCCCATTGATACAAAACATGTTGAAGACTCAGTGGAGGTTAGAGGAATATCGCAGTTTTGAGCTGTTGCTTTTAGCAGAAATACACCAAGATTGCGCTGCTCCGCCGGACAGAAGACAGAACACTGGAAGACGCCAGACTGCGGATATGGGCACGGAGAGTGTCGTGCAGTTCAAATGGGGCTCCCCACTTTCCGACGAATCGGGAGACATTCCGCTGTTCTTCTGTGGTTGAGGTGTTAGAATGACCTTTTCACATAATTTCCGCACTTCGCCTGGCACTGCTGAAGGTGACGTTGAAGAGTGCCAGTTCTTCAAATGAATGCTGATGCTGCTGAATGAAATCGCCGAACACATCACCCTCATCCAGTCGCACGTGGCGTACGGACAGGGGAACGACGTGGCTACTGCAAAGGATAGAGAGGAGGATGTGCACGAATGACGCCCGTCTCCATTCAGTCACCATTTCTGCGTTATACTCGGAGGAGTTTACAAAATGTGTACCTTCTGCAGTACTCCTTTATTGACGTGAAAATTGAGTTGAATGATCGTAGCCTTTTCTCCA
The DNA here is from genome assembly GCA_947359475.1 of Heligmosomoides polygyrus bakeri. Classification (NCBI taxonomy): domain Eukaryota; kingdom Metazoa; phylum Nematoda; class Chromadorea; order Rhabditida; family Heligmosomidae; genus Heligmosomoides; species Heligmosomoides polygyrus. The sequence goes on along the minus strand of OX375868.1, from coordinate 50,075,835 downwards.
GTGAACTATCATAAATATTGAGTTGTCCCATACATAAGTCCTTGCCGTTTTTTCAACGATTCACTGCAGATTTCGCTGGCGGTCTCTTGCATAGCGCTGCACAGCTTTCGAAAGACAATGATTTGCTCTATCAGAATGTATATTGCATTTCTTTCTTCATCATGAATTTTGGTCAATTTTTAGGTCGTTGAAGTGAAAAGTGAAAAAGTGAAAAAGTAGCCATTTGCGCATTTGTTCTCTCCGCTTAGGTTTGTAATTTTTTGCGCAGTTTTTTACAGCATTTGGAAGACAATGTTCTGCACTACAAGAATATGTGTTGTTCCTATTTTCTCACTTGTCCTTTATTGATTTTTAAGCCATCAAATTGGGACGTCCGAAGGAGGAGGGTCATATTTACCGACAGTTCCTGCTCTGTGGTTGGACTTTTTGGATTGGTGTTATATGTCTTCACCAACAACTCCCTCTCCTTATTCAGTCCGTCTTGCTCAGTTTTATATGACACTTGAAAGTGGGTGTCTTGCTCTACCACAGCATATGATTTTTTCTTCGGTCATTTAAATTTTTGCTAATTTTCAGAGTGCCAGGTCGACAAGGATGAGCACTTCCGGCACCTTCTTCTTCTTGCTTTCAACCAGGCCTCTAGTGCGGCTGAGGCACTACAATCCTGATTGACCGTACAAACACTATTTTTCATTGCCAGTTATAATTCTGTGCAAAATCGTTGAATATGTCCGTGTGATGGATGAACATCAGGAACCAGCGAGCGACGATTGCTGCCGGCCTGCTTGTCCGTCACCATTCATCACACGGGCATATTCAACGATTTTTGCACAGAATTGTAACTGGCGATAAAAAATAGGGTTTGTACGGTCAACCAGTGTTCCAGTGCCTTAGCCGCACTAGGACCCTGGTTGAAAGCAAAGAGAAGAAGATGCCGAAAGCGCTCATCCTTATCGACCTGGCACTCCATTTTGATGACCTGAAAATTAGCAAAAATGTAATTCAAAACCGAAGAACAAATCGCATGCTGTGGTAGAGCAAGACACCCACCTTCAAGTGTCATATAAAACTGAGCAAGACGGACTGAATAAGGAGAAGGAGTTGTTGGTGAAGACATATAACACAGCCCAAAAAGTCCAACCACAGAGCAGGAGTTGCCGGCAAAAATAACCCTCCTCCTTCGGACGTCCCAATTTGATGGCCTAAAAATCAATAAGGGACAAGTGAGAAAATAGTAGCAACACATATTCTTGTAGTACAGAACATTGTCTTCCAAACGCTATAAAAACGGCGTAAAAATTACAAACCTCGTTGGAAAAAACGGCAAGGACTTATGAGACAAAAAAATATATATACATATATATATAATTTTCATGTCAAACTGGACACGTCTCAACTGTAGAATGATTCACTCCATCAAGCCTTTCAAGGGCACAAGCACACACATCACTTCAAATCTTCATTTCATACTGCTCGTTTTCACCAACAGATGTAAAACATGTCAATATGTAGCTGCGAATCGCGTCCCGGTATTCAATCCAGGCGTTCAAATAGTTCAAGTAAAACAACTCTTACTCAGAATGGTCACAGCTCAGCTAATTGCTGATTTGTTTCTCAGTGAAGAAATAGGAAGAAAACAGAGCTGAATGGAACCGTAGTGTTCGACGCGGAACTAATCGTTTGCGGAAGCACGATCGTGTACTATGGTCAAAGAGTACGCGCAAGGCAGTCCTCGGAAATTGCGAAAACATCTGTATAGGTCGTCCGCAGCGCAGCGAAACATAAGCAGCTTGTCTGGAAGCCGAAGCTTAGGTGCAAGGCTTCCCGTCCAGTACAACCCGAATTCGATCCACAGCAAGAAATTGGTTCTGTCGAACCGAAGTTGCAATGAAGTAGACCTGGAAGGTAGCTTTTTGGAAATGAACTAGCCTTGCAGCTTTTAGTCCATTACACTGAAGCCATTGTGCTTAGTGTTCTTGAAAAGTCAAAGCCGTCTCAGAACTCACTTTTCGAACTCCTCTATTCAGTTTAATACTTTGGTCCACATGCCAAAACGCCCGTGAGGATGGAGGAGGTGACTGATACGGACAATCGTCGAAGGAATCAATGCACACCTAAATTCGGGTTTGCATGAATCATTTGCCCGATAACGAGAAAGATGTCGTATTTGAGTGTTGCGATAGATTAGCCGAGTTTCCCGAGTTCGGGCTCTGAAAGATTCACTGGTAGGGTTGTTCTAGGAGTACATAGAACGCACACAGCATAATCGCTTGAATCTTCTTTAGTGCTTTGATTCAGCGACATACACCTTGAATTACACTGAAGCCACTGTGCTCCGTGTTCTTGAACGACGAACAGGAGCTCTGAAGAGGCAGAGTCTAATTCGGTTTACTGATTGAGTCTGACCTTCAGCCTTGGTGAGTAGGACCTGAGGTATACGTCGAAAGTCAGCGAGGCGTCGGAGGAAATCTCGAACTTGGGCGACTCCAGAACGAAGACCTCGGTCGAATCGTCCACGTGGTTCCGGCCAACGTACGCGTACCCTACTGTAATGTTATAATTGTTTATTGCGCTGTTGAACTCCAATAAACCGCACAGTAAAGATTTGGGCTCAGATTGAGCGTCTCCTGTTTTAATGAACACTTCAGCAACATATTTCAAATTCACTATTTTTTAATCAGATTTTTCTTTTAGAGTTTTTGAGCACCTCCTTCAAAAAATCGCCGAAATTATATCCGACTCGTCAAGTTTGAACCACACACTGTATGGCTATTCGAGAAGACTTGAGGAGACCTTGCTCAACACTTCCCGAGGGTATTTTATGCTGCCGCACAGAGTTCCTCTTCAGTAACATTATAATCTCTCTTAAAAAAGCCTGATCATGAACTCTATCGATAAGCAGATTCTTTTTTCTCAGTGCAATTTTTCGCGTTATGGTTAGATACCATAAAGTTATACATTCATTCTCCAGAGGATTCTCTTAGTTTGCACCAGCTGCTTTGGAAAGCCATCTACTCTTTTAGTGAGTAATAGCCTCCCATGTACCATGTAACTTATGAGCTCCGTCTCTGGAGTCCCAAGCGCTCTGTTCTATTGCATGGCGTTTCTACACATACATACCTTTCTACACATGCATACCTTTCGACCGTTCACCCACACAGAAACCTCAAATTTGCACTCGTTCACGACTAATTCTGTGCAAACGAGATCGTGAGGCGGCGACAGTCGAAAGTTAGAATTTTCACGTAGGGAAGCGGGCTCGTGCGCGAAAAATGGAAAGGTTTTTGGTGGGGTTCTATGCTCCCCCTCCCCTCCCGGACGTGATGCTGAGCAAAGGACGAGCTCCAGGATGTGACCAACTTGAGCAGCAGTATCTAACACGCCTCGGATACTTCAATGGAGAGCGATTAAGAAACAGCAAAAGTTGTTTGGTCGATTTGACACTTCTTCTTCTTCTTCAGCGTCTGTCCCGCTTCGTAGCGGGGTCCGCTATTCTGGTGTCATGACGCCACATTTCCCGATCCAGCGCTATATCAGGGTGTACACCAGGGATGAGCGGATTAACCGTTGTCCGTTATCCGTTATCCGGTTTCCGGTGGGGTTTGGCCTATCCGTTTTGTTGTTCGTTATCCGGGAATTTCTCCCCGGATAACGATCAACAAAATGTGGTAAGCTTGTGATTACTTAGATCAATATAAGGACAATTAAAAAAAATAATCTTATGTTTTTTCCACTGGCAGTCGAGGTACGCTTGCAATGCCAGGTCGGTGCCTTCTCAGAATCCTCAATGCTATAATTAGACTAAATTATCTGATTGCTCATAGCGTGTTTTGAAATGCTGAACACTGCCTTCCTCATTTCTACTTGTGGAGTTTTGAACAAAATTCCTTCTAGCACAATGTACGATCTGTAATAAACCAGTGGATCAGTGGAGAAAAGGACAAACGCCCATACGAATCACATTGTTTTAAGGATGTGTCAGACACTCTGCATCTACACGACCTATTAGCGCTCTTTGAAACTATGTTTGGCACTAGCAGCAATTTACAATTTCCCCTTTCTAAAGCAACAGAAGGAGTTTTATTCGATCTGAGCAGAATTATTGTTGAATTTAATTGGAGTAAGCGACTCTTTTTAACGACTGCCTCACCCAGGGACAGAAATTCCCGCGGAATCTATCAATAGTGACTTCATTGCAGCCGAAAAACATGAATAAAAACGACGGCAGTGTCAGATGCGACACGCATTCTACTCTTACGTAATATGATGGAGGCACTTTGAATGCGTATTTGGCCAGTACAATGACTTTACGGTGGTCAACCGATGGACAAGTCAGTGCATTAACCTGCCCGGACAAGCTGGTACCAATACATCGAGCCCGAAAGGATGGAAGGCTTGGTTGACCTGGAGGGGAAATCCGAACCAAGAACATTGAGTCGGAAAGCAGGGCGCACTTTCGACAGCACTACCACGTGCCTTCAAGAAAAAACACCAATAAGAATGTTAAAAATGGGTAACTTGACGTACGACATGGACAATGTCACAATTACCGTCCTATCATTGTAGAAAGAATGGTTTAAAAGTAGTTTAATTTTTGTTGTTTGTTCGTTATCCATTTCTCCGTTATCCGGCCATTTTTGGGCAAAATTATGCGTTATCCGTTATCCGGGTTTCAAAATTTTATTATCCGCTCATCACTGTGGACACCAGCTACTTTCAAGTCCGTATGTAACGTATCAACCCAGCGCTGCTTCGGGCGCCCTCTAGGCCGCTTTCCAGATACTTCCAACTCAAGGCCTATCTTGTGGACGCCTTCTTCTTTCCCTGACATCGTCCAGCTATATCACGGACGAATTCGTGATATAGCTGGACGATGCCACGAATTCGTCCGTCGATAAATCGCTCAAAGATCTTCATATTGTGCGAAAGCAAACGAATCGGACGGTAGTGGGAGCAGTCTGCAGGACTGCCCTTCTTCTTCCAAATCGGAATAGTCGTACTTCGGTGCCAACATCCAGGCACTTTCTTATCCGCCACAACCTGATTAAAGAACTTCGCCAACCACTCAGCAGGATACTAGTACTTTGACTTCCACAGGTCAGCCGCCACGTCGTCAGGCCCAGTCGCTTTGCCTGGCCTCATCTTCTTCAACGCCTCTTCAATCTCATCCACGGTGAACTTCTGAACGGGGCCGTGGGTTGAAGCCGTAGAAGGGATGGCTGGATGAGGAAATTCTACTGTAGAGATTTCCTCAAAGTAGTCGCGCCATCGCTTCAATGCCTTCTTGCGCTCCGTAAGAAGATGGCCGTTCTCATCACTGATCCCAAAAAACTTCTCAATATCCTCGGTTTGGCGATGGCGGAATACAAATACCGCTCACCATTGTGCGATTCGAGCTTCTCGTTGACATCTCTATAATGAGTGGCTTTTGCAACAGCCACTGCCTTCTTTGCAGTCTTCCTCGCTTCTTGGTACCTCCGCCAGTTATCGGCTGTCTTGTCGCTGAGAAACCCGTGATAGAGCGACTTCTTCTCTCGCACTTTTGCTTTCACGTCGTCTGTCCACAGCCACGTCTGCTTTTCGACCAGGCACCGTGATGACCCTCTATCCTTGCAGCTTCACGTATTGCGTCGACAGCCTTCTTCCAAGTTTCGTCGACAGTTGTGACTATCGGTAACCACACGCGAGAAATCACAGCTGCTTCCTTCTCTTTCATTCACCACCACTTGATTCTTGGCGCACCGCATCGCTCGTCCTGCTTCAGCCTCGGAGGGACGATCTTCAGAGTGCAGATGAGCGGTCGGCGTTGTGGGGCGACCGTCTCATACGGCACGACCTTCGCATCTGTGACAAGATTCGGTCGCGATCATTCACAAGAACGAAATCTATCTGAGGCTTGGAGCTCCCACTGTAGTATGAGATGAGGTGGGACTCGCGTTTACGAAATACGGTGTTCACTATAGTGAGATTATGCGATTCCGCATATTCAAGGATACGCTCACCATCGGCGTTACGCGACCCATAACCGAATCCACCATGACAGCTGTACCCGTCTTTCGTCGCGCCGACGTTCCCATTAAGGTCACCAGCGACTATGATGACATCTTTCGACGGTACCTCTGCTATCTTCTCATCAAGCAGGCTCCAAAACTCATCCTTGGTTTGATCGGAGCAGCCCGTCTGCGGAGCATACGCAGAGAAGAAGTGATAGAGTCGCTCCTTAGCGGCGACAACGATGTTCATCAATCGATCGTCAAAGCGTTTAACGCCTACAATCGAGTCACGAAATCGTTCGGAGATGATGACTCCAACTCCACTGGTGGTCCTGGGACTTCCACATAGAACGCCTTGAAGCCTCGCCCTATGTCCCTTGACTTGCGGCAGGATCACCTCTTCTCCTGCAACGCACAGAAATCAACTCTTTTACGCTTCAGTGCTTCAACCAACTCGCACGACCGGCCCCTCAACGTATCCACTTTCGGCGTTGCCACGCAGGTCCTGCTTAAGTTACGGGACTTTCGGACTAGCTCAGTTGCCCCCCCCCCCCCGATGCCGTCATTGCATCAGGGACCCTCACATACTTCTCACACTCGCCGGGCTCTGCGAGTGCGCGTCGGCTCCCGCGGACGCCGTAGCACTATCTCGATACTCATGTAACGTCATCAACCATGTGATGTGACATGGGTCTTCGTAGGCCGGCCTGTCACAAGAGCCTGTCGCCTGCATTCGAGCGTCCGTGCTTAGCTTAGCTCGCAGAGCGAGCAGTTTCCAGTGGCACCACGTGGAGGAACGGACATCGCCACCGTCGATTTGACACCTATTTTAAGAAAAAGCACCAGTCACGACTGCAGCACAAATGTGCTTACCAGAACATGACGGAAGCCGTTTATAGCTCTTACATAGCTACTGAGCAAAATTAATTTTATTCACGTGAAGACACTGAATGTTTTGATCCTTCTCAACTTTCGTTCTCGTTGCGCTCACCTCTGTTGGAGTCGAGAGGATTCAGGCGTTGGATACCTGTGTGACGATTCCCGATGAAGCTTGAAGCAACCGACCATGGGGAGCTGAAAATACCGTAGTTAACTTCGAAAACTAGAAGACTGAAGAGTGGTCTACACTGTTTGGAGATATGGTGAGCGAAATTTTTTGCCACTACAGAAGTGAGTCTGAGACAATGTCTGACTTGGCCAACGGTTTGATAGTATAGGACCTCCATCAAACCGAATCATTTGCAGCTGGAAAACACCACTTTTGTATCTGTGTCGAATTCGTATCGCATGCTGTAGCTCGATAGCAATACTATCTCTTAAATATAGATGTAATTGGTTCACAAAGATAATCGGCCTTGTTTTGTCAAACGCGGAGAGCTTCTCTTATCGCTTTGCAATAATGCTCGATAACGAAAGTGAGATGAGCCTCAAGAAATTCTGAAGAGACGTCGCTCCGTAACCGTTCCAAAGCCCAGATTTCTGATCCAGTAAAATTGAACCTACAGAAAAGTCATAGAAACCTGAGGACAATTCAACTAACGTCGGAAGGTTCAATCATACATAAATCTGTAAGCTCCCATAGAAGTAATGGACACCATGCACAGCTCGCGTACCAAACCAACACAACTCCCGAGCTACATCGCACAAAACCGTGCTAGAAATAACAAAACTAAACCTCCCAGTCGTGAGAGAACAAATAGGTTTTCCTCACCAGGAGCAGTTCCTCCCACCGTAGGAGGATAGGGCAACATTCGCATTTTACCTCACAACAGTTGTTGGCTACCTCCAACATTCGCATTTTACCTCACAACAGTTGTTGGCTACTTGAGTTATACAGGGCAAATTTCAAGCTAATTGACATACACTTGGTGAATTTAGCGTGCTAGAGCATCCAAAAAAAGTTAGTGTCGTCGCCGAACTGATTTCTATTAGCTGATGTTTCCTCCCCAAAGATCAGCGATTTTCACAATACTGACCAACGATAGAGTGCTCGAGATTGGACAGCAAATCGTCAGTGTTTCAGAACGTAGAAGAAAAATTAGACACACCAGAAAAAAACATACGTGCTTCCGAATCCATTCAGCTTGTAGAAGCATGAATGATTGTAGTTGAAATCGCAGGTGAGCTCCTCGCATGCAACAAGGTCGCCTGTCCGTGCTTCAGTATCCAAAGGCTGGAACTTCTACATCTGATGGTGAGGAAACATCTGGGAATATTGTGCTTCACACAGTTTAGTTATCCGAAAGCACAGGCCACAACCCGGTTTTCCTCTAGCTACATAGGCGCGAACATTATTTCTCTGCTCCACTTCCTGCTAGAGAATGAATGTTTTCTGCAGACTCTACCTCAAGCCCTCCTGCGAAGAAATGCGATCACCTTCACTAGGCGCACAGCGGCGTTCACACAGTAAGAGTATGCAATAAGGCAGCTTAAACATCAGACGCTCTCGAATAGTTTTCGAACCTGTAACTGAAGCTCGTCCGTCGTGGTTCTGGTAGTGCTAACCTCTGCTGGCACTTCGTTTCCATCGAGTCCATTCTTCAGGTTAGCGTCACCTGCATCTCGCGACACCTTCCGGACGTTGAGAACCGATGAAATTGGACCGGCCTATAGGCAACATACTATGATATTTCTTGTCCTCAAACATTTTTTCTACCTTTAAGAAAACCTTCGCCTAGTGTTGCGTTAAAGTTCGTTATTAAATCTTCGTTCGCCCATCGTTCTATGCGGTTGCGCCATTTTTGGCCCAGAGTTCTAGTCCGCCTTCTAAAAATTGCCTTTCTCTTCATTTTCATAATCATCGTTTCGTAACTTAATTAATAAAAAATATAAAGGATGACGCCCTTTAGTGCTGCTGTAAAACGTATGTTGATGCCCTGATCCGCAGACTATGCTGAATCTGAATATCACTTACACCCCCTAGGAGTTAGATAGTAAAAATAAAATATATCAGCGGTATTACGGAATCATTTCATTTCTTGATCCTGTGGTTTCGGACATTTCCCCTTCCTGAAACAAGAGCAGCGCCCATCGGGCGAATTTTAAATGAATAAAATATGTAATGGCCTAACGCTTTGGACCGAAGTGTGATTATTTCGGAACGAAAGTTCTCACCGTCACCGGTTGAAGACTCTCCTCGGTAGATCCCGTTGATTCGGTCTCGTCGATCTGAAAAGTGCCACACTCAGCAGACAGACAGACATTCAGCGGTAAACACTAATACAGCCGTTGCTACACTAGACGGAAAGTTGTTTCCGAATCTACTCCAATAGTCATCCAGAACAGGATTCAGTTCTTGCCGCCTAGAGCTTTCAGCGTCGACGATCTGTTTCCGTTGGCGTTGCAGTTTTTCAATATTACATTAGAAAGGGTTGCACTAGAGCACGGTAAAGAAGGGCCACATGTGGAGTGTATCACCGACTCTGGTGATGCTCATAGGGTAGTGAAGGGGCGGGGCCTCGCTGCACCCAAGCTGGGTGAGCCTGGCCCAAGCAGACGTTCGCCTGTGCGCTTAGAGGAACGACGCTTCCTCAATAAAGCTAATTTATACATTCTCCTGTTATCCTCGTATTTTCCGCAATCCACTGAACCACCAATAACGGTGAAAGGGGAAGAATCATTCCTCAAGTCTCAAGCGCCCATAACATTTTGGTGCATCGGCCTAATAAGCCCAACTTACTCCCTCGTCAAAGAGTGACATCTTTGATCCCTGAAGAAGAGACAAAGCTTCATCAGCGCTTCAAGTCGGTCGAATTAAAGACCGCAAATCCCTTAACTGGGCAAGCCTCCCGTATTCTGTACCTGGAGCAACTTTCTGCGAGTCAGATAGCAAAGTCTCCCGTACGTCAGACTTGGAGCAAACTTTCGCTAGTCAGAAAAAGGTCTCTATTAAAAAAGGAACCATCTTTCACGAATTAGTGAAAACACAGAAGTAGCCAAATATAAATAATGGCACTTCACATTCAAAAAATGGAGATAGTGGGTAGATCCACATCTCTAAAAAATTTAGTCATACGCTCCCAAGAATATGTGATCGGCATAGACTACGCACACCACTGCAGATGAAGAAAACTGCAAAAAAATCCGCGGCTAGTATAACGCTTCTGGAGTGTGACCTAAAGCAGCTGCAAAATGGAAGATAACTTCTCCAAAACTCATACGAGGAGCTAAAAGAAGAGTATAGCAACTGCAAAGCCAAGTCAGAGAAAAAAGACTTGATGGTAGAAATCGATCAGATTGAGGAAGAGCCCCAACCGCAAAAAACTCTTAATGACGCCAGGGACCTCATTGATAAGCTGATGATGAGAGTGGTCGAATACAAGTGTGCCAACCAAGCTATTTGCAATACACTTGGTTATATTTCACAAAAAACGTTGGCAAACAACGTTGCAGTAACCGCAATAGCTGCTGATCAGGTGGTCCAGGATGAGCCAGTCGACTCGGACAAGAACACCGTTAGCAGCCAACTCGGAACGGAAAGCGTTCAACAAAATCAGACAGGACAAAGACTCCGCCGCTCCATGAAACCGACCGCCCCACGCGTCATTGCCCAAATCTCACGGGCAGCCAGAAGAATTCGCCGATTATTGGGCAGTATATGAAACCTTGATTCATAAAAGTGACAAACTTCGAAAAAATCATTCTTCTCAGGGAAAGTCTAAAAGGAAGGGCTAAAGGCGTTATTCAAGGCATACAACCCTTACCGCAACTATGGGTGGATGATAAAAACCCTCAAAGACTCATACTGCGACTTCAGAGACGGTCGCAAAGGCAGAGCCGTACTCCTAGAAATGCAAGGCGTAATCGACCAACAGTGTTGGAGGGCTTTCCCCGACTGATATCGGTCGGCGAGCAACTGGCGATCGATTTTTACAAGACTGTTCAGACTTGGTCTTTCGAACTGAGAGTTATTCGAATGTGATGACTGATGGTCATGTTCCACAATGGGTAAATGATATCGATCAATTGCTATGTATTTCTGGGGTAACCTCCCAGCCATCTGTGACACTTCACGTTTAAGCTCTACTGATTGCTGGTAGTGGACAAAACAGACGACTAAGGTTTTCCTCTCAAACAGGTCAAACAAAGGATAAGGGTAAATGGCGGGGAGGATAAGATAAAGGATCGATCGATCCCTGTTTGGGTCGCTCCAAGCATTCTACTTCAGCGAGATATCGACGAATAAGCTTGAATACACATTTCGGTCTGTAGAGTGACTTGCGGTGGCCTGCCAGTGAAAAAGCCAGTGTCATGTTAGGGAACTCTGCCACCAGCTCATGGTCTCTCATGGAATTCCTATTTGGCCTGCGCAGCAAGTCTGAGCCAAGAACGTTGAATCGGTCTGTAAGCGAGAGTAGGATGGCTATATCTTCGCTGAACCGGCACTATGACTTGTACTCAGGTGGTGAAACACGGGCTCGAGAATAGGTCTGGCCGTTGTCTCTTAACTCTGTTAGATGGGTGAACTGCTGGTTGAATCGAATTTGTCGTAGGAAGAGTGCGATACTCACATTCCAGGGGCCAGATTCACCAACCGCTTACCGGCCGGTAACGAGACATCGGTTGTCGTGTCTGTATCTCTCTATATCACATATTACGTAGGCCGGTATGGTGAATCGGCGGTAAGATGATACCAGCGGTATCGTTGATGAATCTGGCCCCAGGCCCCAGGCTCCATGCAATTTGGTGCACTTGACCAAAGTTAGTGTCAAATCATCCAACACAGAACGTGAAACATGAAGGGTTCCTTCTTTGTTGATTCTGCACTACCGAGAGCTTCAAACGCAATTGTGAGCCATTAGTGTGGGACTGTTGGTGGAGATTTTTCAGACGCTCAATGCTTACATCTTTCCTTGAACTGTCGAATTCAACAAATAAACGACGAAAAAGAAACGAACCAGCTCACAAATGCGACCTTCGTAGTACAGACTGTCTACCAAGATGACGTCCTGGCTGCTCAAGTTGCCGATCTCTATCCGAATTGAGACAGGGTCCACGGAGTGAGGGACTGTGAAGCTGAGCGGATTGGGAGCAGCAAGTGCGTTCTGGAACAAGCGTTAGTCATACTGGAGCTGGAGGAAAGAAAACAGCAGTCCTCACTTCACAATAGGACGTGCCGTTGGACCACATCACACAGTAGCGAAGCACAGGGTTGTTGGAGCTCGCCCAAATGCTGCAATAGTGCGCGATTAGGAGGAACAGAGCGAGTGCTTCGGTGTCTTACTCGAATCTGATGGTGCCGGGATCGTATTGACAAGGGATGGTAGTCTCGAGTGCAGCTGTTCTGGTGAGGCCGCTGGGATCTCCTCTCGCGAGCAGGAAATGTCCATCTAAAAAAGCGACGTAGCGATTGCCCAACAGAAAGCCGCGTTCTGTTGCTGAAGCCAACTTACCGGATTGGAACCTTCTGGGATGAGTGCACGCAAATCTGTTCACATCGAAGAGCGTGTTCCACTGAGCTTTGGAGAATCTGAAAACAGCTCAATGCCCAGTTCGTTGTCGAGCAACCTCCTTTGTTGCACTCTACTATTCATAGATGAGACGAGCCGTAGCGAAAGCGTTTTGTCATTTCCGCTTCCAGTGAATATTGACGGCTTTAGCCACAGAGATCGTCAGTGTTCCACCAGTCGCAGCACTGCTAGCTGCCCTCGTCTTTTGATTCTTGTGTTAACGGTTGGTGCTTCAGTGGGACGATTACCTGGCGTCGGCGTTTGGGGCGTTGTGCCAGCTGCAAAACTCTTGCGAGTCGTCAAATCCGCAGGTCAGACGTCCGCCGGACGCTACGGCCAGCTCGTCCGGTAATTGCTCGAGTTCGGAGGAGGCGATGATCTCTGCAAGTGAAAACAACAGGATGATGTTGCCCTGAAAAGAGGGTTGCCGACTGTACTACTCCCCCCCCCTACCCTTAATAACGAAAGCGGACATCAATGGATTAACCGAATTGTGAATTTTTCTGGGGGCCTCTGTCACTGCACCTTGAAAAGGCTAAAGGATAAGCAGTGGTGTAAGTCAGTCCGACTTGGGCTGCGCCACTCCTTGTATTTCTGGGATGTTGTGGGACAATTTGAATACGTATTTGGCCTACACAATGAACTGCGGGGGCCAGCCGATGAGTGAGACAGTGTGTTATCCTTTCCGTACAGGTCTGGTTCAAATTCACAGTCCGAAAGGATGGAAACTTTGTTAGCCTAGGAGGGGAATCCGACCCAAGAACCTCGATTCGGGTTAGGCGTGGGGCTCGATTTTTGCCGAAAATTTACGACCTTCCCCCGAAAGTGGATCTGGTACGACCTCTACCTTGTGTAGACCACCGCTTCATTTCCTATCCGCATTGAATTTTTAAAATTTTTAATGGGATTTTTGTACAATTTAATAAGCCCTTCTTTCCAGGTTTAGCATCGACTGTGTCAGATTAGTTCGAGAAAGAGTGCTACTGAGTAACTGTTTAATTTAGTAATTTGTTAGAAAAAACGCTGATAAAGGTTTTGTGTATGTGATCTTTGATAATAATATTCTGTTTGTTTACAGTTGAAAAAAGCACTTTTGAGAGCCGTTATCGAATTAATAACGAGTTCAATTTCTCCGGCTTTCGGAGCATCTCATGGACACGGCACATTTTTATACCTGAAGGAGCAACATCTGCATTCGAAATTGTACTCTATACAATGCCGAGTGTTAATCCTAAAGCTGGCTTAAGTGCTTTTCCTACTAGATTTTTGGAAGCGCTCTTCGAAGCGATGACGGAATTGCAACCGGGGGATGGACTTGTCACGGAAACAATTTTCTCTCTTCTGCAGGAAACAGCATCAGAAAGTGAACTTGTACCCAATAAAATTTTAAGCCACAGTTTGACACAATGTAATAAAACCTGTTTTTCTGAAACGATCCTCTGTATGAATAAACGCCTCGATTTCTATGATTTGCCGAAAATTTTCGACACCGTTAATTACATGGAAGTCGCTATTTTTACAACTTGCTTTTTAAAGCGTAGAGTCCACACTTCTTATAATTTTAAAAGCTCTGTGAATTCTTCAGAGACGTCGAACAAGCTCTGAAATATGGTAGGTTACGTGGAGCCATTGCGTTCTCCGATATCATCGATCGCCACTGAAGATGGTTTTCTCCCGGAAAAATTTTCTACCTTCTGAAGGAGAGAACACGTGAGAGTGAAACTGTGCCTATGAGACTTTAAGTCATTAGTATTATGCAGTAAAAAGCTAAGCTTCTTCGCAATGATCTCCGATGTGATTAGGGCGGATCGTATTTAAATTTTTAGTTTTTCAAGAAAAATTATTTTTTACCTGAAATAGATCAGGCACACAGTTAAATCTTGCCACAAAAAGTTGTAAGTTTTGTTCAATGCACAGTGTAAAAATCATGGTTTTCTAAAATAAATAGATTGAGTCGAGCCCTAGTCGATATGGCATCGACGTCATAGGAGCGGCGAAATTCGACGTTCACAAAAATGGCTGTAAGATTTTCAAAGTTTAAAAAAGCCAATAACCTTTTAAAAACTGAAAAAACTTTCATATAGTATAAACTCGGTTTTTAAAAGCTAGGTATTCATATGACGGGCGCGTGTAGCGCAGTCGGAGGAGGCGCGATTGTCGCGTGCACCCGATACCGGGTTCCTGGTTCGGATTTCCGCCCAGGCCAACCAAGCCTTCCATCTCTCCGGGGTCGGTGAATTGGTACCAGACTTGTCTGGGAAGGATAAAGCGCTGACTTGTTCATCGGCTGGCCACCGCAAGTCATTGTATGGCCAAATACGCATTCATGTCGCCTCCACGACATCCCGTAGAAGTAGAATGCGCTGGCGCATCCCAGAAGGGATTGAGTAACGCCGTCCTTTATCCTTTTTTATCCTTTAGGTATTCATATGGAGCGGAGGCCTTGGACTTTTGTGCGAAAAATTATAAACAACCGTTACTCGGTAAGTTCTTCGAATTTTAAGAAATTTAATAGCTTTTTGAAAACTAAAGAAAGGGCGCTTTCTAACTATATAAAAATTAATTTTCAACAGGAAGGTCTTCAAGGGGGCGGTGGGGGTTCGATTTCTGGTTCATTGTTGCAGAAATGCGTGCCAAAAATCGAACCCCCCGCTCCGTATGAAGACCCCATTTTTGAAAACTGGTTGCTATATGGTTAGGAAGCATCTTTTCTATGCTTTTCAAAAAAAAAACTATTGAAATTTTTGAATTTTAAAAAACGAACCAAGTTATGATCAATTTTGTGAAGAACTGCTCGTAAACTCTGCACCGTCGACATTGGAGTGATTTCATAAAACTGATCATAACTCGTTTCGTTTTTCGAAATTTACAAATCATAAAAGTTTTTTTTAAAATAGAAGTTATGTGCTAACCCCTTTGTTGCATATGAATCCTTTCTGAATAGGGAGGTATTCATAGGAGACGGGGGTTCGATTTCTGGTCGATTTTTACAAAAATCGACCAGAAATCGAACCCCACAGCCCCCTATGAAGACCTCCCTGTTGAAAACTGTTTTTACAACCATTGAAGAGCGCTTATTATGTAGTTTTCAGAAAGCTATTACCTTTTTTAAAATTTGAAAAACTTAGCGAGTTACGATTATTTATGCAATATCACTTCAATTTTTTTCGCAGAAAAATCGAAGGTCTCCGCCCTGTATGAAGACCTGGTTTTTGAAAACCGATTTTTATATTGTATGAAACTTTTTTTCTAGTTTTTGAAAAGTTAATGGCTTTTTCAAATTTTGAAAATCTTACAGAGTTATAGTAATTTTTGTGAACGTCGAATTTCGTCGCTCCTATGACGTCGGTGCCATATCGACTAGGAGTTTACCCAACCTATTCGTTTCAGAAAACCATGATTTTCACACTGTGCATTGACCAAGACTTAAAACTTTTTTCTGGCAAGATTTCAACTGCTTGCGTGTGTGCGTCTGTTTCAGGTAAAAATTGATTAATTTTTCTTGAAAAGCGAAAAATTTAAATACGATCCGCCCTAATCATATCGGAGATCGCTGCGAAGAAGCTTAGCTTTTTACCGTATAATATTCGTTACCTAAAATTCTAGCAAGCACCGTTTCACACTTACGTGTTCTTTCCTTCAGAAGATAGAAAATTTTTCCGGGAGAAGATCTTCAGTGGCGATCGATGATATCGGAGAACGCAATGGCTCCACGTAACCTACCATATTTCAGAGCTTGTTCGACGTCTCTGAAGAATTCACAGTGCTTTTAAAACAATAAAAGTGTAGATTCTACGCTTTAAAAAGCAGTTTGTAAAAACAGCGGCTTACATGTAATTAACGGTGTCAAAAATTTTCGGCAAATCATACAAATCGGAGCGTTTGTTCACACAGAGGATCGTCTCAGAAAAACAGGTTTTTTGTGTCAAACTGGAGCTTAAAATTTTATAGGGTACAACTTCACTTTCTGATGCTGTTTCCTGCAGAAGAGAGAAGATTAGTTCCGTGACAAGCCCATCCTCTGATTGCCATTCCGTCATCGATTCGAAGAGCGCTTCAAAAAATCCTGTAGCCAATGCATTTGAGTCGTCCTCAGTAATTAACACTTAAAATTTTCTAGACTGTAATTTAGGATGTAGATGGACTGAGGCAGAAAACTGTCGTGTCCATGACTTCCTGGAAAAAATCTGAAAAAATGGAAACCTCTCATTGACTCCAAATCTGCCGGCAGAAAACCTTTATTTTTAACAAGTATTACAATCATTATTTAAAACTTTTTAAATATTAATTTTTACAACTCCGAAGGAAGACTCCACGCCTTCGTAGACATACCTAAAAAAACACTTATTAAGAATTAAAAACATCGCCCAAAAAACTGAAAAATAAGAGAGAATCCTCTGCCAAAAGAGAGAGAGAAGAGTACGACCCCCACCCCTCCAGACGAGGCCACAGTAGGTCCAACCCCCCCCCCCCCTCCGATTCGCGAACCTCAAGCTTGACATTGATTCGGGGGCAAACGACAGCCGACCCCTCCTCCAACTGTGCCACATCGTACGCTAAATAACACGCAGATCACATGCAGAGAAGAGAGGCGAAGTGAGTGGCTGACGTATCTGCTCCATCCCTCAACTCCTCTTTACGAGCCATAAACTTACTTCATTGAAGAATTAACTGTAAATGAACCGCTCTTTGCGCAGCAGGCACACCAGTTTTCACGAAATTCTGCTCTGCTGTTCAGTTCAGCACTGAGTTCAGAACATCCTCGAGCATTTTGAGGTTAAGAAAATGCTGGGACCGAGCTTACTGGTTAGTATTTGAAAGGGCTTATCGCTTAGCATGTTACGATCGTGCACAAATGCAAGGTGCACGAAAAGCATTTACCTTTTCTGTTGTCGGTATTTTTTATATACCACTAGGCTGAATAACAAACAGAACTATCTAAATTTTGATTTTCAAACTTAAACACTTTTAAGTACTTTGCCAGTATGCTGTGTCAGACGAGGTTTTTTGGTGGATCTTTATTATTGCGACCTGACGTTTCGACTTTCCGTCGTCTTCAGAGGCCTGAAAGTGGAGCACAGGTTTATATTTGCGATCTACTCCACCAAGCGCCTTAGCTACCCTGGGATTTCCGACCCACTCCCGGTGCCACTTTAGAGAGCCGGAATGTAAGAGACGAACTCACGTATAGGATCCACCGTAGAGGCTGATATTCGCCCACGCTAGAAGACCAGTAGAAGCGAATGAGACCCACTCAGGAGGGGTTGTCGCCGACCGGTCACCTATAGTTCACAGTGAGACACAAATGGTGAGAAGTCGCTCGTAACAGAGAGGCACTCATTTCGGCTGTTCATTACTGGATTTCTACTAAGAACCCATAACGTCTCTGACACTTTTCTTGCCGATATCTCCTCCTCAATGCCCAGAATACTACTAGGTGGTGTGGACCCGCCAAAGCATGATCCTCCTCCAGCGTTGTAGATCGACCGGCATCCTGCCGCGTTTCATCACAATTAAGAAGATCGGAACGACGTGTAATCCTCGCGGGGATCGCCCCGCTGTTATCAACATATACCGCTCGATGCTCAGGATTCTGTACTCTTCGTTGCTGAAATGCAGATCAAAAGAACAGGCATGCCGGCGTCTTCTGACTGAACAGAATTGGAGGAGGATCGGTGGTGGGTCAAGTTGATTTGTGACTCTATTCGATCTAGTGCTAAGGCTGCTCTCTGTGCAAAGTAGGACAGGCTTCTGCAGTCATTTCATGAGAGGTCTCGTGGTGTTGGGAGCAGCTCAGCAAACGGCCACCGCAATGATAACATCGAGGTTTATAATGACGGCCAAGCGGCAAGGGCCACTGTTCTAGGAGGTACTCAAACTTCGTCTAACGCTCTGAGTGTAGTGAGTTTAGGGTCATCATTCTGACCTTCCCAGAATATTAACGCATCAACATATTGTAAGGTAGTTGGACACTTGCATAGGCTTAGGGACCTAATGCAAAACAGAGGTAGGAGTGTGATACGCCTGAAAATTCCTTCTGATTCCAACGGAAGATTAGCAGCTATGCCATTTTCACGTACATTCTATTAAGAACCTGCTTCTACGCCTGACATAGGTACCAAGCTCCGAATTCCATCTGCTTGTGTTTTGGTCGTGCTCAACCGCGAAACCACATTACAAACTTGAGTCCTGTACTAATGACACACTGGGAATCTCCACTAGTGAGAAAGAAGGAGAGTTCGTAATTATCTCACAATATTTAGATCTTTCTATAACCCAGCTTCATCTGAGCGACACCTCTGTGTACCACCGCGTTGCTGAGAGAGAGTCTGTGCAATGCAGACGCCTTAGGCATATTTGGATGACGATTGGGATGTCAGCAGGATTATAAAAGGTTCCTTTAAGATCTAAGACTGGATGACCCCTGTTGTCCGGTTTTTATAGCCTTATAAAGACTCACACGCTCTCATCTGACCAATACGAGCAAATTCGTTGAATTGCTGCACAATTCTAACTTTGATCAGAGCTGTGTAATAGAGTCATTTGATGTCTCCTCACTTTACACTAACGTCTAAAACGAAGAAGCCCTACAAACACTATCAGAAATGCTGGATTTGCATTAGAGGAACATTAACACCTTCGGGCTAAGGAAAATGCACATCATGACTCTAATCAAGTAGTGTTTGCATTGCAATATATTCAAATGGTCAGGTTCGTACTATTCGACGGTTAAGGGATTAGCCATGAGTCACCGACTAGCGCCGGTTTCTGCGGTCTGTTTTATGAGCAAGGTGGAACCGCCGGTGCTTGATCGTTTACCCCTAATGTACTGCAGATATATAGGTGATTGCTGTATCGTAACATCAACACAGCCCGAAACGGATGAGTGTTTTAGGATCTGTTTTAGGATGTTTTAGGAGGGCAACCAGCAATCTCAGTACATTAGGCTCACCAGAGAAACCCCGAGAAGCGGTTGGCTCACCTATGTCAACACTCAGGTCAAGTTGCCCAACGGGGTAGTTAGCGTGAAGCACTGTAAGCCAAGCTCCAAAACATCTTAATTCACGCCAGGTCTGCGCATCCTACTGCTGTGAAGCGAGCTGTAATAATCAACATGTCTCGCACATCAACAGGAGTGTGTACAGATCCTAACGAACAACAAGAATCCAGCTAGCTTGCAACGTAACCGCTACAAATGGCTATGCTTCGTTAAACCGTCGGCACACGTCCCACGCTAATCGCCAAAAGACACCCCGAACAAATAGGATGCCTTTTCTGCTTTCCTTCAACTCTGAAAGAGTCACTGCTGAAATTCAAAGAGTTCTTGTAAGAGCACGACTGCAGGATGATGTTGTCGTAGTGAACATCACTTTATCTCACTCCTGTCTTATACAGAGTATTTCAATAAACAACAAACATTCCTAACCACAACATAGAACGGCAGCTAGTTCGGAATAGACTCTATGATAAGCAGTGTGTATCGGACAATTGCATTGTATGTCCAGCTGGGAGATAGGGGATCGCTCAAAGACCGGAGCAATTTATGAAATCGAGTGCTTAGCCTTCAATGCAATATATGTATATATGAAACGGGAAGTACTCTGGCAGTAAAGGAACATCTACCCAGCAAAAGGCGTGGATTACCAAGCACTGCTCTTGGAAAACATAGATATGATGGACACAACGGGAACTACTTAGAGGTGAAGTGTAGTATTCTGGGCATTGAGGAGGAGATATCGGCAAGGAAAGCGTTAGAGGCGTTCTGGATTCTTAGTAGAAATCCAGTAATGAACAACCAAAATGAGTGCCTCTCTGTTACGAGTGACTTCTTGCCATTTGTGTCTCACTGTAAATTATAGGTGATAGGTCGGCGACAACCGCCCTCCTGAGTGGGTCTCATTCGCTTCTACTGGTCTTCTAGCGTGGGCGAATATCAGCCTCTACGGTGGATCCTATGCATGAGTTCGACTCTTACATTCCAGCTTTCTAAAGTGGCTCCGGGAGTAGGTCGGAAAATCTAGGGTAGCTAAGGCGCTTGGTGGAGTAGAGCGCAAATATAAACCTGTGCTCCACTTTCAGGCCTCTGAACACGACTGAAAGTCGAGAGGTCAGGTCGCAATAATAAAGATCCACCAAAAAAACCTCGTCTGACACAGCGTACTGACAACATGATAACTCACCATGTTGCAAGAAGAGAGAGGTTGGGAACTTTTAAGTACATTTTTTCAAGCATTTTCCTCGCATCATGGATCAACAGTCGCGTCCGATGGCAGCCTAAAGTTGGAGGTGAATGCGCGCATGAGTGCAGCCTGGGCCAAATGGCGCTCATTGACTTGGGTGCTCACCAACAAGATGCACCTGATCTCCTCCAGTCAGTGGTTTATAGAATACTCGTCCACCCAGAAGCGACGTACGGTGCTCAGTGCTGGCCCGTGACCATTTCAATGGAGACCCGCCTAGGTTTATTGAAAGCGAAGATGTTACGGTGAACAACTGGAGTTGCGCGTTTGGAGCACGTTCGCAACGACACCATATGAGGTTTGGTGTCGCCTCGATTGTCGACAAGTTGCGCGAGCCTATCCTCTATGGTGCAACCTCGTCCTCCGAGCTAAGATTGGCCTGAATCTTGACGTCTCAGAGGACCCAGAGGACGCCCGAAGCAACGTTGGCTAGATACGTTGCACATGGACTTGAAGATAGCCGGTATCGATATCGCTCAAGCATTTGATCGGGAGAATGGGCGTCATCACACTACAAGAGCCGGCTCAGTCATACGGGAAAAACACCATTGAAAATGATGAAGCATTGAAGCCTTCACAACTTCCCAAGTACTTTTCTTTTGTACAAAGAGCACAGTTTCTCAAATGAATGGTGACCAAGTTCTTATTGGATTGAGAGTGACTCGCCATCATTGCGAAGTGCTGTGACAACATATAGAGCCGCTCACAAATTAGGGAACCTGCCTGCACGACAAATTAAAAAAATTTTCTTTCAGTATATCACAGCCCTTCTCAGGTTGGAGGATGGTGAAATAGAGATACTCACATGCTTTTCAGTACGAAATCAGTAAGAGATGTGCTGTGAAAGATCTTAGAGTATTCGCTCAGCTTCACCAGATCGCTGTTAGAAATTTTTCAGCAGATTTTTATGCAAAACTCAGTGGTAAGTCGTCACATTTTTTCGAATCCAGCCTCCGCTTCTTTATTTGTTCTTCCAATCTCACCATCAAACTCGTTTCGTTTATATGGCGTAATGATGTGCGTACGACTCCACTCCAGACGTGTGTTGAAATGCTGCCCTGTGGTAAGAGAATCTGTGCAAATTCGCTTGCAATCGCACCCGAATGTTTGTGTCAACATGATCCATTTTCAAAAGCCTTCAGTGGAGGCAGGCTGAGATGCCGTCTCGATAGAACACCCTTGATTTCACGCATGGAAAGGAGCTCAAGCAAGGAGGAGGATGCACTGCACAACACGGAAGCTTACCACTGCGGCCTACGAAGATCTTCGTACATTCACAGACAGATTTACTTCTACTATCATAATTCCGAATGTTCTCTACCACTCTTTAAAAGACCATTTGCATCTGTAATGGATCCTACTGCAGAAGTCACAAGTCAGATTATTTTTGCGATTTTAAAATTCCACTGGAAGAGGATACAATATGTATGAACTGGCTGCATGAACGTTTTTCATAAAAGTTCCTCCCAAAACAAAATAAAAGTGCTTGAGGTGGTGTCTTCCAAAGTGCATTTTACTCGAGAGTCAAGAGTACAATTGATGTTTCCGATTTCCTGTAGAACTACATGCACGAGCCCAGAATTTTGAGTCCTAAAGGGTACCCAATGATGTACGCTGAGCTTACATGCCGCGCAGTCAAGCGCAGCGCTACCAAAAGCCGCAAAAGCCAGTTTTTTGCTCACAAAATGGGAA
Source organism: Heligmosomoides polygyrus bakeri (assembly GCA_947359475.1). NCBI lineage: Eukaryota > Metazoa > Nematoda > Chromadorea > Rhabditida > Heligmosomidae > Heligmosomoides > Heligmosomoides polygyrus. The sequence continues at coordinate 50,053,461 of OX375868.1, read as the reverse complement.
AGACTGTGGCCAAGTAGAAGTGGCCGCTATTTGCTTAGGAGTTTTGTGGGAGAGTGTAGAAAAGAATTCGAGGACCGTCCTGCACAGTCACTAAAACAGAGAGACGAAGCGCCAGCTGGCTAGCAACGAAGGTTCTCCAAGCGCTCGGCCATTCCAGCAGTCACGGGTTGCTCGACTTGTCCGCGTTCTAGCTCGTGTAGTGAACGCGTAGAGGAGTTTACCTCGTGAAACCCTTTTTCATATCAGGTCGGACCGAAACTTTCCGCCGTTATGTCGGGACAAATGTGTCAGCCATTTTTGTTCACTTTTCGCGATGACGAGGTGGATGTTTTAGGTTCCACTATCTAAAAAAAGAAAAAAGCACGTAGTCTCAGGCCATTTAAGCTAACTCAGAGTAAGGTTGGAGGCTATTATCTGTGACAGTGGAAGAACCTGTTCATGCTGCGAATGTTTATGGCTCAAATTTTGAGAACCATGGTCAAGAATTGGGTCGAAATTTGGGTTCTAAATTAGAACCGAATTACTTGAGGACGCAACAGTGAAAGGCGGAATTGAGGTGCTTTGAGTAGGACATACAGCGATTGAAAGCATCGAAAAGGCCCCCTCAGAACAGGCGAATAGAAAGATAAAGCCGAAGCACAAGTGATCGTTGGTTAATTTTGCACAAAGCCTGTTGCTTAGGATCGTATCTTGGCAAACTACCCTTCTGCATCGCAATATATAACGAAGTTATTTTAGTCTATGCTGCGTTATTAACAACCCATGCAGACCACGGTGGCGTGTATTCTGCAGTTTCATGCATCATTTGAAGAAGAGCGAACCCCTTCTAGGAAGATATGCGTTGTAAAGCTCAGATCTCGGGCGACAGCTCAGAAAAATCTTGGAAATCGTTGGGAAAGAAAAAGCCCTCTATAACCATCTAGAAACTGCACGTCACTAAAGCGCGGACATTTTTTGAATTTGATGGCTTTTGCTTCGCCCTAACGTCGGCTATGCAAGTTGATCGACTTAGCAACGTTTCTAGGTCCAGACCTCGAGTAGAAATTGCTCAAATATCAACACATATGCTTTGTCAAACATGAAAGCTTCCATAATTTTTTGCGGCAAAGTCTAACACCACTTCTTCTTCGTTGTTGCTTGTGCAAATATTGGAGGATATTGGATTCTACCATTTCACCTTGAGTAGTCTTCAAACACACTGCTCTCTAGTCTTTTACTGTAGGTGAAATGGTTAACTATGTGCAGAGTTATCACCACTGGTGCTGCTGAGGAGTCCGAAACGGTCAAAACCGTCGCTCCGAACTAAGAGGAAGGGTCCCAAAATGGAGCACCTTTTGCGTCTTTCCTATTAATACAGAACCAGCGCTTTCACAATACGTCAGATGAATCGGGAATGTGGAGGAATTCCATGCTGCAAATGGTTTAAGACAGAGTGAAGCCACAGTGCAATACTGTGTTGATAATAGTTATCTCAAAAGGTGCTACGCAGAGATGTTTATTTATTTGTTTTTCAACCATCTAGGAGGTAAGCCTGCAAAGGGTGTAGAACCCGTCGAAGGCCAGCAGCTCACAACCAACCCAGCCGAGATTTCGACTGTCAGCACGAAGGGGCCCAGCGCGATTTCCATTCTTCAAATGTAACACTGCAGCGGCCCATTAGAGGTCGATTTTCTGTGGACCGCCGACACCCATCTGGTTTTCACTTCCTTCTTTTTGTTTTATGATGCCACTTCACTTACTTCGTTAGATTTCAATGTTGAGGAGGTAACTCTGCAACCGGTGCTGCAAATATTGATGTTGATGATGTTTTTGTAATATTGACGTTTCTTGATGTAAACTGAACGAACTCAGACAATGTAGTCAAACGGTGTCCAGAATGCCACAAAAAGGAGCACTTGCAGTTGAAAGGCGACGTTACTTAACGAGTCCTGATGGTGAGTGTATACACATATATAACATACATTATCTAAGCAAACAACTTCATACAACTGCTTTACAATATTCCTGATCTTGTCCATTGCTGCCCACTTAGGTAAAAATCAGCTCTGAAGGGCCCGGCTTTGCAGCGGGGAAAATTGTAAATTTCACGAAAACACAAGAATTCACAGTCCATAATTCAAAAATGAAATGGACCTCATGCGGAGGGCAGTTGGGCAGGGACATAAGGGGCGTACACGTGGAGCACTGGACAGAAGAAAGAACCCACTTCGAAACGGATATCAGGAAACTTGCCTTCAGCGTTGTATGGAGGGGACATAAACAGGCACCTCTCCATGGCCTGGTAGTCGGCGGCCTGTGGAAGGCTGGTTGCCGTAGCCACACCGCGAACTTGAATTGCCGGAATGTTGTGGAGTGGTTGGAAGTTGTGGCACGCGAATGAGCTTGCTGGAACAGAGCAAAGAAATTAGAGAGCAGTTGTTGAAAAAATTTTGGTTAGGTGAATCTACGTACTATACGGTTGAGTTATAAATTTTGCAACAAAATTTGTCTTCAAGCAAAGATAAGATTATAACACAAAAAATGGTTGACTTTAACGAAGTAATTGCCGTTATTCTCTATGAGATTCTACCGCTTTCCATGAACTGAGTGGATTACATCTCTGTAGAATTCGGTCGGGTTCGACCTGTAGAAGTCCTGTACCACCACCGTGATCTCATCAACTTCGGCGAAGCGCCTCCCATGGAGGAAGTGATCCATCGACCGAAGCAGATGGCAGTCCGACGGCGCAATGTTCGCCGCGTATGGTGGTTGCCTAATTTTGGTCCAGCCAGGTTCCTAGATTTTTTCCAGCGTCTGAAGTGCCATAAGCGGTCTGCTGTTGCCCTGGTGGATGAAACATTGGCTTGCATCGACTTCTTTATCCACTAATTTTTGCTGGATTTGGTCGAGTTGTTGGCAAAAGCAAGCGTCAAGGATGGTTTGACTAGTGGAGCAGCTCCCAGTGCATTGGACCACTACACATCCATCAAGCGCACAGCAATACTTTCCTTCGGTGGAGCTCCAGTTTTAAGCTCGGAACCCCCAGCTGGTTGCGTTTCAGCTATTGGTCTCCGGCTTTGCAATTGTAGTGAAACATCCTCTTTCCATTTTTTCAATTATTTATTCGGTTAGGAATGAAATTGCCAGTGACTTTCTGAATGTGCATGACCGCAGCCGCTGGGGTGCTGCCGAGCTTGAACTAATTGAAAATGATTTTTTAATTACTTCAAGCTCTGCTGACATTTTTTCAATTTGAGTGGTCATCGTTCTAGTGGATAAAACTTTTCAATAACACAAGGAAAAACAATGATTCATAACTCAAAATGGTTGCCAGGAAACAAGCTTTCAAACAACGTACAATATTTCAGCGGGTTGACTTCGAATTCCAGAAAAAAAAAACGAAATGTTACTAAATTTATGACTCAACCTAATAGATGTAATGCTGCGCTCTACTCTAATGTTATCGCGGCTAAGAGAATGGAGTCATTCGACACACTTTCTGGGTGTGACGAATTTCACATTGATTCAATGATACGGCAAAACTATCCTTAGTGATTTCTCCACCTTTGTACGCTTTGTTCTGTAGAAGAACTCTGTAGCAAATGGGAAAAGAACTCACTAGACGCCAACGTGAACAGCAGGCAGGTGATAGTGAAACGCGTGCGGAAGATCTCCAACGGTATGCTACGTAATCTCATAGCTGATTTTCATAACGACGGCCAAGTAGTGAGAGGAGGCAGTAGAAGTGAGTTGAGGAGGCTCGTACGGTGTCAGTGGCGCAGTGACTCGGGTCGAAAGTGGGTCATTTCGCTCTCGAGTTCCAAAGGAGGGAAGGTAATTGCCCGTCTCATGCACTACTGTCGAGACGAAACCGAATGGCGCACTCGCCCGTACCGCGATGGCCTTCGAGTGAGCTGTGGCTCGCAGGGGAGGCTGCACGAATGGTTGGCCAGTGTTGGTTCTATCCATTATTCATCTAAATCGAGCACTGCTCCTTTCGAATGACACGGCTAGCTCCGGTTATGTTCCACGGTACCAGTCACTCAGTTATCTGAAATCGGAGAAATGGCGGCAGCCCTTTGTTGGTGCATAATGCCAGGTTTTCGATGTATTGCCATCAGCAGGTTACAGAAGTTGTCATTTTCTCATCCACTCTGCGTATCTCCAACGGTGTCATCTTTTGAAGTTCGACTCCATTCAGTTCTTTTCATCAGAAAAGAGCTGAATGGAGTCGAACTTCAAAAGATGATCCGCAATAATGAAGAACAAAAACGAGATTGCTGACACGATGGTCGCAATGAATAATCTTATAAGAAACCTGGTAGTCACAAAAAATAAGCGACAAAAAAATGCTCACGCTTCAAGCCTGGAGACTAGAGATAAACTATTGGGCCTGCGCAAAACTAATCTCCGTTTCGAGGTACGTATAGATAAATAACCCTAAACCATTTCGTCTCAGGGAATGCCGCAAACACCGTTGGGTAGGTTTTCTCCTGTTCTTTCAAGAAATATATGTGGATGTCGCTCTAATTCTCGTAGCCGACATTTTCCAGGGCTCTTGAAATCATGAACCGACGCGACTATCGAGTCATCATACTTTACGAATTTAAATTATGACATTCTGCGGCAGATGCATCTCGTAACCTTGGCAGCGCTTTTGTGACGAAGTATCCTTGCGAACGAACGGTGAGCCTCTGCTTCGAAAAATTCGCCTCTGGCGATTTTGATCTTGAAGAAAAACCTGGTCGGGAGTGCAGGTCATCGCTTGACGATGAAGTTTTGAGGAGAGCCGTTGAAGCAAATACGGAGACGAATACACGTACGTTAGCGGAGGACCTTGGTGTACATCAGTAGTACGGTAACAAGACAGAGTCGGCGTTTGGCGAGCGTCGGCGAGGTGAAGAAGATGTCGAAGTGGGTGCCTCATGAGCTGACCGATGAGCAGCGTCTGGCACTTGCTCCAACCTGCTAGTTCGGTTTAGAAATAAGCTTTTTGTAAGCCGTATGTAGATGAAAATGGGTCATTTACGACAACAGTGAGCGGGGATTTGTCTGGATAGACTAGGATGCTCTTCCAATTTTCGTTCCCAACCCCGATCTTCACCCTAAAAAAGTATGTAATGCTTACTTTGTGTGGGTTGTAAGGCTGTAATCCATTACAGTTTTTTCAACCTGATCAGGCAGTCACAACATAGTCTTACTGCAGTGATTTAAACCAAACTTCTGAGATGTTGCAAAAATTGTGGTCGGCAATGGTGAATAGAGGAGGGTCGCTCCTGTTGCAGGACAGCGCAAGGCCGCACACCTCACAAATCACTCGGCGAAAATTGACCCATTTAGGCATCGAAGTTCTTCCTCTCCCACCATGTTCTCCCGACCTTTCCTCACTTCTTCTTCTTCTTCAGCGTTTGTCTCGCTTCGTGGCTGGGTCCGCTATTCTGGTGTCATGACGCAACCTTTCCCGATCGATGTGGACACCAGCTAGTTTCAAGTCCGTATGGGCTTGCACCTCACCAAGCTTGCACCTCTCGCTCGAGTTAACCTTTATCTTCGCTAGCGAGCATCACGTCATCGGCCCAAAGCAACGTCCAGGGGACGGGCTCGTGTGACGGATCCATGACGACAACAAAGAGGAGTGGGGAAAGCGCAGAACCTTGGTGTACACCGACAGAGATGAGAAACTCCATTGAGGTTCCAGCTGCAGCTTGAACTCGACTCTTTGGACAAGAGTAGAGAATTCGCACCCACTCTATGAGCTCTTCAGGAACTCCATGTTGATGCAGGGTGTACCATATCACTTCACGCGGTACGCGATTAAAGGCCTTCTCCAAGTCGAGAAAGGCGATATGCACTGGCCTCTGTTTCTCACGATGCTCTCTGTCAGGAAGAGGGCGGCGTGAATGGCATCAACGGTGCCACAGCCAGCCACGAAGCCGCACTGATTGCTGGAAAGCTGGACGATGTCCCGAATTCGTCCATCGACAATTCGCTCAAAGATCCTCATGCTGTGCGAAAGCAAGCGAGTCGGACGGTAATTGGAGCAGTCTGCAGGACTGCTCTTCTTCCAAATCGGAATCGTCGTACTTTGGCGCCAACACTCAGGCACTTTCTTCTCCGCCACAACCTGATTAAAGGACTTCGCCAACCACTCAGCAGGGTACCAGTACTTTAACTTCCACAGGTCAGCCGCCACGTCGTCAGGCCCAGTCGCTTTGCCTGGCCTCATCTTCTTCAAAGCCGCTTCTATTCCCTCCACGATGATCTTCTGAACGGGGCCGTGGGTTGGAGCCGTAGAAGGGTTGGCTGGATGAGGAAATTCTACTGTAGAGATTTCCTCAAAGTAGTCGCGCCATCGCTTCAATGCCTTCTTGCGCTCCGTAAGAAGATGGCCGTTCTCATCATTGATGCCAAAAAACTTCTCAATATCCTCGGTCTGCCGATCGCGAAACTTTGCAAGTCGGTACAGATACCGCTCACCATCGCGCGACTCGAGCTTCTTGTTGACAACTCCATAATGAGTGGCTTTTGCAACAGCCACGGCCTTCTTTGCAGCCTTCTTGACTTCTTGGTACTTCCACCAGTTATCGGCCGTCTTCTCGCCGAGAAACACGTGATAGAGCGACTTCTTCTCTCGCACTTTTGCTTTGACGTCATCTGTCCACAGCCATGCCTGCTTGTCGACCTTCCGTCGCCCAGGCTTCGTAATGCCGAGTTCCGACTGTGCAGCTTGAAGAATCGCGTCGGTCGTTTTCTTCCAAGTTTCATCGACAGTTGTGACTGTCGGTAGCCGCACGCGAGAAATCACAGCTGCTTCCTTCTCTTTCATTCGCCACCACTTGATTCTTGCAGCACCGCATCGCTCGACCTGCTTCAGCCTCGGAGGGACGATCTTCAGAGTGCAGATGAGCGGTCGGTGCTGTGGGGCGACCGTCTCATACGGCACGACTTCACATCTGTGACAAGTTTCGGTCGCGATCCTTCACAAGGACGAAATCTATCTGAGGCTTGGAGATCCCACCGTAGTATGAGATAAAGTGCGAGTCGCGTTTTAGGCCGGCAGCCGCGGATCCGCCATGACAGCGGCGGGTGGTGCGGCGCCGCGAGGGTCACTGTACGCAATATTGCGTACTTTTGCCGTAGTTGCGGCTTCTAAGAATGTCAGAGATGTAGTAAGCAAAACGCTTTTTCTTTTGTGAAGAAGCGTTTTCTATGCCAAGTTAGGAGTTCTTGAATGTAAGCCCCGAAATCTAATAGAACACTCCTTATAACTCAACAGTTCTGTATCATTTTGTGTTTGCTCTCACTTTTGTCGTTCTAACTCCACTAAAAGTTCCTCGGTTGAAAAGAAGCTCGGAGATAAGGTGGTAGCCCTTGTGATGACAGCATTCCCCCCGATGCCTGTTGAGTCCGGGCGGTCTGTCCGATTCAGTTATAGCTGACACTTAAAAAAAACGGTCTGCTTTATTGTTGCATTTCTGTGCAAGGGTTTTCCCTAAACCTCACACGGCTCACTTGTGGCTGGAAGGCAACGAAGGTTTTCCGTCAATTAAGGTTACCTAATATCGTGCTAAGGATTTTTTTTGCGTTACGTTTTGAGTGCAGGATTCCATACGCCTCCATTTGTCGACACTAGCGGTGATTATATTGTTGGTTGTTAAGCCCTTTTATGGACAGAAATTACGCACCAATCTATTACATTCCTAGCATGTAAATTCATTCAAAAAATGTTTCCAAGTAAATAAACCACTATCGACACCCATCTATCACGTCCCCGGCGGGTCTCACCCGCAGCTCCTGGCGCTGCGGGTGAGAGCCGCCTTGAACTGCGGCAGCCCTCGGGGACCTTTGCGTGCGGCTGCTCCGCGACAACTCGTCCGCGCCACGGCTTCCACCACCGTGGCAGCGTGGGTCCCACTGCGGCGGGAGCGATATGGACGAGTTCTCGTGGTGCTGCCGCGAGACTCTGTAGAGGCCCTTAGGAAGACGGTGTTCACTATGGTGAGGTTATACGAATCCGCCTAGAACGCGCTCACCATCGGCGTTACCTGATCCGTATCCCAAATCTCCATGACAGCTGCACTCGTCTTTCGTAGCACCTACGTGCCCATTAAGGTCACCAGCGACTATGAGAACATCTTTCGACGGTACCTCTGCTGTGTTCTCATCAAGCAGGTTCCAAATCTCATCCTTGGCTTGAACGGAGCAGCCAGTCTGCGGAGCATACGCAGAGAAGAAGTGATAGAGTCGCTCCTTAGCGGCGACAACGATCTTCATCAATCGATCGTCAAAGCGTTCGACGCTTACAATCGAGTCACGAAGCTGTTCGGAGACGATTATTCCGACACCATTGGTGGTCCTGGAAGCCACGTCCTATGTCCCTTGATTTGCGGCAGGACCACTTCCCGTCAACGTACCCACATTCAGCGTTGCCACGCGGGTCCTACTTACGTTACGGGACTTTCGGACTAGCTCAGTTGCCCCTCCCCCCCCCCCCCCCCCGATACCGTTCTCGCATCAGGGATCCTCGCATACTTCTCACACTCGCCGGGCTCTGCGAGTGCGCGTCGGCTCCCGCGGACGCCGTAGCACTATCACGAAAAGTTGCAATGTCATGAAACATGTGATGTGACATGGGTGTTCGTAGGCCGGCCTGTCGCAAGGGCCTGTCGCTAGCAATCGAATCTCCGTGTTCGGCTTAGCTCGCAGAGCGGGCAGTTACCAGTGACACCACGTGGAGGAACGGATATCGCCAGCCCCGACCTTTCTCCACTGACGATCACTTTTTCCGAGCACTTGATTCTCATTTGCGTCAGAAACAATTCAGTAATTTGGACGCCTATTGTACTGGTAGGGAGGGAAGAAAGCTGTGTAGGCGAGAGGCTAGCTTGCTGTGATTGTCTTTAGCTTAGCATTAGTAATACTGCAACATACGAATTATGCAAGTGCGAGTGCCGATAGCGTTCGGAGCACTTGTGCGGGTGTACCGCAGTGGTCTTTTTTGTTGGTGATCATGAAGTTCGGAAGGGTCGATTTTATCGTTTCTGGAATTGTATACGAAATCACACCAGGTTTAAGATCTATTGTCCTGGCGCTACTTCATGTTGAGAACAGTAATAATTTTCTTACACAAGACATTGAAACAGAGAGTGGCACAGAATTAGCACCTTTAATAAGGGATATGATGTGCGTGCTGCTGTTGAGAGAAATCAGAAACGCTTGCATGTCTGCTTCTCTTTGCCAAGGGTAAGGGTGCTCTCACCATCGAAAGAATTTGCTCATCGGAAGTGGTATTCTCACTATTTCTCCATCTATAGTAACCACCAGCTCCTCACAACCAGTTGATTTACTACCCTCACTTTTTTGTATAGTCCATGAAACCTACCATTTCTTTAACACATCTTCCTTTCGTTTTGCCTGACAGCTTTAAGCACTTTGTAGTTCTTTGCATAGAATATTTACGAAGCAGAGCTTACGGTTAGCGAACTTTTAGCCGCTTTCCTAACATTCTTCTGGTTGAAATAACAGGCAGGATCAGTCGTACATTGGTGTGTTTCATACACTCTGTTATCTCTCCTCCATGCCTTCTAAAGATGAAGCTTCAGAGTCCGGAGCACTTTAGAGTATTATTAGGTTGATTCAAAACTAATGCCGACTTTTGACCGCCTTCTTCAAACTCCTATACCTCCAACAAGGATCTGCTTGTCAATAGTCACAAAAATGATCAGAATCTACATGTCTTTGACTCCATAAGGTTCAAATAGAATTCCACGTTCAGAACGTGCAAGACTTCTGAATGGTAGGGCTTTTGGAGGCGATTCATTCTCTGGGGCTAATTTTATAGTACATAGGTGCAATAATTAAGCTGTACTGTTAGGTGGTATAAGGTAGAAGTATGGTAAGGACACAAAATTTTTCAAGTCTAGTTCATCGGCCTATTGACACTTGCAAAAAAGGCGGCTTTTCAGCGTACGGTCGAGCATCTTTCCACCACTAGATGCCCTTTAGACTCGTGAACAAACTTTCCAGTGGGTTTGAGGCTGCTGGCGGGTTTTCCACCGTTAGCGAATGTCTTATATTGCAGCAATTGTTTCAGTGATCGAGTTCAGTTGCTCGAAGCTTCCAATGATTAAGTGACCACTACTAATCTTTTACTGCACATTCTTCTTTGTTTAAGAGGCAAGTAGGTTTGACAAAGCTGTTAGGGCCATCGTGCAAGATCTACCTCACGTCGTAGGTGACGCTACTGCTCAATCATGGTTCCCTGATTCGAACAAGTCGAGAGCCTATTTCTCTTCCAACTCGCTGCCTTTGTGTTTGACAGCCAATTCGCGAAAATCTCAAATGCCAAGCTTTGAGTGTCTTCATTCTCCAAAAACGCGTGAGGTATCCTCTGAGGGCCCATTTCTCGCACTGTTTCGGCATACTGCGGCTCCATCCTTGCTAGCCCCTCCACGTGGAAAACGTTATTGTCATATTCTCATTTGTGAGATCCGTAAAGTCAGACTGTTCGATTTTGTTCTATGAAACGCCTGAGGCCAAAATCGCACTGCATGTTTGCTGGAGATTTCCGGTCTGAATGCGTTGTGGGTTCCTCGACTTGGTTCCGCAGATACAGCGTCGATTGTGAACTTATAACTGAAAACGTCGTGAATTTCCACCTTATTCTTCCCTGAAGTTTAAGGTCCGAAAAACGTTCATAAAACTAATGTGATTTTGAACATTTTTGATGGTGTTTTTAATTTTGCTTGCAGCCCTCCCGCTCTTTGAAAACGTGCAACTCTCATTCCCAGAACCCCCTAAAATGTCTGCGATGAAGGCAGTTGAACGTGAGCGAGCAGTGACAGAATCCGATATTATTCTTAACCAGCCTAATGCATATTTGTTCACCTCAGGTTAGAACTGGAGTTTTCTGAAGGGATGAAATTGTTTTCTAGTAAGATTTGCAAACAGAGATTCTCAGCTATGTATCTCCACAATGAACCTGCATAAGGTTCAAAACTATTCAATGGCCGCCACTGGCAAGAGGAACTTTAACGTACCTCTGCCAAACCTGTTGTTCGATGCCTATCTTTGGTCTTGGAAGATAGCGAAGACAGCTTGTCGGCGATCTATTGCCATCAATCTGTTGCCATGTTCAAAATATAAAAAGGGTCATTCTCAGAAAAAGAATTTGTGCACGTAGACCAGTCCAAACTTATCGGAACAGGATTAAAAATTGCTTCGAAAATTAGTGGTATTCAGGCCGTGATGGGAAGACAGTCTTTACTAACTACAGGGTGCGTAAAAAGTATTGACGTACCTACTTTTTGTTTCAGCTCCAGCTTTCTGTTTCTACCCCTCTAGGTTTTTATGTGTTATTTTTGTTGTCTATATTGTGCTCAAAAAACACTCATAAAAAAACTGAAGAAACATGATCGTCACCGTTACGGTGGCCCTTTTTTGGTCTGTTACCCAGACAGCTGAATACCTCCTTAACAAGAGAATTTGGCGCTGTTCGAAACGGTTGGTGAGGAAAGAAGTCAGCAACCCAAACGTCAGCCACGGCTCTGTCATAACAGATGATGATTACAAGATGTCCAAGCACAATAACGCTTAAATCCAAAATTATCACTCTCTGTCCGATAACGGCAAACAGATAACGCGCGCAGGTGTGGACAGCTTCTCAGACGAGCACAGCTTAAACATGAATCCGCTGGATTGCTCTTTTTAGGCGATTTTGGAGAATGAGCTCTGGGTTACTTTCAACAGAAGTGCCCAGTCGCAGAAGGCTACCCTGTTAAAAGCACGGGACGAAATCCAAGCGAGTGCTAGCGGTGCGTGCTCATGAATTTCTCCGTCGTTTTCGCTCCTGTAATCACAGTAGAGGAGCCGATGTCAATTACGACTTATTCTGTCGTGTTTGCAAGATCATTTTCCATATTTCTGAAATGAATATTTTAAAACTTACTGCGCAATACTACTTCCACAACCGCCATTTACTGCGTCAATACTTTTTACGCACCCTGTATTTCTTGCCAATAGCGAGTAGAAGACTTGTACGATCAGTAGTATTCGAGACCTCTTCAAGTTTTCATAGCGATTCTCAAATCCTTTGAGTGTCTCTTTACCAGGTGGTCCATAAATATTGTAACAAAAATAGTCCTGTTTAATCTGTTCAGGTCTGCACGAGGTTGGTAGACGGATTTACTGGCCAACATTTCAAAGAGGTCATGTTCTTCAGAGCCTGAAAGAAGCCAAATCGATTTAGACGTTACCCCCCACATGTTGCCTCAACCATACGAAGCCCAGTGTCAAATTTGGAGATCGTGACCAATAGAGGCAGTCCAAATACCGTACTTGATTGCAGTACACTGAAGGAGCAGGGAAGACATTCGCGATTTACGGAACAGCAGCAACACGAGTTCAAAATGCGTTATGTAGAGGAACTAACCTTTAGGTCTCTAGAGAATATCCAGCAAATCTCAAGGGTTTTGCGAACTGTTTGAACCTCATGCCATACGCAGAATCTTCACCTTGACCGAAGACCCTTCCCTTCATGACAATGGATCCTATGGTGACCTGGAACAGCAGAAGCTCTGAGCTTTACCTTTCCGTCAAGATGTTCCTTGATACTAGTGGTCATCCAGTTTCTGCAGGATGCACCATTCCGTCTCCAAGCAGGAAGAGGAGTTTTGATACAGAGGATCGAGGGATGCTCTAACAGTTGGCCGTTACTTATGCTGCTTACGATGGTACAGTTTCTCTAAGTAAAAGTGGTTACTGGGTATCGCACAGATGGCTTTTAGGTGGATAGGGATCCTGGGTGGTTGGGGTCTTCGCGGCTCCTATGGCGGACTTGGATTTCATTTCTCATTAGCGGGACCACTCCTCCAACAGATCCTCCAACAGAGCTTGGCAATAACAGCTTTAATGGGAGGCCTCAGTGCACTTGCCTCTTTGGAAGTGCCTCTCATTTCGCACTTAATAGCCGCAAACGTTTCGGAGTTCGCAGCCACTTTCGGTTGTCTTTACAAGGACCGTAGCCGTGGACCCGTGTAAGCCAGAAGCTAGCGGTAGGGGTGAAGTGGAGAAAGAGGAGGAACTGAAGAGTCTAGGAACCCGTTAGCAATATATACCTCCTCATCGGGGCGCGTGTTATGTGCGCCCGCCTGAGGCGAGGGCGTGGCCAATCATCTTGCCCTGTCCTTCTCCCTCTCTTCATCTGGAAATTCCACTCCTACGCGCTCTGATTTACCAACGTCTCTCGAATGCTCCCTCCAGCTACTGCCATCAGGGAATCCCGTCCTTAGACCTCAACCACCGTCGCTCGAGGTGAGACCGAGGTCCGCGGCGCCCTCGCATCCAGTCATCAACCGATCATTCTAGGCTCCAGGTGACGATGCTCGCTTGTGTAGACGTGAACTACATTCTTCAGATGTACGGTGACTGGACGTCGTTGCTCGAAATCAGAGTGCGTGTTCAAGTTTTTCGGCATCACGCTTCCTCATTTTTCAGCCATTAGTCCGAGATGCTCGTTTTCGGCTAAATTCATAGAAATTTCTGGCGGTTTTAGCTTCAAGTCACCTCCAGGAGGGTTATGCGGAGAAAAGCGCTAAGAAGAACACCACGGGCTGAGGCCGCGAGCTCCAGATGGAGTCTCGAATCAGCGCGCAGACAGGGCCCAAAACAAGTTTATAGTATCATTGCTTTCCTGAGCGCTGCAAATCGGAGTGGCGACTCACGCTCATTGCACAAATAGCCTCGCTCTTCCACCGCGTTTGGAGACGCCGCCAGTGTCTCCTGCCGGCATCACCCGATCATTCGCTGGGTTATTGCGTGTGGAAGCAAACAAATCCTTTCCTGCTGTTCTTTCCATCGCACTCTTTCTAGGAATTTCTCGTTCGTAATGAAGTGGACCAAGGTATTCGGTCATATCGCTGCTCGAAAACTGAGTACAATCCAGTAGGAGTGCGCTTGGGAGCTTTTCAGTATTACACCTCCGTCCTCCTCACCAAGTAAACTCCGCACTACGGCGTTATTCATTTTCTTCGAAAACCTGACCTGGCATACGCTCTGCCTAGGTACACGAGAAACCTTCCTTTCTGACTTTCCTTAGTGACACGAAATTAAACCACTGCAATGCCAGCAATGTGAATTACCTCACCAACGTTGAAATTTGGAAACAAGTACGAAGGTGTATGAGATAGCAAATCAGAAGGTATCAATGACTGAAGAGGAGGCTCTAAATATGCAGGTTTTCCATCATTCGTCGCGTATCCTATAGTAATTTAACCTATAGTAAAAAAAACTCGATTGGTTTCAATGCGGTTTCCTTATTCTTCAAATTCATCTGGAGATTTCAACCGCATTTTCGGCAGACAGGCAACGAAGAGCTCAGATTTCTTCGCGTGTTTTCATCAGAGACGTGTCGTCCTTATGCGATGTCTGTAATATTGTCATTATTTGAGCGTCACAGCATTAACCATTGTATGGCGATTGCCATGGCCGTCAATTACTTGGAGAATTGTTGATCCGGATGGGAAACTCTTCTCGTCTTTATGCTGCCTTAGCTTTAAGCCTGTGCCCACCTTGTCGTGCGTAGCCATGCGACATTTCTCAGGCTGCTGGTCCTGTGAGTCTCAAAAAAGTGCCCGCTAGAGCAAGTCCGCTACTGGGTGGCCATCTTGATCACTGAGAAGCCAAGAGAGACCAAACCCTTGTGTGTACGGTTTAGCGACAACTGTAGGAAAAGGACAACAACGCGATAATGCGTGATCGTCAGTGATTCAAGTCGAATGAGAAGATCGTATACTTCACTGCTTACTCAAAGGCACGAGGCGCCACTTCATGATTTAGTTTAGCAGCTTGTTCTTATTGGTTTGCAGCAAAACCGTTTGAGATCACAAACTGTATTCCTGCAGAAAAAGGAGTTCTGGGTGGTCTAAAAAAGTTTTGCATCACAGCATTACCGTCAAGCAACGAAATAACTTCGCACAAATCGCCTGCATTTATTTTAGTAAACAAGCTGTTTCCTCAGCACCACTTTATACCACATGATGGAGGACGCCTTCAGAGATACCGAAACCGAGTATCCCACAACTTCTACTATCGCAGAGTACGTTGCCCCAGGAATAAAAGCATTCAGGCTAGGTGTTAGGATATACGCGAAAAAATCGGCGACGTGAAATACTCCTGTCAAAAAGCGAGATGGATTGGCTGACCAGATGAAGGGTCACAAATGTCGGTGTAGCTCAAAGACGACTACGATTACTATTTGTTTCCAGCGATTTACAAAGCCGGCTAAAGAGATTCCAATAACGGCCCGCCCGAGCAGGAAATTTGTAGCCCTCTTCGTCCATTTCGTTCCTTCTCTCTCCCAAAGCCTTTTGTATTCCTTACTTTTGTCAACTATGTTGAGGACTTCATGTGACTCGCAATATTATCAGAATATTTCTATGCAGAGCAAACTTTTCGGCTACTCTAGCTTTAAGTGCATTCATAACAAAAAATGCACTTGTCATAATTGGGAAGGAAGCATTTCACTAGTCCAGTTATCAATCAGGGACACCACTTGTTGGCCGATTTCCACGGTCCGGGTGGTGCGCTGTTTCCTCGCGGACTTCCTTCCTTCCTATATGTTCCCCGTATTTTCGCTCAACTCGACGTCCCCTTTAGCCCTAAACGCATTTCCACTCCCTCGAGGCTCGCAGGCACTTCGCGGCCACCTGTCATCGGCTCATAATCGTCGCACACCCTCTCGCTATTTCTCAACGCTCTTCAGTCCTTTTCACAGCTAAATTGAACGCCACTGATATCCGGCGAGGGGGAACGCGCAAGAATCCGTTAGTTACGAACTCGGGAAGCTCGATGACGTGTGATGTCCTCGAATTGAATTGGCATATTTCATCAGAACTCCATCCAGAAGCTCCAATTTCTGATGCTGCGAGAAGGCACGAATCACCATCGGCCGCGGGCGATGTTAAAACGTCGTTTTGGGCGGTTGGCTCCGACGCTGCATCCACTCGCTTTCCGCCAAAACAATTGGCTAAGTCTCGCAATTGGGGTCTCCTGAAATAGGAACTATTTCTGAATTTCGCCGAGCGCCGTTGCGACACCGCGAGGACACGCACAATAGCTGGATGCTGGCAGCTATCGAGAAGAACATTTCTCGACAAAGCGCTGTCTACAAACTGTGAAAGTTTCCTTGAAGACGAAGAACTCGGAGAGAAAAGACTGTGTAATGGCGGCCTGTCGGTGATTTTCGTCGGGAGTGGGACCGAAGAAGATGCAGAAAATGAACACTAGACAGTCCACTATGCAACAGTGAAGGACGCTTGGATTCGTAGAAAATTGTGTAATACATCATTTCTTCTGGAGACGCTCAACAGTGAGCTCCCATAGCAAGCAATGAAAGGGAAATTTGCTCCAGAACGTGTCTTCGAATACAGATGAAGACGCGTTCATGACATCCATCCAAAACGAGAGCGCTCGATGCCCGTTGTTCCGGAAATTGGAAAACTGATAAGTACAAGGGAGGTTCCGTGTGATTCTCAAACAGCTCCTATGGAAGCTTACTTAGACATTCGTTTTTTGAAATGTTCACTCGCCATTAAATGCGCACAGCAAACAACTGCAGACGAGCTTTCCGAGGCTTAGAACCTTACTCTACCTCTAACGATCAACCAATTGGGCTGGCTTCGTGGCGAAGTAAGGGGAAGAAAGCAAAGGGGTTCAACACTCATACAACATCGTGGGGACGCGACCATATCGTGACATAGTTCTGAAGACATTGGCTCAAGGTCACCCCTCGATTTATGCACCAACGCCGTGAATTGGCGCATATCAGGGTCCAAAACCTATTGACTATACATTGGATAAGATCGAAAATCCCCGGATAACTGGATGATTCGGATATTTCACAGGCCTCGGATTTATGGATGATTCGGATCAGGAAATTCGAACATTATTCATTCGGAATGGGCACGTGTAGCGCAGTCGGAGGAGGCGCGACTGTCGCGTGCACCCGATACCAGGTTCCCGGTTCGGATTTCCCGCCCAGGCCAACCAAGCCTTCCATCCCTCCGGGGTCGGTGAATTGGTACCAGACTTGTCTGGGAAGGATAAAGCGCTGACTTGTTCATCGGCTGGCCACCGCAAGTCATTGTATGGCCAAAGACGCATTCATGTCGCCTCCACGACATCCCGTAGAAGTAGAGTGCGCTGGCGCATCCCAGAAGGGATTGAGTAACGCCGTCTTTTATCCTTTTATCCTTTATTCATTCGGATCCGGTGTGTACTATTGTATGTCGCGCTCTCCATTTTTGGTTTAAAGTAACCGTGGAAAAGAACTTCGAGCACCTTCCTTTGTACTAGGAAGTCCATCACGGTCACTACCACTCCTTGAGAGGCCGGCAACTGCATGACCTGGATCGGAGTGCATGTTCGGAACACCCCGTGAAAACTCGTCTGCAATTATTTTTCATGTTTTTAATGTGGGATCTACTCGCTAAAACAGCTATGCATATGCGGGCCTTAAGTACATGTAGGAATTATCGTAATGGGGAGGTCACTTGACTCTCTTAAAAGTTGGCTATTTTACAAAAACGATACACTGAACTGTCGTATGAGAGAGCACTTCTTCGTAATTTCATAGCCGAGAGACGCTATCCTGCGTGTGTTTGGAAACTGACAAGGGAAGGGTCTGAAGGGTATGTTTGAACGGGGAAAACGAGTCATATGGGAAGAATCCCCAGCCTTCATTTAGTATAAAAGTGTGCTTCGGTTTTGCTAGGTCGTTAAACAGAACCCCGAATTTCGCATGAAGTCGCTGCGGCGGCGCTCATGAGCGCCCTCTTGTGTACCCTACTCGTTCCGCTGTGCGGCTCGGGGAGCAGCGGGTGTGGAGCTGCTTCATTAGGTGGAGGTCGGAGGCTCGGTACTCTTGTCTTCGACGTGCACTCCGTTTTCGGGCGTTTTCTGCAGATTTTCCGGCTGTGTGCTGTAGAATCCGCATCTTTGCTGCGACTTGTTTGCTCCAGACCGGTATTTAACCATGAGGTGATGAGAAAGATATTCAACATAATGATGCGTGAACGTCCAGCACCATCGACACGGAGGTACAAAGTGCTTGAAACAGAAGGGCTATTCACAATACGGGCAGCGAGCGAAAGCTACAGGCTTTTAACAGCTTGTTTCCCTACATGGACCAGTGACTTCGGGAAAGCCATCCTGCTTTGGCCTGCATAGAAAAACGGGGATCAAATGCGGAGCGACTAGGAAATGGTGGAAAAATACGGAAAAAGGCACAGATTAAGCGATCTGGCTGGAAGTTGCACGTTTATGATGGCCGACGGAAGGGCTTCACAACAGGGAGAGTTGCGATCAGGCAGTCAACATCGATCGATATTATCGATCTTTAGAGCCGTGAAAGCGGTTTTCTCTCAACTTAATCGATCGGAGTGGGAGTTGTCCTATTGTGGTGCCCGGAAGAAGGGATTCACAGTAGGTGGGAAAGTTTCTATCAGGCGGGCAATATCGATGAATATTGCCGATATTTTGAGCGGTGTTATCGATTTTCTCTCATATCCATTGGATGAAGGGAGATCAATCAGAGGCAGCAACTAGGAAAATAGGAATGCTGTCACAAACAGCAATTTTGGAGAGCTTGGGGGAAGTCCACCCCAATCTTCCTATGTAGTATCAGATAGCTTTGTTCAAATCTTCAATATTTCTTCAAATTCCCGAATCTAATGGAATTTCCTTTGCTCCATGCTCAGATCTTCACGAACCGTCTTTCCAGTTGCATGTCTTCGTGTGCCAGACTTTTTTGTCATTCAATTAAATTTTGGGGGTGTTGGTGCAAGTCTACAGAGTTTGGAGGTTCTAGCCTTCTCTTAGTCCCATAGTTTTGTTCAAAAGCTTTGAAAGAAAACATCAAGCACGAGCACATACGCGGTTTTAGAAGGTATACAAGATTAATTTGGCTTGCCCAGTAAAGCAGATCAGCAAGAACATTTTCACGAACAGTCCGCTGAATGGAAAGCTTCAACGCTATCAGGACAGCTTAGTTCTTGAAAAGGTTTCGGAGTCATGAAGACACGTCAAATGAGCCATTACAGCACTGCGCCTTCTTTCTGTAGAGACTGTGTTCAAGAAGGAGCTAGCCTTCTCACAAGGAAGGCAGCTTCGATTGTCTGTAATTGTCAACACCTGCGCCATATTCAGTGGCCTTCCACACATTGTCTCCCATTTTTTCCCTTCGCAGCGCTGGCTCTTTGTCATAATGCAGTTACCGGCTTCAACACCATGACGCTGTTATTGAAAACCACTGAAAATGATTGTATCAGGGGTGCACATTAAACGGTTAACGAGCTAACGGATTTAACGAATTTACGTCATTTTCCGTTAAAATCTGGCTTAACGACTTAATGGAAAATTTCAGAATTTTATCGATTTTTTTAACGGGCGTTTTCTCAATAAGTTTGTCACTTTTTCTCTTGGTCTTTACTAGTATTACAGTCCTCACCCTCATTATGAGACTACCATTTCCGGTCGATGCAGCACTCATTGAATGAGAAAAAATTCAAAAACCGTGAGGAGGTGAAAATTTGGGTGTCCAACTTCTTTGAGTCGCAGCAATGGAACAAAGTTCTTCAAGAAATGCACCCACTCTTAGCGAATACGTTGGGGAGGTGTCGTCGATAATAATGAAGATTGCCACCTGCTTTAAAGTTTTGCCGTTCTGTTTTTTTTTGATAAAGTTTCTTTTTTAATTAAGAAGGCCTTTCTTTTCCCACAACCTCATAAAATAGCGACGGAATTCTTAGTTGAGCTATGAAGCCGTCATTTTGGAAATTGTGATGGAAAAACTGGTCCATAGTCGAAGTTGATGCTAAAAACAAAGGACCAGAACAGCCAAGTTCAAGAAATTATATTATATTGCATTGCGCATTCCAACGCCAAACAACATTTACATTATCGGTCAGGCAAATGGCGCGACTTTCTGGCCGAGTAAACGAAGCAACTTTTCTACGTTGTAATACACAGAAGATTTACTGTAATTTATTTCTCTTTTATGGAGTTCAAAACAGCTGAAAAGAACAAACCAGTTTTAGAATCTGGGCGTCGAGAGGGGGGAGAATAAATACGTTTTCTGTTTCCAGCTTTTCGTTTCACTACGTCAACTCGTCGCGTATCGAGGGATGGAGAGTGGGGGAGTTAGGTATTACTGCTTAGCATTTTCCTTGGGCAATGACGCAGAAAAATGAATAGCCTGACTTTTGGTGGCCAGTGTGACAGTGATCATCCTTCCCAGGCAATTCTAGCGCCGCCTATCCGAGAGGGATGGAAGGATTAGTAGCGCTGGTGGAATCTCCTTCAATTACTGGGGTTTTAGTGCACGCGTGAGCGATCGTCTCCACCAACTGCTGTACCACTCGCCCGTTGTCCTTAGTAAGAAAGCAGCAACCCACACCCGGTGGATGAGCCGGATGAAGAGCTTGATCGTCCTCCTAACCCACCAGGCGCCTGACCGAGGCTTGTCGACAGCATGAGGTCGCAATAGGCATGGTCGTTTGCTAAGAACGCACTTGGACAGTGCTAGAGGTAAACGGGAATCACCTCGAACCCGGAAGGGACGAACAGTCAGGGTGCCTGCCTGTTATCGTAAACCTTCAACGGAACGCCTTGCTGCCAGCCCTAAAGCATACAGGGTGCGTAAAAAGTATTGACGCACTAAATGACGGTTGTGGAAATAGTATTGCGCATAAGTTTTAAAATATTCACCTGAGAAATATGGAAAATGATTTTGCAGACACGATAGAATAACTCGTAATTGACATTGGCTCCTTTACTGTGAATACAGGAGCGAAAACGACGGAAAAATTCATGAGCACGCGCCGCAAACACTTGCTTGCATTTCGTTCCGTGCTTTGAACAGGGTAGCCTTGTGCGACTGGTCACTTCTGCTGAAAGTAGCCCAGACCTCATTCTCCAAAATCGCCTAAAAAGAGTAATCCAGCGAATTCTTGTTTAAGCTGTGCTCGTCTGAGAAGCTGTCCACACCTGCGCGCGTTATCTGTTTGCCGTTATCGGACAGAGGTTGATAATTTCGGATTTGAACGTTAACGTGCGTGAATCTCTTGTAATCATCATCTGTTATGACAGAGCCGTGGCTGACGTTTGGGTTGCTGACATCTTTCCTCACCTACCCTTTCGAACAGCGCCTAAATCTCTTGTTAAGGAAGTATTCGGCTCTTTGGGTAACAGACAAAAAAGGGCCACCGTAACGATGACGATCATGTTTCTTCAGTTTTTTCGTGAGTGTTTTTTGAGCACAATACAGACAACAAAAATAACACACAAAAACCTAGAGGGGTAGAAAGAAAAAGCTGGAGCTGAATCAAAACGTAGGTGCGTCAATACTTTTTACGCACCCTGTAGTTAGTGTGATATCAAAGGTTTCAAATCGCTAGACCTTCAGTTCCACATTGCAGTTATAGCTTTGTTATACCTAAAAAAAAACTATCAGGCCTTACAAAGACAATAGAGTGTGTGTAATTATTATAACTTCACCTGAAAAATAAACGGCAGCAACAAACTTTTTTGAACTTCACAATCTTTTTATTGGAGAAAACTGCGGTGAAAAAGAGCCAGGCAAGCACGTTCGAAAAAATTTGCTATTATAATACATATCTAAACTTGTAATTTTTAATGTCTAAACTATTCTGGCAACGCTGTTTGCCCGAATCATAAATATAATACGACCTGTAAGAGAATATCTTTTCTCGCAGTAAGCAAAAGCAACAGTACAGCTATTATACAAGCTACAAAGGAGATACAAGCTGATACGCGCGTTAAAGGTGATCAGTTCCACGTTCCAGCAGTGGAGTTTTTTGAGTCGCAAGTCTTTTTTCCTCCCGAGGTTTCTTCAGCATTCATGCAATGGTGACACGGTGCTGTAGAGTATCTCTTCGTCTTCTCAGAAGTTACAGATTGTTGTCTTCCGCGGAGCTGTTTTGCTAACACATAGCGAACTTATCGAGTGGTCGCCATGCCTGTTGGCGAAGAGCATTAACCGTTCCAAAACAACTTTGTTTCCCACCTAGAAGCTTCATTCGCAACCCTACCCTATCCGCAGAAGTGGGAGTCCACTATAGGATTTGTAACAATGCCACCAAATGGAATAAAACTCCTAGCAATCACTACTCCATTCGTCCTTGTAGAAGGTGATTGTTAGAATACCTGTTTCGAATTAGATTAAGCTCCTAGATATCTTATAGGATTTGCACACTAAACTCTGGTGATAGTCATTGAAAGCCGTTGTTGATTGTTTTCTGTTTCAAGTAGATTTCTTTTTTTTCTCATGTAGATTTTTCCATTTCAAAAACACATTATTTATTGATCAAGTCGCGTTTCCAGAAGAGTAAAAAATGCTGGGTTAGGTTTCTTCAAAATATGGGCGCAAGACTTTTCCCATACTACAAGTGTAACGGTAGCCACAAAGTGTTTGGCATATTTAGAAGAAGTTTGATACTGGATATTCCAAGGTGGGCCTAGTAGTATACTATGGTGTGAGCTATGGGAAGACATTGTAAGGGACGGTGCAGATTTTATTTTTTTTTCTTTGAGGGCACCCGAGCGAGAGCACTACAACTGGTGAAACACCCCACCGCTGGGTTCCGCCGATGTGAATGCTCACATTTAGGTCGTGTATTCAATGGTGTACACAATCATTTTCGTCGTGGGCGTCGTGGGAAATGGATTGCTCATCTCGTCCGTCCTGCTGCGGAAGAGATCCACTGTGGCGAACGTGTTTCTCGTGAACCTGGCTGCTTCAGATTTGGTCAGTTTATTCTCGTTGAACCCTTTCTCTGCCGAAGGTGCGTTCAATTCCTATAACGACACAACCAAGTGCAATCTAGATGTGTTAAGGCTTTCGTGAATGAGACCTTTGCGTTGCGTGTTCGTTCTTTCAGAAGCGGAGCATTAGTTCTCGTCGCGCCTAGCTCCGTGTTAGAAACACTATGTATTTTTGCAAACGTAACACGATCTCCGAAATGAGGTGTGGCAGCACTTGAGGAATTCTGAAAGAGAATCGAGGCAGTAGTCATGTCAGAATTGAACAAAAAGGAGGCCCTTCCATGGCTTCCAGCTAGGTGATGAGCTTGTTTAGGAAACTCCATCAGAATTATGAGGCCCGATCACATAACAGCTACCCGATGAGCGAGATCTGTGGCTAACTGGACTCCACGGGACGTCAGAAGAGCACCAGAACGTCGAGAATGCCTCCGACCCATTTCTTCTTGAAAGCCTTGGTAGACGTATGTTCCGCCGTTCCTGTAGCGAGGAGAACAGGACATACGTATGATGAAAACCTGCGAACACGGCTTGGGAAATGGACGCCTTTCGTTGTTGAATGCACCCGCTTACAGCTTGGGCGTCTTCACGTTCAAAACGAGGTTCGAGATGCCATTTTGCACCCCCGTAATAACATTAAAGTCGCAGAACTAAAACTGCAGCACATAATCTCGCTTCGAGAATCAGTGCTAAGTGCCTATCGTCAGCAATCCATCATCATCATCCATGTTAGAAGAATAATTGAGACTTTGCACTCTTCCATATGTGGCTCAGTTGCAGATCCGATGTCTTATGCTCATTTGAAAGGGCAGATTATTACTACATATCCATCTAACAAGACAATTGCTCCTCATTTTTATTTCATATTTCTTGCGACGCCAGTTTTTCTTGGAGCGTAGTGAAGGTTGTCTGATTTGAATATGCACAGCGTCACCCTTCTCTCATTAAAAAACACAAATTGCTAAAATCCTGCAGCCTAGATCAGTATTTTCATGATTATTCTTGTACTGTTCATCGGCTGTTTATCGCCTTGACATTTTCCTCATATACCAAAGCGTACTCATTATGTAGATCGAACCTGCACAGCCGGTTTCTCTTTTTCCCCCTCAATTTTATATTTTCCTGTTTGCGCCGTCATTCAGACCTGGCTAGCTGTTTTGAGGCGCTCTTCACAAAATGCAATGAGTTAAGCAAAATCCTCCCTGAACGTATTATTGTGGTTGGCTTTGAAAACAATGGTCGACCTATATTTCGAGATGCAAGCCAAGGCCCAGGTGGGAGACAGAAAGACTGGAGGTGAAACGCAGTCGTTTTCAGCTTCTCTGCATCACTGCCGTGCCAATTACGCCGGTGTTGGCCTTCATGAAGCGCTGGATGTTCGGTCTTCTCCTCTGCAAACTCGTGCCTGCATGCCAAGCTATATCGGGTGAGCAGCATGTGTCTTGAACCTCTCCATCAGTGAACTGCGGGATGAAGTTATTTGCGCTGCCCCTCCCTTCGTGGTATCCGGGAGCGTCACCTTCAGAATGCCACTAATCTCGTCTACAAAACCGCTATATGCCTGGTCTACGGAGAAATCTCACGGTGAGCGTGAGTGCGGAGAAAATGCTCGCGACTAGGCGAAAAAGTGCCCACAAACACATTCAACGAGGCAAATGTACTGTACACCAGGACATACCATCATTTGGCAACTACTTAAAACCGCTATAATTTAACAGATAACTATGGGCAGAAAACTCCACTAATGAAACCAGGACTTGGTATGTACGGAACTGACCGAAGAACCCTTTATTGGGAGACTCCTATTCGGATGCATCGTTAATTTAACGGCTGATTTTCGCAAGGCTTCATTCGAATTAATGCTCTGATAAGAAGTGGATAGAATGTTTATGCTTTCTATGTGCATTGTTTACGTTTCCAAAAAAAAGAGCTGGAAAGAATTGTGGCAACGTACTGAACCTAGATTAGGCTCATTTGAAAGAAGGCTAATTGTCTGTAATTGTAACTGAGATGTAACTAAGCTAAACGTCAGAAGCTGTCAAGCCCTCTTCTCGTACCCATGGAGAGGACACTAGCCATGACCCTTGCGGCATCAACGAAATACGCTGAAAACACAGTACCGATACTATTACCGAATGCTCTAGATTTTCGCCGTATTCTGGTTTACAAATGGCTTGTACCTATTGCATTCGAGCGAAGGTGAGTGTTGACATTGGTGAATCGCGTTCTTGGAGACACTTCCTAACCACTTCGCGTCTCATAGAAACTTTGGTGGAGCTCCCAGACTGACAGTAGTGACTAAAAGGAGGATCCATTGCGAAGGAAGCAGATTCTTATCAAAGTCGCATATTATGTAATGTTAACTCCATCATCTGTGCGGATGTACGCAAAACAATCGGTATATCTTCGCCGCGGCAAGGGTTCCATATCTTGCTGGGTCAGAAGTTTCATGAATCGACCGCCATTACACACATAAACTGAATATCACTCACGTGCTTCCTCCTCAGAATAATTTCCTAGCACTGCCTTCGACCATCTGAAAGCTCAAATACAGCTATAGTCGAACACCCTCTTGGAAAAGGGCTAAGCTTTGCCGATCTCGGTTCATGCAATACCTTTCGTGAACGTTACGTGACTGAGCGTGACTCCGTTGCTCTTCTTGAGTAAGCGCGTGAGATATTATCACGGATCAGGGGTGTGAGTAAATGAAATTTGAAATTTCGTAAATCGTAAGTCGTAATTACGAGAAAACCGTCGTAAATCGGAAATTGTAAACCGTAAATCGTAAGAGTTACCGGACGTGTAGTGCAGTACAACTAAATTTCCAGAGGCTTTTTCCATTAATGTTAACCTATCATGTTATTTTCAGCTCATTCTGAACAGTTTTTTAGCAAACTGTTTCTCTTTTTCATGCCTTCTTGCTAGTAAGACACCTTCAAATCAAATTCTACACGTTTCTAGAAAGTCGAAGAAGCTGTGAATTTAAAAACTTAACTTAGGCGTATGCATGGTATTAGCAAAAAACCTGCATCATTTGAATGCCTATTAAATTCCAAATTTACTGCCAATTTTTCGCTTGGCCTAGAATTTAGCAGAAACAACAGAAACAAATCATGAATTTCACCAACGTTTACCTTCCTTTGGCGGTGATGGTGAAGCTCCTCGGCTTCCACCACAAAGGATTTCCGAATGTTTTAGGACTTATTTCCAAATTTGAGAAGCGTAGATCTTTCGGTGCGACACACGATGGGATTGCGCCATGCCTTCACTCAGAGCGCAAGGCGCAGTCTCATCGTACGGCTCAGTATGTTTGTTAGATTTTTACATGCTGTTTTCGCCGCATTGTACAGTAGTGAAACGATTTTTTAAAATTTTTTAGTGTTGCCAGCGAATTTTTCGTGTTGTTCCGCTAAATTCTATTCCAAGCGAAAAATTGGCAGTAAATTTGGAATTTAATGGATATTCAAACGATGCAGGCTTTTTATTAATACCATGAATACGCTTAAGCTAAGTATTTGAATTTACAGTTTTTTCGACTTTCTAGAAATGTGTAAAGTTTGACTTG
This sequence comes from Heligmosomoides polygyrus bakeri, assembly GCA_947359475.1. Taxonomy (NCBI): domain Eukaryota; kingdom Metazoa; phylum Nematoda; class Chromadorea; order Rhabditida; family Heligmosomidae; genus Heligmosomoides; species Heligmosomoides polygyrus. Next base: position 50,027,081 of record OX375868.1, on the reverse strand, counting down.
AAAGGTGTCTTACTAGCAAGAAGGCGTGAAAAAGGGAAACAGTTTGGTAGGAAAACTGTTCAGAATAAGCTGAGAATAACCTGATAAATAAATGAGCATTTAATCATATCTGATTAACATTAATGGAAAAAACGTCTTGAAATTTAGTTGTACTGCACTGCACGTCCGGTGACTCTTACGATTTACGGTTTACGAAATTTCAAATTTCATTTACGTACATCCCTGCTTGTGTGTGTCAAGGTGATTGCGCAAGGCTGTTTATCAAGCGACCCAACTCTTCATCTTCACTCATTTTGCATAAAACCCTGGTTGGAAGTCTCAGATGCCACTCTCGACGCAAACAAACACCTTAGCGTTCCCATGTTTCAGCTATTCTTCTTGCTGAAAAATGGAGAGCCGAAGCTCGTGATAGACATCCTCAGCAGCTAGTCTATTCCGGATGATCTCGTCTGGATTTGTTGCAAAAATTTAGAGCACCTCTAACGCTTCTTGGGATGAAGTGTCGGGGTCTCGCACGCCAACCTCGGACACTTCAATTCGCTCTTGAACTGCATGCTCGAGTTAGGTGCTTGCCCTATTAATATGCCTCTTATTAAACGAGTGTTCCTAAATGCGAACAGTGAGGTCTCTTCCAGCTTTTCATAATGTACCATTGTTTGGAAGCCCCACATCCATTCATTTGATTGCATTTTTCTTCATGTCCTGACTCCCCCACGGATCACCCTAGTCGTGGTGTTAGTCACATTGTTTTCGGCTAACTAAACAACAATAGCAACAAGATAAACACAGTGAAAGCAGCAACAGCATACAATACCGCCCGCGTCGCGCGGTCAAAAAGACGGTTTGCGACGGAAAAATCCGTCGCAAACCGTCGCATGCTCATAACTTCTTTAATTTTGAGTTATTTCAGAAAGTGTTGGCACCATTCGATTTGTCTCCTCGAGATCTACAAAACTGTGTATAAAACTTTACCAGGCCGCCGCGTTTTCGCCGTGGGTGACCTAAAAAAATAGCTGCAGCTGGCTTTTGCGATTGGAACACCTTATTTTCCAGGACGTGCACGTGACGTGCAGTGTTTTCGGAGTATCTCAAGCATGGCGTGCTTTGTCAGTGCTCTGTCATGCCTGGAATGTTCCGAGAGTGCGCCGTGCGCAATGCATATAGGATCGAACCTATCAATCGAATGGGCGGAAGCATGCCTACTGGGTTTCTATCTTCACTTAATGGAAAATGTAAAGCCTTCAAGACTATCTCGCACCGCTTGGAGAATTGTGTAAGAAATTTCCGGCCGTCCTACTTAGCATTTGCTCCTCTTCGTCCGACGAGCCTTTGGAGTGTGCCGTACACAATGCATGTAGGATCGAACCTATCAATCGAATAATCGAATGAGTTCGACAACTGGTAGAGTGAGCGTTTGGGGAGTTCTATCACAAACTTCCAGCCGCCCTACTAAGGAATTGCTCTAAGGTTGTCCAGCTAGCCTTTGGAGTGCGCCGTAAACAATGTATATAGAGTCGAACCTTTCAATCGAGGTGGAGGGGAGGGCGACCGCTCGCAAATTGCACGCGCGGGCGTGTTCGGAGCGCAATAACTCTTTCATGTTCAAATCGTTTCAACTGCAACTCGTCGGTCTTGTAGGCAGTAAAACGGTCTAGTGCTAAGCTAAATTAGAATGGTGTAGCTTACGAAGAGGCAATGTTACAGGGGTGCGAACATGCAGGTGAGGCTTGTGTGACGCATTTTTTCCGATTTCGGTGGCCCACTGCGGGAAGACCCGGCGAGCAAACGGTCTTGAAATGCGTGTGCATACAGAGCGCTTAAGGTACTTCACGATTACGTTCTCAGAACTCCTCAGCTCTCTGAAATGCCTTAGCCTCAGCTGCCAGTTTAAACCGGCGGATGATAGCGGTTAGAGTTTCTTGCGCTCTTACTCGCCCAGGTTTCATTGTTCGACACTAGCAGTGGTACCGTTCTGTTCAGCATGAAAAGCGCTATCGAATGGTATCAATCTCGACCGATTCTGGGAATATCGGTTTTTTGACAATTTCGCATCGAGGAGGAGGTCGCTCTAGGCCGCTCGAGGCCGCTGCAGATGGACGATGACGTCATCGAAAATCGATATCATCGAATTGAACCATGTTTGATACCGTTCTTCATGCTGAATTGAATGATGTTATTGTGAGTAGGGAAATCTGTAATATGGGCGAGTAAGAGCGAGGAGAACATCGACCGTTGTTGTGCTAAATTGCACGCGCGGGCGTGTTCTGAGCACGAAAACTCTGTCATATGTTAATCTTTCCGGTTACAGTTTGTCGGTTTTGTAGGCAGTAAAATGTTCTAATAGCCCACCGAAACACAGCAATGTAGCTTATGATTGGACGAAGTTACAGAAGTGCGAAAATGCAGGTTAGCCTTGGGCGACACGATTTTTTCCAATTTCAGTCGACCCGTGCTTGAAGATGCAGGGAGCTAATGGCCTACAAATGTGCACGTGAGCAGAACACTTTAGGTGCTTTAAGATGACGTGCTTACAGCTTCCTAGCTGTTTAAACTGCCTTAGCCCCAGCTGCCATTTTAGGGCGGCGGAGTTTTAGCGTTGACGTTTCCTGCGCCATTATTCCCCCAGGTTTGAGTGTTCGACACTAGCTGTGGTACCGTTCTGTTCAGCATGAAAAGCGCTATCGAAAGGTACCAACTCGACCGATTTGGGAAATATCGGTTTTTTGACAATTTCGCAGCGAGGACGGGAGCGCTACAGGCCGAGCCTGCGCGGACGATGACGTCATCGAAAATCGATGTTTTCGAAATTGGCCAAATTTTCTCGTCCAAAATCATCTAGGGGTTATTTGGGGCGCTGATTACGAACCCGACGTCCGTTTTTTAAAATTCCGCCGATTTCGGTAGGTTTTGGATATTCCTCTGGATAATGGGAGGTGGCTGGGTCAGGATCAGGATTTTGCTCCAACTTCGTATATTTTCGATGACGTCATCGTCCGCGCAGGCTCGGCCTGTAGCGCTCCCGTCCTCGCTGGGAAATTGTCAAAAAACCGATGTTTTCCAAATCGGTCGAAATTGGTACCTTTCGATAGCGCCTTTCATGCTGAACAGAACGGTACCACTGCTAGTGTCGAACAATCAAACCTGGGCGAGTAAGAGCGCAAGAAACTCTAACCGCTATCATCCGCCGGTTTAAACTGGCAGCTGAGGCTAAGGCATTTCAGAAAGCTGAGGAGTTCTGAGAACGTAATCGTGAAGTACCTTAAGCGCTCTCTATGCACGCGCATTTCAAGACCGTTTGCTCGCCGGGTCTTCCCGCAGTGGGCCACCGAAATCGGAAAAAATGCGTCACACAAGCCTCACCTGCATGTTCGCACCCCTGTAACATTGCCTCTTCGTAAGCTACACCGTTCTAATTTAGCTTAGCACTAGACCGTTTTACTGCCTACAAGACCCACGA
>OX375868.1:49788696-50023424 GCA_947359475.1 Heligmosomoides polygyrus bakeri | reverse complement strand
AAACCGCCTCCAAGTTGTAGACGAGGGGCCTCTCGCAGGTCTCTCCAGTAATGTCGGTATTCATCCGAAACGATCCAGATTGAATTTCTCTCATCTATACCAACGGAAAAAAATTTAATCTGGATGAGCCCAATGGATACCGACATTACTGGAGAGACCTGCGAGAGGCCCCTCGTCTACAACTTGGAGGCGGTTTGGAGGCGATTCATTAGTGACAGTTTTCCGCTTTTTCAGCAGCGGAATGCTGAAGCTTTCGCTTCCGACGTGTCGCACGGACAGTCTGAAGTGTCAAGGTGTAGTAGGGTTCAGCCCTATGCCTTTCTTGAGAAGCAGAACACATCAGAGACATGGTGTGCAGATGGGCAGCGCTGCAGTCCATGTGTCCAGGTTGAACAAAGATTGGCTCCAGAGTCACAACATTCAGGTAACGGACTGGTCGGCCTGTTCTCCTGACAGCAAATGAATGGAGAACATGTGGGGATCGTGGTTTGACTAGTCTGCACGAATAACCTACTGTTCAATGATGTGGTGGTAATTTTGATTATATGGGACACCAACGAAGACAGAATAATCCAGAACCTTGTTAGTAACTTGAACAATACGACGCATAATGTTACGAGAAGTAATGATGGTTCGACCGACTTTCGAATTTAGTAAAAAGTTTGTTTTTCACAAGTGGATACATACAGGGTGCGTAAAAAGTATTGACGCAGTAAATGGCGGTTGTGGAAATAGTATTGCGCAGTAAGTTTTAAAATATTCATTTCAGAAATATGGAAAATGACCTTGCAAACACGACAGAATAAGTCGTAATTGACATCGGCTCCTTTACTGTGAATACAGGAGCGAAAACGACGGAGAAATTCATGAGCACGCGCCGCTAGTACTCGCTTGGATTTCGTCCCGTGCTTTTAACAGGGTAGCCTTCTGCGACTGGTCACTTCTGTTGAAAGTAACCCAGACCTCATTCTCCAAAACCGCCTAAAAAGAGCAATCCAGCGGATTCATGTTCAAGCTGTTCTCGTCTGAGAAGCTGTCCACACCTGCGCGCGTTATCTGTTTGCCGTTATCGGACAAGAGTGATAATTTTGGATTTAAACGTTATTGTGCTTGGACATCTTGTAAGCATCATCTGTTATGACAGAGCCGTGGCTGACGTTTGGGTTGCTGACTTCTTTCCTCACCAACCGTTTCGAACAGTGCCAAATTCTCTTGTTAAGGAAGTATTCAGCTGTCTGGGTAACAGACAAAAAAGGGCCACCGTAACGGTGACGATCATGTTTCTTCAGTTTTTTCCTGAGTGTTTTTTGAGCACAATATAGACAACAAAAATAACACATAAAAACCTAGAGGGGTAGAAACAGAAAGCTGGAGCTGAAACAAAAAGTAGGTGCGTCAATACTTTTTACGCACCCTGTACTTTTGAAACACCAAATTTCAATTAATTCTCTTCAAAAAATTCTAATTCTCGTGTGAGACGAAAAAAATCTTTGAAAATGAGTGGTTACCTATTTTCGACTACGAGGAATCTAGAGGAGCTAGTGCAGCCCTGCAGGAATCAACGCGAAAACGAGATATGGGCAAGTTTTAAAGTGGATACATACTTTTGAAATGCACTGTATTATGGAAAAAATAAGAAGCCTTACTAACATTTGTTTCAAAAACTCTGATAAAATTTTCATCACTAGCAACGGCTTCAGAGTTTTTACACGGACACTTCTGGTAAAGATAATAGACACAGACACTACAAACCTTCTGATCTTCTATATTTCATCAACTATCTACTAAGAAATAGCTACTGTATATTTGCTGGTATGATTAACAAACAAAATAAAGGAGTAACACAAGAAGGAAACTTGGATCTATCCTAGTCCGGGGGAGCCACATAACTAAAAAGTAGGCAACAAAATTAATTGAAACTTACCGAGCGGCTCCTAGAGATAGAGCTGGAACCTAAAAGAAACCGAAAACGAGCGAACAAATGAAAAAATAAAAAATCGCCGCGGTTTACAACCGTCTCGGCGGACAAAGAGCGACGGAATAGAGGCATGCCGCGTGCTAGCCCCCGGCTGACATGTAATAACCAGCACCTACCATGGTGGGGAGGGCGTATGAAGCCGCATGCCGCGTGCTGACCGCCGCCTGACATGTCATAACCAGGATCTAACATGGTGAGGAGGGCACATAACTTACCTGCTTGCAACCGCAACAAATGTAATTTTTTCGTTTTTTTTCTTTATGACTTTTCTTGTTGGGTCTCATGTTGTTCTGTAGGAGCCGCTCGGTAAGTATCAAGTGGATTTGTTACATATAATGCTTTTAACTTATGTGGCCCCCCGGACTAGGATAGATCCGGAAATTTTAGCCCTTTACTTGCAGATCTAACAATATCTATGTTCGAATTTGAATACTCCAAAAATATAATTTTAGAGAGACATCAGTTAATAAAATCAGTTTAGATACATGGATGACATACTTATAGTTCATAACATTAATGAAGACATCGTAGACAATACCCTTGGATTACTGTACAAAAACACACTTGCCTTTAAAAAGGCACATACCACTGAACACACATGTATTTATCTGGATCTAACTTTAAACGTTATAAATAACCAAACAAAAACCAACTTGGACAATAAAACAGATTCATTTAACTTCAAAGTTAATAGGTTTCCACACATAGATTCTGAATCTTCTATCAGAGTTAGACGTAACGTCATATACACAGAAATCCTTAGAATAGCCAACGCTTGCTCCAGATTTGAATATTTTTGTAATAATAGAAGATTAGATTAGAAGATTTTTATAAAGTTTTTGTAAATAACAGTTTTAATAGAGATTTTGTCGTCAATAACATTGGTAGGTGCAATAATAAGCTGAATATGAAGATTTACTGAAATTTACTCTTACATCATTAAAGTATTCACGTAGGAGTATGTTTGTGCTCATGAAACTCTGCTTTTGCAATTTAATACAAAATTTATATTAATCATTTAGACTCAAAAATAATAAATTAAAGCCAAAAAGTATATTAAGATAGAATATTAAGATAGAGAATAATGCCGCCGTGATATCATTCCTAGCTTAGCAAAATGACTTACACTGTGGAATGATATGAGTTATCCGTTCGGATAGCGAATACTGTACTACAGTAGAGTTATTTTTCTCAAAATTAGGACTCTGGTCAGCTGATCGTCAGGTGATTGACTACTGTGAGTTCAAAAGCATTTATAATTTTAACTGAATATCAAATGTTAATTAAATCAACTATATATCAGTATGTCTTGTCCGTGCGAAGCTGACTCTCAAAAAGAGGATGTTCAAGCGTGACACTCATAAACCGGCACCGGTGAGGATCCCCACATTTAAGTCTGAGGAGTTGGAATATGCAATAAAGTCGTACGATTGGAATCTTCTTGAAGATCCATTGGAAGACTACGACCTCCTCTCCAAAGGACTGTTGAAATGTGCTAGCAGCTCTCAAGAAGCCACATCACCGTCTGCTTCAAGACTCAACGCACATGCGATTAAGCTCTTGGAGCAAAGAAGAGCTGTTAAACTGGATCCTAATGCTTCCCATCTGGAAAAATTCACCATCTCGAAGGCCTGTCGAATTGCAGTGAAGGAGTCATTCAAGCCTACAGAAGATTAAAGCTGTTAGAAGCCGCTGGGAAAGGTTCAGCATAAAGCGCTGCAAACGAAATCTCTGCCATCAGAAGGCACTAATGTCAGCCCTTGTGGATAAGGATGGAACAACGCAAACGTCTCGAAGAGCGATGGAGGCCATCGTTCAAGAATTCTACACAGATCTGTTCCGTTCTTCCATCACTGTCCCGAAATGCTTGATGCCACCAGCTGAGGAAGTACCTCCCATTCTGGAATCAGAAGTTGCTCATGCTATCAGAAGGATGAAGCTGGGCACTGCTCCCGGACCGGACGGCATTCCTGCTGATCTCCTTCGTGCGGGTGGCAGTGCCGTCTGCTCACTTCTTGCCAAGCACTTCAACCACTACCTTCGACTTGGTAGGATTCCGGACTCATGGAAGGAGCCGAAAACAGTTTTAATCTTCAAAAAAGGTCAGCAGGAGGATATCAACAACTATCGACCCATCAGTCTTCTCTCGGTTGTGTACAAGATCTTCACCAAGATACTGCTTAACCGCATGGAGCGTTGCTTGGATGAATATCAGCCAGTGGAGCAAGCAGGGTTTCGCAAGGATTTCTCCTGCATGGACCATATTCAGACTGTCTCACAGCTCATCGAGAGGAGCCGCGAATACCACCTCCCACTTGTCCTTGTCTTCGTGGATTACCGGAAGGCGTTCGACTCTGTGGAAATCAACGCCGTTTTGAACGCACTTGTGCACGCTGGTATACCATCGCCCTACATCCGACTTCTCGACGAATGCTTCTCGAACACATCGACTACCATCCAGCTGTTCGATCGAAAGCTTAAGATTCCTACCGTGAAAGGAGTACGGCAGGGAGACACGGTTTCTCTCTTCTAAGGACAAGCCTTCGTCAGAAATGGCAAGAAGGCCTAGGAAGCTCGGAGCTACGGGAGAAGTCGCAATTAGCAGACCCGCTGCAGTACATGAAGAAGTCCAAATATCGCTGGGCCGGACACCTGCTTCGACGAAAGGACGATAGATGGAGTCTTTCACAGAATGGCTCCCGAGTGACCATAAGAGACCACTGGGACGACCGCCAACGCGATGGGCAGACTCATTCTCAAGATCTTTCAGAGAGCGGAGTCTGCCTCACTGGATGAAAGCAGCCAGAGATCGAGCGGTCTGGAAGAGTTGTGGTTCCGCTGAGAACACCTCCAGCCGACAAAAGTACCATCAAAGTATCAAAGTAAGTATATCAGTATAAAAGAAGTAATAAAACTAAGCATAAAATACAAAGATAAAGTTTTTTAACATTTTAAGTTTGTCCTGCTTTCGTACAGCTCAGATCAGTGTCGTGCAGCAGAGAATGGAGAGGACGGTGCTCGCAGCGGGAGACGAACTTTGTCGAAGTTCGAAGATCAGAGACGCTGTCGCATAGGCCCATCGAAAATTAGATCGACGGGCTACGTAACGAGCTTCGGGATTTATCCTAGTCCAGGGGGACCACATAACTAAAGAGTATGTAAAAAATCTACTTGGGACTTACCGAGCGACTCCTACAGAGCACGATAGAGCCTAAACCAGAAAAATTCACGAGCAAAAAAAAACGAAAAAAATAAATGTTTTCGCCGCGGTTGTAAGAGGGTGACGTTATGTGCCCTCCTCCCCATGTTAGATTCTGGTTATAACATGTCAGGCGACGGTCAGCACGCGCTAGGTGACTTTGTGTGCCCTCCTCACCGTGTTAGATCCTGATTCTAACACGTGAAGCGGTGGTCAGCACGCGGCACGACTCCATTGCGTCGCTCTTTGCCGGCCGATACGGCTTTTTTATATATCCGTTCGTTTTTTCCTTTGTTTAGGGTTCTATCGTGCTCCGTAGGAGTCGCTCGGTAAGTCCCAAGTCGATTCTTTACATACTTTTTAGTCAAGTGGACCCCCCGGACTAGGATAGATCCGAGCTTCGTAAACATCCGCTGGAGAGCCGTCACCGATTTCGCGGGATTCACATTTCACAAGACCCCCACGAATGTGTTGGTCGAACTTCTTCTTGATAATCCTGAACGTTCTTCGTGTCCCTCGAGCGAGGAAGATCCATTGGAGCACTCTGGCAGTCGACAGGGACGGCTGGAGACGCTGTTGGCGCTAGCTCGAGCAAATCGATGATCTAGGGGACAAAAGATGATATAGGTGACACATAAATAATTTCGTGCATCACTACCGCATAACTACATCAGCGAAGTCAATATTTGACAACCAAAAGTGAGCAAGGTTCAGAGTTTGAAAAGCAGATTCGCCCAAGCCTGTGCAGGAAATGATCGTTGGTGATGACCGGACAACAATTTGCGATTTTTAAGCAGGAGGTGCAGAACAATCCAAGCCACAGTTACTATAGAGCAAGCGATTAATTAATAGATACTAAGTGCCCTTTAGAACACTAATATTGCAGCACTGATTTAAAGTCGTAAGTAATCGTAAACGGTCCAAACTACTCTTGAAATTCAAAAGAAAAGGGAAGCCATATTGTGAATGACGAGATACGCTCTATGAAGGTACTCCATGTTAGCTTATATAATCAATCAAACTAACGAAGCGGCATAGTTCATGAGTTTATGGCACAATTCCTACACGAGTACATCCAAGAACGCCACATACTTGAAATTTAATGTTTTCTTGAAATTTAAAATTTTTTTAGAAATATTGTTTTTGAAATGAAACTCATGATTCTACTATGCTTTTTGTATACTTTATATTGGATTCCCGTGATATAATTTTGTTCCACCTATTTTCTGTTTTCTGGCCAATTTTTGGCCATTTTCCTAGAAAACGATAACTTTGCCTAAAGTGGCCAGAAAATCAGAGAACAGGAAAGAGAAAACAGAAATTCAGCCCATACCTGAACAGGATCACCAAGCGGTGCAGTTGCCTTCCCTACCTTCTCTAGTCAACCACGCAGTTGAGGTGCGGTAGGAGCGATCATATAGGCGTGCTAGTGGGTAAGAGATTCCCAAGTGGTAGATCGATTACAGCAACCGAATTTTACAACTACTAGATACTTTTGATCAGGGGCGACTACTTCATAAGAGGCAAACGGCATGAGGAAGGTGTTTTTCGAAACAGGGTTAGGCCTGCCTTTTCGAACCGCTCTTTTCAGCATCCGAGTGAAGACTTACTGACATCGTGATCAATAAGTGCACTTATCTCTCCAGACTCCTTTCGAGAAGCATCGCCTTTTCCTTCCGTGTACACACCCATGCAAAATGTTTCTTATGTCTGTTTTTTTCAAATTGGATAGAGCGTATGTTTATGGAAAAGCGTGTCGTTTCTTTATATGCTTCAGTTGGATCAGTCTTTGTTTACCTAACGTTTCGACCCCTTCATCATCTTTGCACAGGTAGAAATTACTCAACGATTCGGATATTCATTGGGTAGGGATGAAATTTACTGGACTCTAGTCCGAGTATTGGAGTCAATTTTCGAATTCGATTACTTGAAAGTGCTCGGATTCGAATATTCAAAAAATCGCGTTTCTCGAATGTACTCGAACTCGAATTTTCAACAAAAAAAAAACGATTTTTTCGCGAATTCCAATATTTGAAATTTATGAGCATTCAAAACCATTCGAATATTCGGAAAAATCGGTTCGAATATGCGGAGCACAACTATAATCCGAAGTCGATGATTCGAGAGGGATCCACGGAATGTGATGGAGAACGGTAGCCGAAAACAATAGCAGCAGCGCGTAGCGATGCAAAACAAACGGTTGTAGTTTAAGGGAGCGAACGGAAACTGAGAAGAGCAACGTGCGTTTCTAAGGAGAGGCATGCGAGTGTTGAGTTGCGCGGGCGTCTTCCTGCACCGATCACGCGGGCATCTGGGCTTACCAGCGGTTGATCCTGGCCGCTGCCCCTTTCTTCGCGGTCGCTTATTTGGAGTTGCGCTTCATTCCTTTTTCGTTTCTACGCTTGAAGGTCTGTGTTGAGGATTTTAAGCTTTGGCTGTTTTTTCAGGTCCGAGCTGACTGGATAGTCGAAGAAGGATCCATGTTGACGGCAGCTCAGCAAGCACAGGTAACGAGTTGGTTTGGTCTTAAGGGTATGTCTGGAGTTGGTGTTCAGACTGCCGTTCGCAAGAGACGAGTAATGTACGTGCTCATACTGATGGTGGTGGTGTTCATGACCAGTTGGTTGCCGCTCTCCGCCGTGAATCTTATCAAGGATCTCGAAATACCACTGGTCAGTTGTTGTCCAATACTTACTAAATAAACTCTACTCTAGATAGGCCGAAATAGGTCAACTGTTTTGCTTTGGAACCAAGGACAAGCTTGAGGTTCGAGAATCACCGGGGGACCGTACTGTGGCCCCGTTTTGAGGGTGGAGGTCGTACTGTGTTTTGGTTTTAGGGGGGGGGATTTCTCGCTTTTTTACCTTTTCAAGCGATTTACGTATTAAAGAGCTGTTCCTTCCTGGCGGTCTGAAGACTCGAACCCAGCTTTGTTCGATGGAGGAGACATGTTAGTCCTATAAAAGTTCTGAATTCTGATTGTCTTGCAGTTAAGCAGCAAACGTTTTCTTGATGCTGTTTCCCTGCCAGTCAGGACGATCATTTTTGCGCATTTTTGCAGGACGTCACAGCACAACATACTTCGTCCACCTGACAGAGTGAAGTCCAGAACTGAACTTCAATTCTTCTAACTGCACATTTTGCTTCCTTCCTTTCGATCGATAAGATTTTAACACTTTGAAAAACGACGATTCTTCGCATGACGCCTACCATTAAACACATCGAAGATCGCAGCACAAAGACTTGTTTTTACCGTATAATGAATTGTCAGCACTCGAAATTTTGTAGAACACTTTCACCTTCTAAAGTTCTTTTCTTCATGTAGAAAAAATTGTATCCTTGACAAATTAAAACCTGCATGATATTCTTCAAAATATGCGAAAAATTAACCGATACTATTAGGTTGTAACGAAATAAATGGCACTGAACCACTGTAAATTTAAACAGTTAATATCTCGGCTTGTAGGCAAGTTTATTAATCGAAATAAAAACCGTCTGATTCTATACATTTTTGCCAACGTGACACAAGCTTTTTTATCCCAGTAGCATACAAATCAGAAGTTCTGGAATTGACGAAATCTTCGAAGGCACTTTCGGCATCTAGTTGGTATTTGAATATTTTCCCTACCAAGAAGTCGCCAAGATGCTTGAAGAAATGGTAGTCTGTTGGGGAGAGGTCGGGAGAAAACGGAGGATGTGGTATAGTTTCAATGCTCAGCTCATTCAATTTCTGCAACGTCATTCTACATGGGGGCGAGCATTGTCGTGCAGAAGGAGAACTCGTCTTCGGTTTACCAAGGCCGGCCGGATATCCTTCAACTTTTTCATCATTTCTTCAATTTCAATGCACTACTTCTCTGCCGTGATGGATTCACCGGGAGGGAGGAAGCTGTGGTGAATAATTCCCAGCGAACACCACCATACTGTCACCATTACTTTCTTTTGGTGCAATTCCGGCTTCGCAAAAACCTTGGGACTCTCATCGCTGTCCACCCACTGTGCCGATCGTCGCCTGTTGTCGTACATTATCCATTTCTCGTCACAGGTTACGATGCGATCAAGGAATGGGTCCGTTTCGTTCCGTAGAAGCAGTGCGGACGAGATCTCATATCGTCGGTTTCTTTGCTCCTCAGACAGCTCGTGAGGCACCCATCTTTCCAGCTTTTTGGTCTTTCCAATTTCCTTCAGATGCCGGGCAGCTGTGTTGTGAATGACGCCGAGAACCTTCGCTATCTCCCTGGTACCTTTGTGTGGATCCTCCTCTAGCACATCTCTCAGCTTGTCCTCATCAACATGCCTCCCACGACCTTCATGTTCTTCCAAGCTCTCATCTCCATTCCGGAACTTCTGATACCAACGATATGCCGTCCGAATTGTGGAACATCCTTGACCGAATGCGGCGTTGATCTTCTCGTCCGCCTCCTTAGCTGTAGTGCCAGCTTGAATTTATACAAGTAAATGCCTCGGATTACCCTTTTGTCCATCTGCAAAAAAGTCAGTGAAACTCTAAAGTTTTCCCACTTTTACATAGAAAATTTGGTACTCTCCGGTAGAGCAAACTTTGCGCTTCTAAATGGTATGCCGCATGTTACGGTTTGTTCTTGATCAAACGCGTAAAGGCGCGCCAAAAAATGGCGCGAGCCAGTGCCATTTAATTCGTTACAACCTAATAGTTGATTCCAAGACTGCTCCCAGAAAATCTTAATTTTTCAAACTGTAGAGCAAGGAGAATTTAAATCTTTATAGGATTGAAGTCTATTTTTAACATATCTGCAGACAAAGCTGCACGCGTCTTTCCGTGTTGTCGAAACCACAATTTATAAATTATGAGAACTCAAAAAATCGAAAGAGGTAGTAAAACTGTGGAGAAGCAGAGTTGTTATCAAATCTGTTTCGAAAAGGGAGAGGTCCTACATAAGTGTTCGGCCGAAATCGAACCCCACGCTTGACCCTGTCTGGAATCATCTTTGACATACACTGATGCCGCTTAGCTATTCACGGTTCCTGTTTAGATCCTGGAACAGATGTATTTTAAGCTGCTGAATGTGCATGCCATCGCAATGACATCAGTGGTGTGGAACCCGCTGCTGTACTTCTGGATGAGCAAGGTTGGCCATCCGCTCTTTCGCTGCCTTTCATCACCGCACCGGTATCCCTGTTCAGCTGCTCAACAGCTTCTGCAATTCAGAGACACCGGCGAGCTCTGAAGGACGACATGACGTGGCTGACGAACGTCCGCCGACACACAAACGTCGGGGTGCTTTCCCGCTTCACGCCGTCGCCGTCTGTGTCGCTGGTGTACCGGAGGACGCTTGAGCGCCACCTGGGCGTCACCAATTTCAGGTTGGCTCATCTCTCCCTTTCGGATGGTCACCTACTGCTCTTTTACAAAGCAGCGAAAAACGTGGATCTTAGTGAAGAGTGAAATTATTGAACAATGCTGAGCACCGCAGACGCGACGACAGCCTATGCTGCCTGCAAATGGCGGCGGGTTGAGCCATGGATTCGTTATAAGGCTATTGTTCTCGAAGTTCAAGTATCCCGAAGAATGTGGTTATCGATTATTCCGAATTCGAATAAGGCAAAATAGGATTATTCGATTAATCGGAACTCAGGTAAGCCGAAAAATGTGGTTGCTCGATTATTTTGAATTCAAATAAGACAAAATTGGAGTATTCTCCAAGTTCGACGATCTTGAAACCTTGGCATTTTGGGAGTAAGTTTTTTTAGATTTTTTGGATTAATCGATTGTTCATGATTCAAATAACACCAAAAACCGGACTATTCGATTATACTTTCACTCGAGTAAATCAGGACTAGGGTTGTCCTATTATTCATTAATTCGGTAAAAATTTCTCTGAAAAGCACTAATATTGTGCTGAGCCGGCCGCTGATACGCTAGTATTGTCACATGAGCCGAGTTCAGCAACACCCATTCTTCATTTGTTTATGGAAGAGCGGCAGCTTTCCATTCCCAATAAATCATTAGTGTAAAAATCAACGTTATTCTGAACACCCATCACTGCACCACCACTGCATGGTCCATCTAGGGCTCGTTCTTGTTTCCATCTCCCCCATTCAGTCATCTATCAGGTGTGTAAAACCGCCGGTTTCTCAAAACTTTGACCGTCCAATCAGGTCTGACAGCAGTGGTGCATTGTGCTCTTTTTAGACTAGAGCCCTAATTGTGTTGCAGACCGTTTGTTTGAGAACTTCTGGAAATGAAAGCATGAAGGCAACTTCATTTCCCATTCCACAAAAAACTGAAGCTAATTAAAATCGGAAAATTTCTATGTGATAAGTGAATGACGTGAAGTGGACAAATATTTTTGTTTGCAGCCCAAGATGGACCACATTTTGGGCATAAAAGGGGAGGTTTTAACATAGCTTTTTCAGGCGCACAGAGCACCGGTTAGCTAGGGCGTAAGTGTTGGACTGCAGGAAGGTAGCGGCCTGCGTTATCAAAGTGCGCTCTCCTCCGACTGCTTTTCGAATGCGTCGCTGCGCCGCCACTGTTCCGCTTCTGCCCCGTGATTCCAGGCGACCTCGGCTGGCCATCGCAGCTCCTGGTCGCGCTAATCGTCGTCACCGACAAAACAACTCGAGCGCGCGCAATCGAATTCTGACCAGCCGGATCGGGCGCGTCCTCGGACGTTCGTCCCTCTGTTGAAGGGCTGCATTTCTAATCTCACAGAGGGACAAGCGGCGAGCCTGAGTGGAAATGAATCCCCAAAGAAGCCTATTCAGACGCGGCACTCTGGCTGATCCAACCTGCATGTCGCGAGAACGCGCTCAAGCCGACCTGCACTCGAACTGCTTTCTGCTTGTTCCGCTGATGCCACTCTGTCAGTCCGTCTCCAGGAGAAATAGTCACTTGACCATTGACGACCACAGGTATGTTCAGCCCCCTTGGAATGGGTTGCAAATAAAAACCCAACCAACTCCTTGATCCACTTTCCAGACTGGCTGTACCGAGGCAGACGAGCAGGAGACCTAGTTGCGGTTCGACGACCAAGGAACGGTGATATTCGTGGCAGTCCCACAAACAGCCCTCGCAAGCCTTAGACATCTTCGACGTCACCTCATGTTTTATTCGCAGTTCGAAATAATCGCTCACATTGCCATATCATGTCATAAATGCAGCCAATACTTGTAACTGTTCTCCATGTTGGGAAGGTTGGGAGCGTGGAGTGTAGTGGGTGAGGGCGCCTGCTGTTATGCGTAGCCATCCGTATTCAGGCGCCCTCCCAAACTGAGCGAGTCTCTTTCATTGTTGCGGGGGATGGAACCAGATTTGTCTGACAAAGGCAAAACGTGAACTTCTTCACCGGCTGACCGCACCTGTTCTGTGAAGCGCTCCAACTTCGCCTTCAAACAGCCTACAGGATATCACGTAGAAGTAGAGTGCACACCCTCAAAAGGATTGATCATCGCCACCTCTTCATCCCTTATCGTGAAAGTTTCATTCTTACTGTTAGCAAGAGAAAGCCAGTGAAGCGCACGCGAGATTGTAGCCGTTGAAGCTGGAACACAGAAGCTGTGAGCATCCAATACTTCAGCACACTTCAGCGGTCATAGCCCTGGAACTGGAGCAGTCAGTTTTGAAAAATGCCATACGCACCACTCTCACCCTCACCGTTGGATCAACCTTTCCATTTTTTCAAAAATGGAGGGTGCACGACGGAGATATTGCTTACGAGTTATCATAACGGAGTTCCTGTCCATGGCTTGAAGAAATCTAGACAATCAGCGTCCGAGAAATTCCTATGCTTGAAGTAGTGTCAGGAAGATATCGAGATTGCGTTTCCAGACGGTTAAGCCGTCTAGGACAATGACCCGAATTCAGGTTGAGTACCAATATCCTGCTTACCGTTTTCTTCACAAATAACACCCTTCGCATATGGTACAGTATAGTATCCGACAGGCTTTGGAAAAGGGAAGAAGGATGTGCAAATTGTTAGGTCGCGAAGAGGGATGCGGATTTTCTCTCCAAGTCCCGAGGATGATGACTGCTTCTTAGTAATGGTCCAGCACTATCAGCATAGCAGGCCTTCGCCACTCCAATTCATTTCAGTTTCTCTACATCGTTTATGTATATCGAGTGATGCAGATGTCGCACAACTGCAAAGGGCTATCGATATTGTTCAGAAGTGGTCTCCAAAATGACAGTTACCACTTTCGGAGGAAAGTGTAAGCTGCTTCATCTAGGGGATAGAGGTCAATTACACCAATACGCTATCAATAACTCACCACTCTCGTCAGTTCTACAGTCGAGGTTAAAGACCTAGCGTTACTAATCACGAGTAATCTAAATTTTGACAAACACTGTACTCCGGTTTCCAACAAAGCCGTGAGAGCAATGTAAGACCTATCTCCTGTTCAGAGCAAACTTCTGATGATACTAGCTTACCTCTCCAAGCATATAAAACCCAAGTGCTCCGACACGCCTAACGGCCAAAGTAGCACGAAGCAATTGTGCGCTTCGCGCTACTTTGCAGCAGGTCACTGACCTAGAAAGTAGTTCTTGTAGAACTTGAAAGTCACTAAAACAACTAGGATCTGCTGCGTACTTTGTCGGCATCAAGCCGTTCACCACTTCGGTGCTTCATCACAGACATTCTCTCCGGACCGTCCAGTAGCGCCATTGCTTCGTGCTGCACAGTACTTCTGCCCTCAGGAGGCTCCTCCGCAATTGTTCTCTATCGTTGACACGTCTTCCGAATCAGAACGCCAGGTTCCCCTCTCTCATTTCTGGATCTAATTCCTGGCCCGCCTTTACTGGTTTTCCTAGTCCTAACTCCTGGTCCACCTCTTTTTTCCACTATTGACCCCCTACTGGTCTATTCTTGCAAGCTTCCCCGTCCTGGTTCCTCCTCCAGGTTCTTTCTTTCCTTTCAGGGGTCTGTTTCATCAACGATTTACATAACTTTAGCAGAGAATTCACAGCGGAAAACCTAGATAACGCGGCTTATCGCTCACCATGTCGCTTGATAAACCGCGCAATCAGGGATTTCGGCTGTAATTTTCTCTGTAATATTGCTGTAAGTCGTTGAAGAATTCGGCCCCTGGTCGCTCTCTTGGTCCATCCTAAAGGTCCTCCTTACTGCTCTTCTCTTTCACCCCCTTAGTGGTTCTGCCAATGCTCACGGCAGACGTCGGTGACACGTATTCGGAATCAGGACGCTCAGAAACGCACGGAATTGCCGCTTTGTCCGGCAGGAGGAGGCTTCCTTTGCTGATCACTCCACGCGCGACGATGTGGATGATGAGGCGTATCTCACGTAGGTTAGATCACTCAATCGTTATCGATCGCTAAGTCAATTATATAGTGGTAGACTGATTTATCAGGCCAATTCTTGAATACGGTATTCCAATTTGTAATCCTTACACGCGAAAGAGTATCGCAACGTTAGAAAGCGTGCAGAACAGCTTTACAAGTAAGCTCATGACACGTACGCTGGGACATCATTACGACCAAATGCCCTTAAGCCATGTGCGAAAAAAGAATTTTGGACTGACGTCTCTTGCCTTTAGAAGAAAGCGAAATGATCTATTACTACTTCACAAAATTGCACATCAACAAATGGGGGTCGAAATTACAGATCTAGTGTCGATCTAACACCCGAGGCGGTGTCGTTAAAGTACGACACTACTGCCAAACACAACTGTCGTCGTTTCTTCTTCACTCATAGGGCGCTCTCTTTATATGAGAAGCTTCGCAAAAGCATTCCTTGCCTTCAAACTATAACGCTTTCAAGAAATTCACCCGTGAACATACATATTCCTAGAGTTAGATGCTTCAGATGTTGCGAACTCTTCTTCATTAGACTCTTATATTTACACATTCAATTCTAATTAATCAGCTGTTAGCAACTGTTGTTGAAGGTATATTGTATTGCGTTGTATTTCAATTAAAATTTTGGTACACGAACGTGGTGGTGTAATAAATAAAATAAAATAAATAAAATATTTACGCATCCTACGAGGCGCTTGTAGTGCAGGCAACTAAAGGCTAGCAATACAGCCAAACTCGATAAAACAAAACACCTATTAGAACAGTCATGAATTTTGTAATTTTACAGCCCGATATCACTTTGTGGAAGTTATCGCTCTATTTTCGTCAAGCTGCGCAAAGCATTACTGGCATAACGAAGCGGAAGAGTCAGTCACAAAAAGTGATTTTTTCTGCCAAGTATCAGCTATGCATGTGGAAGCAATGCGACGCTTTTCGAGAGGCTTTCTCTTTGTAAAAGCAACACGAAAATGACCAGAATGCATTGGTTTCGTCTGTGGAGAATACAAATGGATCTGCCTGCTTCCGGGGTTTGATCAGAAATGCAACATTCGGCCATGGAAGTTCGTTCGCAATCGCTGCTATTCCTTCCAATTATTCCCATCGTCGTTGCTCAGACCCTCTCGGTACGCTGTTCCGTCGAGGTAGGCGTCATTTTCTGCCCCATCAATCCTTCGCCTTTCCTCTTGAATTAACCGGTATCTATGTACAAATCCCTTAAGAGGACGTTAGTCCTTTGCACGTTCTTCCCGAACATTCCGCCTGCCGGTAAATCGTGAATGTAACTTCCACTGGAACTAGGATGGAGCCCGTAGCTTTTCCAATGAGCACCTCAAGCGATTACATGCCTGGTAGTTTGCTGCCAAACGCGTACGTACCGCTGTTTCTGGCATGGTACGACGCCTGCATTTGAAGGCAGCTTTCGCTCATGTCAATTATCCGCTTTGGTTTTGCCCTGAGAGTACTCGACGGTAGCAAACATTGCTACAGGTGGAAGAGTCTTCAAGGCCGAAACTGGAAAGACAGAATCGGGAACTGTCCTAGTGGGATGGAGGAGGAGGGGGGGGAGTACTTCACTCTCTCTGTTTTACAACGGCGGCAAAACGGAAAGTGCGCCTTTTTTTCAAAGATGGCACTCTTGACTAGCCTGCGAGAGAATCTTTCCTCCCAGTTTCCTAGCCGCAAAAGACGCAACTGTTTGGGCTTGTTTCGCTCTTCGGATGCTGTCCCTTCACATGCTTTCCTTTCGGATAGATCCCAGACTTGCCTTTATTGAATTAGCACTGAGTAGTAATCCCTGACCACAACCAGCGAAACTCTTGTATACCAAGTACTGGTTCCCTTCGCAGCTCACATCGAGCCTCTGTTGGCGAAGCAATCGGTTAGGAAACGAAGTGAGTAGCTACTCGAGCAACACTATCGCCGCGACTAGTCGCTGAAGCGATTCCAAGGTATGCCAGATGTCTTAGAGGGGGACCTCCGAGCTTAGCAGTTTGGTGGTGCTCAAACACAACTTCGGAAACGACGAATCTGGCAATCGTTTGCGCTCTACATTCACTCGCCTTTTCAGGACTGAATGGTCGACATTATTCCTTTGCCGCTACTCCGTGTGTAGCATTTGACACGCTTTCCCGTCTTGCCGCGATCTAACACCTACATGAACACAGTTCTAATCCCAGTGAGGCACCTCACGTTTGTTAAAAATACAAGAGGGTAGCAGCATCTTCCAGTTAGTAGTCTTTGAAAAATACACAAACAGAGGAAGAATGTCAACTCCGAACTGGTAGAAATTTGTATTGGTAAAATACTTACTTACTATTACTTTATTTTGGCAGGCACCTTAGGTCGTTACCAGGGCAGGATAATTATTCTGTGTGTTATGGTGCCCCGATTTTTATCACATTCACCAGTATCGCAACTTACATCCTCGTATGTATTTCTTCACATTTTCCAGTTTAGTGTTTTCCACCTATTCAGTTCAACCAGTATATCGTGAATACTGAGCTTTCTAGCCAAGAAGCGAAGTGTTTCAAACTAACCTTCCGCTCCGAAATGTGGTTTAGACATTTGAAGGGTACTTGAATATTATTGGCAGCGAGCGTATTGCAACTGCCATGAGCAAAGGAGACAGGCGTTATGGGAAGTCAAAGTGGCCTGCCCATGGGACCTGCGAGTAGCCGCAGCGTGGATAGTTTAGTGGTGAAAGGCGGCAGAAATCAGACGGGGAAGAAGGTTCTAATCAAGATTATTTCAAGAGTTCAAAAAATAGCATAACTGTGCTCTTGGTAGCCGTAACTTAGACAACTTGCAAAGGAAGCGTCTGAAGCGTATGTCTGAACGGGGGGAGTGACTCATATAAGGAGAATCCCCACCCCTTAATTAGTATGAAAATGTGTTTATTTTTTGCCAAGTCGTTAAACCAAAGGAGTAGGGAGTCACAATGGAATACGGCGCATTACGAGTTTGGGAGTCTTGTACGCCCGCTATGCCCCTACCGGCAAGCAGCTCATAGCGCTTCGGGCAAGGAAGGTCAGGGGTTTGGCTCCACTGCGTTGCTGCAGTTTTGCATTTCAACTGATTGGTTGAGATTTGGGGGATTCTGACGTCTATGCCATTTTCAGACGTTTTTCCGGCGCATTTTCCAGTTGCTTGCTGTGATATTCAACATGATGATGTATAAATGTTCAACACCAGTGATACACAGGTATAAAGTGCATGAAGCAGCACTCAAATGAGGAACGAGGTCTGTGGATCCCGCAAATAGACCTAAACGGCATCGGTACACTGTTTCCCTCATCTTTGCCTGTCACATGGAAATCAGGGGTCTACTAGAGGTTTCGTAAAACCAAACAGCAACAGTGTCTGCCGATGTTCGATTGGTGATCCACCTGCTCACGCTGATGTGTGGCCCACCTTTAGACAAGGAACTTTCGAGGGAATAAATCGAACTGGCCAAACGGATGGTCAGCATACTTCGAAACACGTCAACTTGAAGTTGACGAAGATGTTGTAGTTAAAAATCCGGTCAGTAATAAACAAGTCGCAAGAAAGGTACTCTCCACAGCGCACAGCTGGAAAATGCGCAGAAAACGTCTGAAAATGGTGTAGACATCAGAATCTCCTAAATCTCAACCAGTCAGTTGAAATGCAAAAATACAGCAGCGCAGAGGAGCCAAACTCCCGTCTTTCCTCGCACGAAGCAGCCGCACTTCCACTGCGTTCCGAGCCGCTTTCCAGAGAGGCATCGCGGGCGTAGAAGACCCCGAAATCGTGATGAGGGGTATCCCACTGTGACCCCCTACTCCTTAAGTTTGACGACTTGGCAAAAAATAAACACATTTTCATACTAATTGAGGGGTGGGGATTCTCCCTACATGAGTTGCTCCCCCCGTTCAGACATACGCTTCAGACAATTCCCTTTTTAGTAACATTTAATGCCTCTAGGAAAGGGTAGGTCTCCTTTTATTGCTGATTCTCCTTTTATATACTAAAATGAAGCCGATTGCTTATACCGAAAACTGTTTAAATTGCAGATGATGTGAGCTATGACTTCACCACTCCTCCAGATAGAAGTAGAGTCGAGTGTATGAAGATGTCGCCGAGAATGAACTGGTTTTCAGAAGAGAAAACAATAGGGTGACAGGTTCAATATCGCACTGATAGGTAATGCCACTCCTCCAGACTGTTCAGCACTATCCCTAATTACTCGACTTCTTGATCATGATGTTTCAGCCTGATCACATTATAAACAAAAGAGTGCAAACTCTGATAATTCTTGTTTGGGGTGAAACTGGCCTTTGAGCGAAGTCACCTCAATTAGGGTGCAACGGCATGAAACGGGCACTGTTTTCAGAACAACATCACAAACCAGAGGCCTGTCCATTTTCATCCAAACCCAGCTTTCTTTTGCCTCTCATGCAAAGCAGGGATGTGAGTGAATGATCTACCGATTTATCGGTCAGAAACTTTTAACGAAATTTAACAACGAAAAATTTCGTTAAATTGTATTAACAACATTTCGCGCACCATTTTTAAATTTTTGCTTCTTCTTCATGTAAATGCATTTTGTACAAATTTTTCGCAGGGGCATTCACAGTATCGTTGCGATAGCGAGGAAACGCTGGACTTACTTGAATCAGTGGGAAACGGAATCGATATACCGCATTACTCGATACTCGTATTTTTTCACTTTCGTGCTCCTTGACCAATTTGTTTGGTCTACGGAGAAAATGCCCGAATCTCACGGTGTGCGTCGCGTGCGGAGAAAATGCCCGCAACCATGGGAGAAAATACCACGGTCAACGAACAGTACACCAGAACGTATAGTATAATCGTATATGTAGTATAGAAAAAAACGTATATTACACCAGAATATAACGTCATGTGGTAACTAGCAAAAGCGCTATGATAAACCAAACAACTATGAGCAATAAACGCCATTAAGGAAACTTGGAAAAAATTCGAAACTGTTGGGAAAACCGTCCATTGAATGGCCTTAACTGCGTGCATCGTTAAAGTCGTCGCTAACCTAATTTCTAATACATAAATTTTTTCTTGTTCTCTATTTCTACCATATTTATTAATATTTTCTTGCAAAGAAAAATGCCCTACATTTCAAAACAAGAACACTCGACAGATCTGTGTTAAGATACTGCACCGTAAGGTCTGTTCATTTGATGGCAACTGACCTTTTATGAAGAAACCAACCGTGTATTCCCATATTTAAATTCTTTCTGCAACTATGCGGAAATCCCTGAAGAAGAAAAACAAAGCAAGGTTCTCTCTCTCTCTCTCTCTCTCTCTCTCTCTCTCTCTCTCTCTCTCTCTCTCTCTCTCTCTTGCTCAAAAGAAGAACTCTGTGCAAAGAGAAACGTCAATAAAAAAGGCACAGAAAGCATTTTCAACACCAGCGGTGTTCCAAAGGAAGAAACACTTTGAAAGCAAAGTGGTGTCGAAAAATGTATCTAACATTTCTTAAGGCCGTAGGGTTGAGCCTCTCCGAACAGTTTTTTTCCGAAGACCTACGTCGTGTTCGGAAATTGTCATGGTATCATCCCGTACCAATGGACAATACACTAGCCAGTTTTCGTTTCAGCGCCATAAAATACGCTGAAACACAGTAACAATATTTTTAGGTAACGGCGCTCCAATTTTTACATTCCCACCGTGTATTACTTTACCAATGGCTTGTACTAATTGCAATCGAGCAGAGAATGGTGTAGATGTAGGTTTGTCGCGCAATAGGAACAATTCTTAACTATCTTGTCTTTCAGAAACTAGAAACTGTAGCGGAGG
Organism: Heligmosomoides polygyrus bakeri; assembly: GCA_947359475.1. NCBI lineage: Eukaryota > Metazoa > Nematoda > Chromadorea > Rhabditida > Heligmosomidae > Heligmosomoides > Heligmosomoides polygyrus. Next base: position 50,003,159 of record OX375868.1, on the reverse strand, counting down.
TCCTGGGCTGACAGTAGTGACCAAGAAGAAGATCTGTTATGAAGAACGTCTCTCTTAACTAAAATGCATGATTACACCGTCACATTGCAGAAGTACGCAAAATCCTTTTATCTTTATAGTGGCCGGGCTGCATATCTTACTAGGTCAAACGCTTCCATGCACCGGCAGCCATTTAGACGAAAATCATTGTTGTTTCTCCTCCTCAAAGTGTAATCGTATCATTGTCCATCGTATCATTATCATCATGCGATCAAGTGCAAATATAGACATAGATGTACACCCTTTTTGAGAAGGCCTAAGCTTTGCTGGTGTGGGTTCGTACGACATTTCGTGAATTTTAAGTGATATTAGAAAATAACCACATAGCTCTTTTAGGGTATGGGGGTGGGATATTCTCACGGCTCCAGTTGCCACGCCCTTGACATGCCCTATCCTGGCCGAAATGAGAAGATACCGTATCTTTGTTCATGCAACTACCACGTGTTTTGTTGAGTGGGTTTGATCGTGCTATCAACAACCGCTCAGTGGTCGCGGATATTTCCTCCCCTGGTAGCTGGCGTTTTCTCCCCTGACCGCGGGCGTTTTCTCCCTATTCTCGGGCATTTTCTCCGCTGACCGCGGGCATTTTCTCGCTCCTGAACAGACGAGGGACGGTTCGGGCATTTTCACACGTAATCAGTTTGTTTGCATGCGCCTCCACGTGGCCAACGACCTTGTACCAGAGCTGAGCAAGAGGAGGAGCGGCTTGGGAGCTTTCAAGAGCGTCGAAGAAGTCATGAAGAAGGCGAAGAAGTCCGACTACGTCCCCATCTATTCGACTTCACTGTTCTTCCTACCCTAACATACGTCTCAGAGACCTGGCCTATACGAAAGCAGGATGAACACGCGATCAGCGTCGCGCAGCATGGAATCGAGAGGGCGATGCTCGGAGTGACACGACTCACGCAAGTGAGAGAAGGCCTCCCTCCGAGTTCCGAGCTTCGTCGGCATTCGAAGATCAGAGACGCTATCGCATGTGGTAAGCCGTCGACTGGATTCCGCGGGATGTCAAGAGCACACCAGAATGCCCACCAACACGTTGGTCAGACTTATTCGCGAAAGCCCTGAAACGAAAGATATGAAGGTCTTCTTGTCCCTGGCGAGGTGGATCCATTGGAACACTCTTACACGCGACAGGGACGATTGGAGACGCTGCTGGCGCCCGCTCGAGAAACTCAATAGTCAGCGAGACGATAGGTGATACAGGCAACAATAGTTTCGTTGATGATAGATGGATTGTTGTTATTTGTTGTGAAGATGAAGACATAGTCATATAACCAGGCTTTGCCTGTTTGTATGAATATGTCTTAAATCAGGCTTTCTACACACCAAAATAATGCTAAACTGACTGCAGTAAGGAAAATATTATTTAACGAATTTACCGAGTTTGACCGATTTTAACGCTAACATTTTCGTTAAAAAAATGGTCGTTAAAAATTCACCGAAAAAATTAACGCACAACACTGAAACAGAGCTTAAAGCAGCTGCTGTCAGGACTCGTTCTTGAATCACCTGTCATTTTCACTTTCCGAGGCACCAGACCCCTTCTATGTGTGATTTATATGTTGCAGTTACTAGCGGTACAATCCTGCAGTCCTGTGTTTATGTGCGCTGCCAGATCAACAATGCGTGAAAGTTGCAGGGGATTCAAAGCGCTGCAATTAGGCAGGATACCCGTGCCTGGTCCTCATGTTGTTAGTGTCTCCGTGCAGCTTGATTGCACCCAACGATTCTTCATTCGGGCTGTTTGATGTTTGTTGTTTCCGCATTGTTGAGCCCTGGGAGCAGGGGAAAAATGAGCTGCAGCCCAGCAGTTGAATTGGAGACGAAGATCAACCTCACCTCTCAAGAAGACAAGTATTACTTAAAAACCTTCTGATCTCGACTTTTTTCCTGTTCTTAAATACGGACCTAAGACTTCTATGACATAAGATAGAATACGAATCCGAGTCGGTTTAGGTAGCGCTCGTGAGCGGGCCATGTAGGCATTCCACCGTTCCAGAATCGCTGAATTAATGCCAGACATGATCGGTAAAGAAAAATTATTGCATTCTCTTTCGAAGGCCACTTGAAAACTTTGGACACTCTGCTCCAGGATGCCTTGAAGAAATGAAATGCATCACTCACAGAAACTATTCGTTAAGGCCAGCCACCCTGGTTTATGCTCCAATTGCTCTCTCTTTTCTTCTTCTTCTTCTTCTTCTTCTTCTTCTTCTTCTTCTTCTTCTTCTTCAGCGTTTGTTCCGTTTAGCGGCGCAGTCCGCTCTTGTGATATGGTGATGTCGATTGACGACGATCAAATGTTTGGTCGGGGTGGATTCCAGCGTCCTTCAGGACAACATGCAACGTATCAAGCCAACCTGTCTCCGTCCGCCTTCTGGGCCCCACCTCTATGTTGAGGCCAATCTTCCGAACAGTGTCACCAATAGCCCAAAGGAACATGACCATACCACCGAAGGCGAGCTTCACGTAGCTTGTCCGCAATTGGAGTGACACCGAATCTCTGATGTATTGCTCCCTTAGTAGAGGGATCTCGAGCTGCTTGTTTCAGGGCAGCATGCCGCGCTCGCAGGTGATGGATAGGGGAATGAATCGTGAACCAGATGCAAACTGTACTGCCCACAGACACAGGTGGTTTTGTAGGGGATGTTCTCCTTGCGCCCACCCGACATCAACAGGGTCCTTATCCTACCTGGTGATCTCTCCATAGCCTTTGGGCACAGTCCGGAATCGAGATGTGCCTTTAGAATGTTTGTCGATAGTATTTCAGAAAAGCGTTTTAACGCAAACAGTCTAACAATCCTTTATCAGACAGCAATGCCGAAAAAAGAAGCGGTCCTAAGGAGGTAATAATGTCGAGAGAGCAGGGCCTGGCCGCAAATTTACCATGGCAAATCTACCGAAGCCCTTCCGGTGTCGTAAATCAGATGATTTTAAAAATATGATTTTTTTTGAAATTTAGCTGAAAATTAATGTATCGTCGCATAGATGCGATCCTCAATTCGAATATAAAAACCTTTTCCAAATTAGAAACTTCAAGCGAAGTTACCACAAGGTGGCGCTATCTCAATCAAAATGGCGCAAAACACGGTTATCACATTCAGAAATTCAAATTCACTCGAATACTCTTATTGCAACTAACATAAACTGCAAATCTTTCTTTTGCTCTAACATTTTCCTCACGTAACTCGCTTAAACCCTCACTTGCTATGAAATCCTTCGATGATCACGATGGGACTGCGACAGCGTTAGCTGACTTTTCCTTCACCGCTACCACATTTTAGGCGGCGACGAAACATCGATCTGCAAATTACGTGGAATAGCGCTGAGCCTATCAGCGTTTAGTTGGTCATTGAGGACTTTTGCCTCTATAGCGGTTCGCGAAAGGGAGACCGAAGTGTGAGAACAACTGACAAAGCTTTTCAGCCAATGTATTTGGTTGTCCCATAAGTCCCCGCCGTTTTTTCAACGATTCATTGCGGGTTTCGTCGGCGGTCTCTTGCATAGCGCTATACAGCTTTCACAAAATGACTTGCTCTATCAGAGCATGCATTGCGTTTCTTTTCTATCCTCAATTTTGTCAATTTTTAGGTCGTTAGACTGAAAAGTGAAAAAGTGAAAAAGTAGCCATCGCCGACAGTTGCTTCTCTCCGCTTAGGTTTGGAATTTTTTGCGCAGTTTTTTGTAGCATTTGGAAGATAATGTTCCGTGTTACAAGAATACGTGTTGGCGCTACTTGCTCGTTTGTCCTTTATTGATTTTTAGGTTATCAAATCGGGACGTCTAAAGGGGAATATTTATTTTTACCGACAGCTCCTGCTCTGTGGTTGGACTTTTTTCGCTTGGTGTTATATGTCGTTTGAGACAGGATGTCTTGCTCAATAAGAATTTGTGTCGCATTTATTGTCCCAAGCTGATTTCTGTCGGATATCAACAACTGAACAAGGAGAAGGAGTTGCTGGTGAAGGTGATTTTTTTTGGAATTTTGTTGATACTCGACAGAAATCAGCATGAGCCAATAAACGCGACACAAATTCTTATTGGACCAACACGTATTCTTGTGGTTCAGAACATTGTTTTCCAAATGCTATAAAAAGCTGCGCAAAAACTAAGTGGAGAGAAGGAGCTGTCACAGGTGGCCGCTTTTTACTTTTCCAATTTTCACTTTAACGACCTAAAAACTGACTAAATTGAGGACAAAAAAATGCAATGCATGCTCTGATAGGGCAAATCATTTTCCTTCGAAAGCTGTATAACGCTATGCAAGAGAGCGCCGACGAAATTCGCAATGAATCGTTGAAAAAAGACGGCGGGAACTTACGGGACAACCTAATATTGGCTGTTGCAAACGCAATTGCCGACCCTGACGCCGCAGTTAAAAATGTCACAACTAACAACATTAATCATCGAAACAAAAGCCTTTTTCGGTTCGACCAGTTTTCGCGACGTTCCGTGAGGCGTACACTGCCAGACATGCCGCTCCGGCCATTGCGCAGGAAAGCACCGTTTTCCACAGCCCCACGCGTCGCACCGCACAGAAATCGCTTTAAGGACGGTATTCTCAACTTCTGAGCGTTACGCCTAATTATTTGTTATTCGGCAATAATATTTATGAATATATAATATTTGGCCTTCTTTTTGGAACCAACTGCCGCCATGGCGCGCTCAGTGAGCAGTGCGTATAGGCCACACGGAATCAATCGAAAGAGCTAGCCAAATTGTAGGATGAGCTTAGCTTAAGCTTATCTAAATGCGCGAAAAGCATAGGGGACCAACTAGGTTCTGTATCTCTAGAATACAATGAGTTTTACAATTTCACCGAGTCGCTCGCAGAGTGATGTTAGGTGATGGAAGGAACTTATCTATGGTCCTTTAAACAGTTCCAAAATAGGTCATGCACTTCTAAGGCCATGGATAAGCTCCTTCAGCATAACTTCAATCTGCGCGCGATCGCGCCCACTCGATTGATTCTGCTGGGGCCTATGTGCACTGCTCACAATAATTATGCTCTCGCAAAAATTTCGAATATTCGAATGGTCTCGAATACTGAAACATTTTGAGCATTCGAAATCGAATATATTCAAAAAACGGGTTTTTTCTAAATATTTCAATTCGAATGAAAAATCAGGCTGCATGATAGACATGATAGACGACAGCGCAGAAGAAAAAGTGGAAGCAAGGCATAACAGGATCCCCCTCCCTAGTTAAACACGAGGTCAAACATCGAGAGGCCTCTCACAAACCCACTTGGTAAAAGTGAGGTGGAGAACACATAATAGGATCAAAGGACTCATGGAAGCGTCTAATTCCCTTGTTAGCTGGAAGACGAATTTCTCTCAAAGCAGAACTTGTGTGTTGTAAAGTGATACTCATGAGGAACAAACGAAAAGTTTACAAGACATTTGAATGGTACACTATCTGCTTGAACCCTGTATGCTTCTAGGTCACTTCAAACAATCATTTTTGGAATTGGTGGCAGACTGACTGTTCAATAACATGAACAAGAAGCAATGCTTTCGCCTAACGGCAGCTAATGGTAGACTGACGACGAGTTTGCAAAGCTATAGCAAATCTGTCCTGCTCATCTTAAAAGGTGAAATATCACACCGTCAGTTTACGGCATAGAAATTTATTACAGGTAGCTACGAATAGGCCAGCCATGACCGTCGGTCTCATTTCTTTCTGGTGATTCGCTCAAGTGGTAAAAACAGTTGTTTCTTATTTGCGATGAACCTGTGAATGTAACCATTCTCCAGCAAACATATTGATTGAATGGTGAACGCTTAACAAAAATCGATCGACAAATAACAGCCTGTCGATCTACATTGCCTCCATTTTGTGGAGTCTGGCACTCGTGCGACATATTCATACGACTCCCAATGCCCAACCTAGGGCAGAAATCGATATAATCAGTCGATAGCAGCTGGTAGATATACATTACATCAAGACAGCCTTGAAATGACGCTTGTATCAGGAAGCGAAGAAAGAAGGCAGTGGCCGTTGCAAGAGCCACTCATGAAACTTGAGTCGCGCGATGGTGAGCGATTTCTTTATCGACTCGCCAAGGTCCATCATCGCTAGGCCAATGATGTTGAAAACTTCTTTAGCATCAACGGTGAGAATAGTCATCTCCAAATGGACCACAACCTTGAATCGATGGCGCAACTATGTCGAGGAAATCTCAACGGTAAAATTTGCCCATGAAGCTGGAAAATCACTGTTGAGGAGACGGAAGCAGCTTTAAAGAGGATGATGCCAGGCACGGCAACGGGCCCTGATGATCTGGCGGCCGATTTGTGGAAGTCGAAATCCTGGATCCCAGCTGAGGGCTGATGATGTTCTTCAACCAGGTGGTTGTGAAGAAGAAAGGATTGCCAGATAAGTACGACGATTCCGATTTGAAAGAAGAAGGGCAGTCCAGCAGACTGCACAAACTACAGTGTAATTCGTTTGCTCACGCATAACATGAAGATCTTTGGACGAATTGTTGATGGACGCGTTTGAAACGTCGTCCAGCTCTCTACCAACAGCTTCGTACCTGTATGTGGGTGGAGCACTAACGATGCCATACACTAATTTCATCTACTTCCAGAACGGCACTGCGAGAAACAGAAGCCGGTGCGTCTTGCCTTCCTTGACTTGGAAAAGGCCTTCGATTGTGTTCCGCGTGAAGCGATATTGTAAGCTTTAAGGCAGCATAACGTTCCCGAAGAGCTTATTGAGTGCGTGCGGCCACTCTACTCTTGTTTGAGGAGTAGAGTGCAAGCGCCAGCAGGTACGTCAATGAAGTTCACCATCTCTGTCGGAGTACATCAATGGTCTGCGCTCTCCTCACTGCTCTTTATCGCCGTTATGGATGCTATATCACGAGATCTTCAGCGGCCAGTCCCTTGGACGCTACTTTACACTGATGATGTAATTGCAAAGATAAGATTGAACTCCAGCTGCGGTACGACATTGATGCGATCGCTTGGAGAGATTTGGACCCAAACTTAATGTCAAAAAGACCGAGTGTTTGACGGCTGAGTGAGTCCAGCTCCATTAAGATAAACTGCATTGAGCTGCCACGCACTTCTTTGTTCAAGTAACTGGGATCACCAATCGCGTCCGATGGCGGTCTGCTCGTTGAAGCCAGCTCTCGCGTGGCAGCGTGGTTCAAATGTCGCTCTCTGACGGGAGTGCCCTGTGACAAGAAGATACCAGAGCGGCTTAAGTCGAAAATCTACAGAGCAGTCGTTCGACCTGTAGCTATTTACGGAGCTGAGTGCCCGCTACTAAAGAAACTGAAAGGTCCAGCGTAATGGGAACGAAGATGCTGCGGTGGACAGCCAGAGTTGCGCGTAAGGTGCAGAAAACACTCACTAGTTCGGGGGTCTTCTACGCACGCGACACCTCTGCCTGCAAGCGGCTCGAAGCGCAGTGGATAGTGACGTTGCTTCATGCGAGGGAGGCGGGGTTCGACTCTCGTGGGATGCTGTATTTTTGCATACTGTTTTCATCTGGTTGGTTGAGATTTGGAGGATTCTGACGTCTATGCCATTTTCAGAGGTTTTTTGCCTAATTTTCCAGCTACATGCTGTGGTATTCAACGTGATGATGTATAAATGTTCAACGCCAGTGATGCACAGGTACAAAATGCATGAAGCAGCACTGGTCACAATACGCGCTGCGTATTAACAGACTCTCACAGTCTGTTTCCATACATCTATCAATGACCTCGGAAAAAACCATCCCACTCGGATCTTCAAAAGAGACCAGGATGTGGCGTCACAGGTGGTTAAAATGTAAAAAAAAGTCTGTGGATTCCGCAAATTGACCTATACGACCATCGATACACTCCTTCCCCGAGTTTGCCTGTCATATGGAAATCAGAGGACTGCTGAAGGTTTCCTGACCAGCTGGTGAGACCTAACACCAACAACGTCGCCGATGGTGATCCACCTGCTCACGCTGAAGTAGACAGACAAGGAGCCTTCGAGGGAGGAAATCAGCTGGCCGAACAGTTGGCCAGCGTACTCAAGCTCTTCAAAGCCCGTTTGAAGTTGACGAAGACGAACAGCAGGAAATGGTGGAGGAACAAGAAGAAGGTTGGGATCCGCAGGACGAACTGATAGACGTGGAAAGGCTAGCAGGCAGTCGACATATGATAACGTTTTTGGGGTGGAAGTCTTGTTTCGGAGGAAAGAGTACGTCGTCTATGCAGCCATGTGACTGGTACAAGCATGGAAGCAAACTGTGTTGCAAACACGCAACAGGGAAGAAAACCGAACCACGAAGCGCCTCGCACCTCGCATGAAGCGACGTCATTATCCACAGCGCTCCGAGCCGCTTGCCCGCAGAAGCATCGCGGGCGTAGAAGACCCCGAACTTGTGAGGCGCCGATTTCATTGTAACTTCAAGGACCCCCTACTCCTTGGTTTTAACGACTTAGCAAAAATGAAACACATTTTTATATTAATCGAGGGTGGGGTTTCTTTCTATATGACTCGCTCTCCCCGTTCGAACATACGCTTCATACCCTTCCCTTGTCAAAGTTAACCGATCGGGGTGGGAGTCACGTGACTATGACGGCCAATGGAAAGGCTTCACAGCAGAGGGAATTTTCGATCACACTGGATTCAGAAACCCTGAGATGTAAATCAGAGAACGTCAGAGATCGATCAGGCAGTCTTTTGATAGTTTTTTGTCGATGACGATTAGGCGTCCCCGATCGGTCATTCACCATTGCAGCGATTCAGCGTGGAAAAATTTATGCCTTTCAACATTGTGCCACGTGGTGGTGGTTCTCCCTTTTGACAGAAAAGCTTTTCGGAAAGTGGCCACAAGAGAAGATCAGTATCCTGACACCGAGCCATATCGCAACAGAGTTTTGATCCAAAGATAGCACCGTTTTGGAGATTCTATTTACCCGAGAAATCTAACAAGCCTCTTCAAAATACGCCTTTACACAAATTCTGGTTGAGCATTCGAATGACACTTTTCGAATACTCGAATAGTTTTGGCTTCCTGCAAAATTTTCAATATTCGAACAGTTTCAAATACCGAAATTTTTCGAGCACTCGAAATCGAATATATTCGAAAAACGCGATTTTTCGAATATTCGAAATTCAAATTCGAGTGAAAATTATTCGAATACCTGTTCGAATGGGTCATTCGAGCATAAGTATAGGGCTCACAGAGGGTCCCAACATCCAGAAGTCGAGGACGTGTCTTGCACCTGGAGCGATTTGCATCCTGCTCGAGACGTGGCGTTGCGGAAAACGGCGCTTTCCGGCGCAAAAATGCGACACTTTTCATCTTGCGCTCCGCTTTTACTTGTTGGCCAGGGCGGAAAGTCGGTAGTGTTTATTCCTCTACAATAAAAATCCAGATAAGAGGAATTGAAAACCTTCGATGGACGGGTTCAAGATGGTCCAGACGATGAAGCTGCTGCTGTTGCAGGTTTGCATCGAGAGTTTGGAAATAGGGCTAGTTAGTTGGGCGGGGGGTTGGAGAATGAGGAGGATGGGACAGGTCCTCGACGCCTGACTGCGTTAATTTCTTCCGGGTGACTTTCGAAGAATAATGCTGAGCGTTGTCCTGGAGCAGGACGAGCTCCTTTTTGCAACTTTTACTTTTCAAACACTATTTCTAAATCACTGCAACAGGACTCTTGACTGTTACACCTGGTGGCAACATTTAGTAGTGGATCAAACCTTTGCAGCACGACTAAACTGTTAACATAACCTTCTTCGGAAATCCGGCTCAGGAAAGGCTGTCGGTAGGGAAGACTTATCCTCCACTCGACACATCCTCGCTTTTATTGCCATTCAGAATTCATTCCTCTATGGTTATCAAGCAATCTAACATAGAAGAATAACTAGGTGACCTTGGAACTTTGAGATGAGACGTATATAACTGGGTGCGGCTTCGAACGCCGATTCCAAATACATGTTCCGTTTCTGTCGTGCCATCTGTGAACGGAGTTATGGACCATTTTCGTAGCAGGCTCTCTTACCCTTTAGGTCCACGCAGAGAGGGCCAGTCACAAGAGAGCGAGCTGAAGTAGGGTTGAACTGCACTGCTGTGGCGGCGCAGGGGTAGAAGAGTGACGTGGTGGGACGGTATGGTTTATGGATCGAGTCTCCTGTGGTGCGGGATTTCTGCACTTCCTAAAAAAGATCTGCCACGATCAACCAAAGTACTCTACGTCAAATGGCGACGTTTGGGCGAAATCGATTACCATGATCCCACCACCCTTACTTGCATGTGGGTGATCAGTGCCTTAAATAACCCCTTTGTGTGAATTCTTTTTCGACACACGGGGTCGGTTAAGACAATACTGCCGACTTATCTTCCAAACTATGTTCTCACCAGCTGTTGTGTTGGCGTGCCTTTTGGGAGAGTTCGGTTCTTCCGATACTTCACGCGTTCCTAGAAGACAAGAGAAGAAGATGGCCAGCACTTTCGCATCCATCTTGAGAGATGCTCAATGCGGGAGCATCAAGGTATAGGACGAAGAAGGTTCAGTGCGGAATCAGAAGAGGATCAGAAGAGAAGAAAGTATCAGCGGCACCCAAGCGTTGCTCTTGGTCGACAGCTGGAAGCCATTCAAGGATCACGAAACCATTTCATCAGTTTTTGTACATCCTACTAGAGTGAAAGTGATGAACGTTCCGGTAGGAACAACATCACAAATACAGCCATTAGTCGTACGTTTCTTCTTGCGATTCAAAAGCATGTTCAAACTTTTCACCTCTCTTGAATTGACACACGGTATAGAGTTCTCACTTCACTCCCGCGACTCAATTCTTCGAATTGAATCGCCGATTTACACTCAATTTTTTGCCCCAAGATTCAGGACTTTTCTCTCGTATTCATGGTACGCTGCAGAATACCTGCACAGTCAACCCGGGACGTATGATACACCAATTCAATATTGTTTCCATACTGACATCGTAGAGCACTGCTCTTACAGCCGCTGCACTGATGTATTTTTTACCTGCTGCAGGCATTGCCAACAGCTGTTATGTTTTGAACATTTCGTAGTGTTATTTCACAGTTGCTAGTGTAACGCACTGTTTGTCTTCTCACCATGTTTTTAGCAACTATTCATGATAAATTGTATCTTCGGTATGAAGTTGTCAGTATGAAGACAAGCCTTTTTTGGTGACCTTTCCGTTGCAATTTGACATAGAGAGCTTTGGTTGATCTTGGCAGATCGTTTTTAGGAAGTGCAAAAGTCCTGCACAGGAGACTCGATCCATAAACCCTACCGTCCCACCACGTCACCTTTCTACCCCTGCGCCGCCACAGCAGTGCAGTTCAACCCTACTTCAGCTCGCTCTCTTGTGACTGGCCCTCTCTGCGTGGACCTAAAGGGTAAGAGAGCCTGCTACGAAAATGGTCCATAACTCCGTTCACAGATGGCACGACAGAAACGGAACATGTATTTGGAATCAGCGTTCGAAGCCGTATCCAGTTGTATACGTCTCATCTTAAAGTCCCAAGGTCACCTAGTTATTCTTCTATGTTAGATTGCTTGATAACCATAGAGGAATGGATTCTGAATGACAATAAAAGCGAGGATGTGTCGAGTGGATAAGTCTTCCCTACCGACAGCCTTTCCTGAGCCGGATTTCCACTTAGTATCCTTCCCTTGTAAGGACGGGTCATTTTTCAGGCCATCAAGAAGGTTTGAAAAGGTGGTGAAGCTACTCAAGCGCTGCTCGTCAGTCAAGTTATGGAGTATCCAAGCCTGCTTCTTCTTCACCATTCTGATCTAACCCACATGTCTTTGTTCTGTAGTAGACTGGACACCCATATCTGCTTTAATCTTTCGGGTAGCTATGTCCGGCATTGACACTACGGCTGCTCGTGAAGCTCCATCATCTAGCGACATCCGCGCAACAAGAACAGGCACGCGCACGAGGTTAAATTCCCAGAAGGAAAGTTTAAAAAATTAAAACTAGCGAACATCTTACTATACGTTCAGAAGGCGATTTCAAGGTGAATGCGTTCGCAATATTACGAGTTGTCTCAGCTGCAGAATGTTGGAGATTAAAGTAGTAGGGCATAATCATTCGAAAATCACGGCGGTTCATATTTTTTCTAAACCCTTCATAACATTAAGAATGGAGATGGGCGAAAATGTGAAACAGAACGTGAAAAAAGAAAACCTACAAAATGATCTGCGCACGTTGGCTTGAAAATATAAATCCTCAGGAAGAATAGCTGTCTATTTTAACATTCCTCGAAAAGGCAATTACTTTTGCAACGACCTAATATTAATTGTAACTTTTTGCACTGCTATGGTCGTAGCTGACTGCTCCCATTACTCTGACTGCTAAATGTAGTATTTCTTGCCATTGATTTTACCAGGCTTCGTGTTACCCAAAGGCACAGAATATTTGATTTCGTTCTTCCTTGCAGCGATGATCGAGAATTCTGGATTTTCTATTGGATTCTCTGCGCTCGTCTTCTTCTGCTGTGATGTAGCAATTCTCAGAACTATCGTCCATAGCAGAGTTTCTTTGGAGCCTTAGACGTTATCTCGGCGATCTATCGTCGAGCTTTTTCGGTTAAAGAGAGTTAACCCCAATCTGACGAGGAAAGCATCGCTGCTTTTTGGAATGATTCCGCTGCACTACCGATGAACGTGCTTTCGGAGCAAAAGCTGCTAACATTTCTTTATTTTGCAAATCAATCATATTCTTTATTCAGAGATTAAAATCATATTCTTTATTCAGATTATGCAAGATTTACGCACCTAATCAACGAGCTTCCATCTGTATATGTCCTGAAATTAAATCTTATCAAAAAAGCTGTCATGGGATCTCAGAAAGGACGGCTGATCTGAATGATCGGTTGGCGTGTCAACAAACTGCGTTACTATTATAATCGTAGATCTTATTTTCAGGGCACAGTTTCTGAAAACGGAATATCGCACGGCACTTTCCACAATTGTGAGCCAAGTATTTTGGATTGTGGCGATGTAAAGCGGAAAATTCAATCCGGCTCTGATTTGCGATCCGTGGACTGCATCGAACGGGGTCGTTTCTGGAACGATCAGGTAGCATACCAATCTCTCTAGTTAATGGTCTTAAGAAGTGCATATCTTACTGAGGGAAGGCCTTCAAGATAACATCATCACTTATCGCTAGCGGTTATTATATTATTATGCAACATCAGCAACATAGTGACAATTTCATAATGTTGTTTCGCTGTGCGAATTCTATTAGAGCCGAAACTTTTGCAACCTCGTTCACTTTATTTTACTTTTTTACCATATCTGTTTTTAAGCGATCACGCACCGACTCGTACAGCGTACAGGTTCGAAAAAGCTCTATCTTGATTGCATTTTCCATTGCGGCGACTTAATTGTTGTACCTATCTCCGTGAATCACCACCAGTTTCTTGGAGACCTTTTGGATGATAGCTACCTAAGTTGCAGAGCACAAACTGCATAACTGTGTTCTCGAACTTTTTCGGACATCTGCGATGGCAAATAGCACTAATTTGTGCACTTTACGCATTCAGTCATGAGCGATCACAACAATTTCCTTAAATTTGGTCATTGATTTACGTGCAAAGGGTCATTCCTACGGGATCGCCCTGCGAGTGAAGCGTGCGAAACAAGCGTGGGCGTTAAACGTGTCGTTCTTTGTGTTAATGCCCATAAAGGCTTGGAGCGTTTTCTTGTAAATCTTATTAGTGAGTTGAAGCGAATTATTTCCAGGTTAAAGTTAAAGGCATTGGAGGCCAAATTTTCTTTTTTATGTATGCGAAAAATCGCCAAGCAGGATCTGCTGCGAAGGTACAATATTAGGTGCGCCTATCGAATCTGTCCACCATGCGTGTTTGCAAGCACTGTGAAGCACAAGAAGCAAGTCGTTAAGTTCGGATTCTGTCCTTGCTGCAACCGCCTGTTCTCTGAAGCGTGGTCTTTATTAGATCGGACTGAAAGTTTCCGGCGTTTTGGCGTTGCAAGTATTAGAACCCTACGACTGATTTCTCTGTGTTGTTAGGTAGGAAATCGAGTGGGTGCAATATATATATATATATATATATATATATATATATATATATATATATATATATATATATATATATATATATATATGAGATATGGGATAGGCAGGCGGAGGTCTGCCGTCTGTTGCGCCACCCGATTCTCCTGTTTCCCGGTTCGGATTTCCTTCCTAGGGTAACCAAACCTTCCATTCCTCCGGGGTAGGTGAATTGGTACCAGACTCGTCTGGGAAGGATAAAACACTAACTTGTACATTGTGTCACTGTATAAGCCAAATACCCATTCAAGTGGCCTCCACGAAATCCTAAACAAGCAGAGGGCGTGACGCATCTCAAAAAGGATTGACCAACGCCATCCTTCATTCCTTATCCTTTATGAGAATTTAAGGACGTCTCTTGGACGAAAAAAATTCAAGTCATTTGCCGTGGCAAAAAACGATAGAGAAAAAAAGAGAAAAGAGCTTCATGTCTCGAATATTAAAAACACCATACCAGAATCGGATTGAATCTTAGACTAAGGACTCTACGTAGGGACGGAATTGGCGAGCAGACTGCCGCCATAAGCAGCCTTGAACTGGGGATTCCGAACACTAAGCGCGGGGAAAGGCTTTCCCGAATAGGCGAGCTCAACTGGCCCTTCTCCAAGACTTTGCCTATCAATGTTTTTCCTTATGGCCATCTTCTAGCGTTAGAAGAAGAAGGAAATGAGTTTAGTTCACGGAGTATGATCTTGCTCTTCGTCGAGTAGGGTGCTATTGGTAAATCCTGTCTCTGGCTTCTTTCTCTAACGAAGAAACTGAAAATTTTCAAAGGAATTGTCACCTATCAAAAAATAAAAAAATCGTATCTGGATAATTTAGGGTTTTGAAAGAATTTTTAAGGAACGTGCCTAATTGAATCATCCAGCTTGTGTTCCACTGTTGAAGGATTATTTTCGGTAGCTGCTTTCGGAAATCTATGTACGAGACTATACAGTGCCGTCGGTAAATAGCCGCCAAAATGCGGTCGATGGCGGATTAAACCGCCGTTTCCGCCGCTTTGCCATAACTCCTTTCAAAGTCGAACATATCCACTGAAATGCACATTATCAGAATCAGAACAAAATAATCTACTCTACGACGTAAAACACCTTGCATAATTTTAAAATTTCAGTTCGAGATGACCTAATTAAGCGAGCCCGTAATTGTCTCTACCTAACCCATATTCGCTTCTGAGTCTCGCTTAATTATGCCCCCTGACAGGAATGGACGTTCCTAGTAAAATTTTAAAGCGCTGTGCAACATCTGTTTTATGCCAATTTTAATTTTTACCTTGTCGTGGCAATCTATTTGTTATTAAAATTGCCTATATTGGCTCAATATACAGCATTGTGTGCAACCCTAAGTGCCGCTTACCGAATCTTCAGTGACCTTTAATTTTGGTTTTTTAGATACAAAGCAATGACCGAGAATTTACGCTTTGGAATGAATATTGGTTGCTATACTTGGGCTTAGGTGCAATCTTATTGCCTATGTAAGCGGGAAGCCTCCTCAATGAAGAAGTCTCCATATTCTCACTACCATACGAAGTGAGGGAACTGGATAGAATAGGCCTACAAATTGCACATCGATCGTTAATCGCAATTCTGATAGGCGAAGCGGTCAATGGACTAAAGGAAGTGTTAGTAGTGGATGCGAGGATAAGTGGTTGATTACAGCGTATTTAACATCTCCCTTCTCCCACCCACAGGTTTTGATGATCATTCACCAATAAAAAAAGATAATTAGGTCATCTCGAACTGAAAATTTCTAAAATCAGGGAAATTTTTTACGCCATTGTGTAGATCACGTTGATCTGATTCCGACAGTGTGCATTTCACTGGATATAATCGACTTCGAAAGGAGTTATGCCAAAGCGGCGGAAACGGCGAATTAATCCGCCGTCGGCCGCGTTTTGGCGGATATTTACGACTGCACTGTACATGTTATGATCGATTATGGGATCAAGGACCATAGTGCTTAATCCAACAATGAAGATGGACATTGATCTTCTGGAAGGCGTTCAAAAAAACCAGGAAACTTATGGTGGTGTATTCTTTGATTAACTACAGCCCAATAGGTCGTGGTACTCAACTATCTCTGTTTTGGGGGCGTTCTTCACTGGGAAATACAGCGAAGACCGCCGAACTACTCATTGTCTACAAAACCCTTGCTAATACGCATGCTAAATAAGCCTTCTATCAAAGCATTAGAGTTCTTTGGTGGGGTCCTGACAAGATCCGTAAGAGGAGAGCTCAAACTTCGAATCTCGATTACAAGGGTTCGGTTTAAGTCAAACTTCTTATGTGCAGGATCCTAAAGGATTTTCATTACTTGGGAATTAATATAAAAAAAGTAAAGGCATATAAGTGTAACAGTAACTTTAGTTGTAAAAGTGTGGAAAACAAAGAATTAGTTTGGTTTTCGTTTCGCGCTTAGACGAAGACCAGACAGATACTGTATCATTCTTCCTGCGCTCATCAGCGAGGGAAGGGGAGAAAGGAGTTGTTGAACTGTGAAGATGGGGAGAGTTTATCTGCACGAGCAGTATGGCAGGTAGTCGTCGAGGTGTCGTGCCAAGATTGATATCGAACGTTTATTCGTCCTGTGTTTCGGCGTAACCGCCTTCTTCGGAGCCTGGAAACGACAAGGGGAGTTAAAGAAATTACCCGTCCAAGAGTCATTTCAAGTTTCAGCCATCTCAGAAGCTAAAGGGAGAAAGAGACGAACAGTGAGGAAGACAGCCCAACTGGCGTTATGTAAACAGCCGCACAGGGTGTTGAGTCAGCCTTCGGATGGAGAATGAGGGTGAATGAGGTCCTCCCCTAGGGTCAGCCCGTCAGCGACCTTCTGGCTGGCGCCGTCCAGGGTCAAGCCCACAGAGGTCGGCAAATGGATCCAATGGCAACTCTTGGGTTACGGCCACCCGTTCCTCCTTCCTATTGATTGCGGGGTTTTGAACGCAATCCACAGCGCCTCCAGGGCTTGTGCGCTGCGATGTCGACCTCGCGAGCCAGGATTGTCACCTCCACTCCAACCACTGCGCCACTATGACTTCGCAGCCTGTGCTCCCCAAGGGTGTGGCGACTTTGCACCTGTTGAGTCGATCCACATACCCCTTCACCCTTACCCGAAGTGGTCTGTCCGTCTCACCATGTATTCCTGCTTGCATTCAGTGCAGGTTATGAGGTATAGTGCTCCTGAAACCCTACAGTCCCCTATCCTGCCGAATGGGCAGACCACACAGGAGGGCGTTTCAGAAACGCAGTCATAAAGATGGTTTCTCACCAGTTGCGCCTTGAGAATAGCCGAAGGTACCTCAACGACCCTAACGATGTCACCCAGGTCAGCCTTACGAACGCATTCCCATACTTGAACGCTTGGAGCGTCCCGGATAAAAGGCACCGTGAAGGCGATTTGACCACGCAATTGTGCCCTGTGTGTGAGCGCTGGTGCATGTGGTTGACGGTATTTGGGCATGGTGTAGACGAAATACCCGTTGGATAAGGCAATGCGGTATGTCATTTCCTTAGATGAGGACTTGAACTCGCTGTTCGAGGACACCAGGGCAGCTGTTTGGAACATATTCCGGACAATGACCCTCTTAGTACTGTATGGGTGTGCGGGACAATAGTGCACAATGATGTTTCTTGTTTAAGGGCTTAAAGAAGAGAAACCAAGACATACTGCAATTCCAACTGACACCTTGTCAAGTTGACTCGCTCAAAAACGTAGGAATAGGAACTTGAAATTCCAAATGACCCCTCCTCATCACTGACATGCTGCTTGCACAGCATTAATCTTTGCATTTTTGAGAAAGTTTTCCAAGTCAAAGCCTAGAAGTACCAAAGAGGGTATCAAAGGTCTCTTCCACGTGTTCGTGAGCTCTAGTCGTGTTCGTGCGCACAACTAGAAAAACGTTACTAGCGCGTTTTCTCAGCACGGGTATACCAATCACGAAATATCTTTCAATGATCAAATATAAAGTTCAATTAAAATATAAATAAAAAGTGTAAATGTGAAGCATAACACACATAAAATAATAACAAAATAAAATATATTTGGAGGAATAGTCGAAAACATTGGAAACTTTCGGTCTCGCCTAATGTCTTCTTGGCAGCGCTCTACCTCTAATACTGTGTTAAGAATTTATCTTCTGGCTGCAATAAATCATGCAGCTATCACTGAAATTAGAAACAAATGTTTTCAAACAAAACAATCTTAAACTTAGGTCAATTTTTCAGAATCACTGCACTTTCGACCATATTGCTCATAACACTCATTGTGGCGACAGCTCAAGGTGCTATATAGTTGCATTTCAATGCCTAAGCAATACAATTTCTTTCACCTTAGCTTCAAAAATTAGTGAGTTTGACCCTTTTTCTTTCGACAACTTACGAAGTCTTTCCTTGCAGATCGCTTTGCTCTGTTCAAATAACCAGCGTCCACAGACAAATGCCGCTCTAAATAGAAACTAATAACAATGTCCAAGTAACTAATCCTGTTTTCTTGATTGCGTAGGAACTTTATTTTCACCTGTATCCTGCGGTCTGGAATTGGCGTTTTATGAGTTGCTTTCACTGCATACAGGTTGTTACCTTTAAATCAATGATGGCGAACAAGGAGACGTGCATGGTGTCTCAGAGATACATCGGCTGCTTGAATAGCGGCAAATTCTGTTATTTGAGCGTGTCATAGAGTTTCTGATGCACATAATCGGAAAATCTTCCGGTGTGTTGCGCACGAGCATGCGTAGCACCGTTGGAAGTAGTGACTACCCTGGCGAGTCGAAATTTCGTCTTGATTATCCCCAAAATTGCAACGGTAGCGGAGAAAAGAGCAGGAGTGTCGGCGGCAGAGGCTGATACGAGCATCCTCAACAGTCGCCGAAACTGCTCCAACTTCAGGACTAAGATGACCGCTCATTGACATCCCGATGGGGCTGCCACCTCCTTCTGAAAGGGAATGGAAAAGTCATGCGTGACTCCTCCATTTCCTTTCAGGATGAAGTGACAGCCCTATCAGATTTCTCGAAATGGGTCCTTCCCTAACATGGGAGGGGGATTGATGGCGAGAAGCTTACCCAAAAAGTGGTGATGAAGACCATTGACCCACGTGGTGTGTTTTCAGTTTTAATGTCTAAATTTCTATCCCTATTTTATAATTTATTCTAATCTCAAATTCTATTTTGCAATTTTTGTCTCCCTCGTTCACCGTTTCGTGGTATAGCCCTCGATGCTAACCCCAACAATTCTTCGAATATGTCTCAGTTAAATAACGCCCTTCGGACTTCATATTTACTCGCCGACATTCTATCAGTAGTTGAAAACAGCAATTCTTTTGCTTTTTCTAATATCTATGATGTAATTTTGAACGAGTCTTAGCTCACTTCAGCAAAATAGCTAAGTAAAAGACCTTGAGTACGGAAAATCAGTCCCGATTCACGTTGCCCTAGCCACGGAACGAATTCAGTTTTCCCTGGAGCTTCGCACAGAGATCTTTTTCATGTAAAAATTGTCCGGTCGAAATTCGCGCTATCGACTGCATGTTGGACGAGTTGACGCAGCGTTGGAGGCACTGCTGTGTAGTCGGCGAAGCGTTTATCGGCTTTGCAAGGCGCAGCGGTGGCGAAGTGGTACATAGTGTCGTGCATTGGTAAGAAGGACGTGTGTTCCATCCCCGTCTGTCCTGGTGTCTTTGCATTCTGCGGTTTGTTGTCAGTGAGGCCCCTACTCCTTCGTTTTCGATACCTTTCTGGACAGACAGTTGGTAACAACTACCATTTTCGTTTTTCGTGTCTTTTGAAGGAGCGAGCATAAAACGTTTTGACTTCCACGCAAATTAAGCTAAAAACGTAACATATTTAGATCAGCGCTCTAAATAACACGGGTAGCCGTACAATGATCGGTAAATGTTGTCCATCTTGGTAGTCGTACAGTATAGCCCTTTGATTTCCGAACATCAAAGCTGTTTCAAAACGAAAAGATGTGGATAAAGATGTTTGTTCTTTACACAAATGAAGTCAAAAACACAACACAACAGCTAGTGAGGATAGCTACCTATGACACCACCTTCTTCAATAATAATGAAAGTATGCAAAAATTGTGTAATCGGAATATACTGCTCTCAAACTGGACACCTATGCTACTCTGTACCGCCTGTTCAAAAAAACTGAAGGTAGCGACATCGACATTATAACTGCTGAGTAGCATATCCATCAGGGATGGGCAGATTAACCTTTATCCGTTATCCGTTATCCGGTTTCCGGTGGGTTTTGGCTTATCCGTTTTGTTGTTCGTTATCCGGGGATTTTTCGCCGGATAACGAGCAACAAAATGTGGCAAGCTTGTGATTGCTTAGTTGAATATGAGAACAATTTTAAAAAATCGTCTTGTGTTTTTTATGCTGGCAATCGAGATACGCTTGCAATGTCTTCTAATTCTCAATGCTATAACTAGGCTAAACTATCTAGTTGCTCGTAGCGCGTTTTGAAATGCTGAACACTGCCTTGCTCATTTCTATTTGTGGGGTTTTCACCAAAATTCCTTCTAGCATAATATACGCCCTGAAAAAAATCAGTCGATCAATGGAGAAAAGGTCAAACGTCCATACGAATCACCTCGCTTTAAGGATGTGCCACATACTCCGCATCTACGCGACCTTTTAGCGCTTTTGAAAATATGTTTGGCACTAGTGGCAAATTACAATTTACCCTTTCCAAAGCAATAAAGAGAGAGTTTTATTCGATCTGAGCAAGAATTAGTGTTATATTTAATTGGAGAGTAAACAAAAGGACAACCACCCTTTTTAACGACTGCCCCACCCAAGCCCAGAAATACCCGTGAGATCTATCCAAAGCGACTTCACTGCAGCTGAAAAACTTGAATACAGGATATAAGACGACGGTAGTGCCAGATGCGACCAATACAGTGACTTGCGGTGGTCACCTGATGGACAATTCAGTGCATTCTGCCCGGACAAGCTGGTACCAATACATCGATCCCGAAAGGATGGAAGGCTTGGTTGTCCTGGAAGGGAGATCCGAAAAAAGAACATTGAGTCGGAGAGCATGGGACAGGCGACACTTCCGAGTGCACTACCACGTGCCTTGAAGAAAAACATCAATATATAAGTGATTATTTGACATATGACATGTGAGTGTTACAATTACCGACCTGCCATTGGAGAAAGAATAGTTAAGAAGTAGTTTTAATTTTTGTTGTTTGTTCGTTATCCGTTTTTCCGTTATCCGGCCCTTTTTGGACAAAATTATCCGTTATCCGTTATCCGGGTTTCAAGATTGTATTATCGTTTATTGTACTCATCTCTAATATCCATCTCCCAAAATATCCAATTGGTTTCCACTTTGAATGGCTTCGCAGCCTGATCACCATCTTCCACTAACAGTGGTGACAGAGGGGCGAAGGGTGATCACGAATCACGAATGTAGCATCAGTTTAAACTCATTTTACATGAAAATCAAATTTTGTTACCGATCGACCTTCAAACAGCTCGGAAAACGTGAATGACGGTTGTTACCTAAGAAACCACTAATACTGCTTAAAAACCGAAGTGCGTCGAAGCTCGATGTCGTTAACTTGATGGAGTTGGATAGCACTGGATCCGTTGCTGACCCATGGCCAACTCTCTGACCTGCCCGTAGTATTCATTGGACCACTTGAAGATGTTTCACTGAGGAAACTCATTTGTGAGAGTCACTACCTGAGTAACACTCAGCCCAAAAAGTGCAATCTGGTCCAGGTGTTCCACGAGAATTTCATGGACATCCTGCATAAAGATTTGATGTTCTTCGTGTCTTTGGAGCTAGAAGGACCATTGGAGCACTCTAACATGCGACGCGAATGGAGACGTTACTTGCACCATCTCGAGCAAAACGTGCCGGACAGCAAGGATCTCCATCATAAGATGAGAAAATATAGCGACGGAATCCCGCTCTCAGTGTCTACTCCTGACTAGTCCACCGCAATCAATCGGTTTTTAGGCTCACCTCGAAAAAATAGTTCTCAATCAAAGTTGCATAGTGTGGCAGACCAACATGGAGTTTCAGCAAAGGGTAGCACGAGGAACAAGGCTGACCCTATTGCGGAACTCCAGGTGAGTGAGATTTACTCCCAGTTAAGAACACATCTCGAAGTACTGCACAGGTGCATGGCGCATTTGTTACAACGTAATAGCACAATTTAACTTTTACGGCTGAAAATACGTAAAGATTTAAATTCAGTGAAAGGTAAGAACTCGAAAATTCAAGTAATGTAGCGACAGACGAATTTTTTAAACTTTTTTGTTGTTGAGGCGCTTTTGGAGACCTCAGTGGAACATATTCTCTAAGGAATTTATTAAAATAAGAAGCTTTCAAGAGAGTAGCGAATAGGCCGCACAATAGTAAATGGGAGAATGATCACACCTATGAGACACTATTGTTGGTGTCTTGTCGCAATGAATGCGCATTAAGACTTCTAAAGGAGTTGCTCAACTGGCACAAAATCGTATGACAGGCATTTCTCCTAAGAAATTCACTGACGTTCCGAGAAACACTAGAACGCTAACATCTTTTGCATTTGTTACTCAATGAATATGAAAGCTATCAGTGCGATGTTTCAGTTGTGCTCTCTATTGGACTAATCGTTCTGTTGGTGATCGCCGTGTCGGTGTTATGTATGGCGTTGAGGAATCTTCGACGACGTTCCACACTCCACGTGGCCACACTTCCACGAGAAATCCAGCAGCAGAATTACACCGTGAAGTTGGCAGCAGATGATCAGCCTTTGCATTGAAAATGTTTTGTTGAAGCAGTGCATGAGAGAAGGTATTTCGAAGACTGAGAAGATATAGAAGCTTCGACACAATTCAACTCAATTTGTTGTTGATAAATTGCTAAACAGATGTAAGACCTGACGAAAAAGGGGAGGAAGAGGAACCGATTGGTCGTATGATCACATTTCCAGATGGGGCGAACTCGCAGCGAATTTCTTGCAGCGGATTTGAAGGCAAGTTCGCTCCCATAGAAGACACGATCTGGACAATTCTTGAAGATTGTTGCGAACGCTGCAACACCAGGAAATTCTCGCACTTCGGAAACGCGTCCACATCACTGAGTACCATTACATCGAGAGGTGATTCAACGGGATTGGCTGTCGTGTAGACCACTATCACTGAAAATTGAATTTGCCATACACTCTACATATAGCATCGTACATGGCGAGGTAGGTGTTAATTTTTAATTGATATGATTTTTACTCATGAGTTATAAGACGGCGACATCGAGGCAATGCTTAGATTATTAAGAAGCTGATATCTTCGGGCTACAAACTGAACAGTTGGAAATTAAGTATGCAATAGACAAATAAATGAAAACGAACGCCGTCTGAAAGTGATCATTGGCTAGATATTTGCTACTGGGCTGTTCGATAATTAATGTCGTTTTTCTCATACGATGGTGTGAACTGTATATTTTTATGTAGTAGTGATTGCGTAGCTTACATTATTATGTACTATTCTAAAGGTTAGACATTAGACAACATTCTTTCAAAAACTGAGCGTCATTAGTAAAACTATTTGGTACAAAAATAAAGTTGACAATGGACAATCAAAGAAAGCGTTATTATTATATTGCTTTGATTCCGAAAGGGCAAAAATCGTTCGGAGGAAATTATGTAAAGCTTATGCTTGACTGCCTTACTGAACGCCAGTGCCAGCGTTGATTTGCTCGCTTCCGCTCTGGAAAGTTTAATGTGCGTGTGCACTATACTGGTCGTACAATCACCTTTGATGACCCAAAAATAAAGGCGTTATTCGAAACTAACCGGCGCTCGACAACTCAAAAGATGGCAGAGAAGCTTGACGTATCGAGTTCAACCGCCTACTTGCACTAACAACAGTTTGGTCACCCGAACGAAATGGGTGATTAGGTTTCTCACGAAATAGAGGAAACCCCGCACAAAGTGCACTGACATATGCGGAGGAACAGTCTACTCTGAGCTACTTCCAAGAAACAAAACTATTGATCCGAATGTCTACAGTTGTCAGCTATCGGAATCGTAGGGAGAAATCAAGAAAAACTCTCTGACATCGCAAAGACGTGATATCCCATCATGACAGCGTCAGACCCCACGGGGGACGGTCAGGAGGTACACCCACCCCCTCTTGGGAGGCGTGCAGTCTTCCTCTCATCCCTCTTGCTCACCCGTCCCCAACCCCCTAGGCTAAGTCTAACGGCTGCCTTGCGAAACCTTTTACACGCAAAACAAAAGTTTCCGTTCCGCAGAATAACGGCTGTACCTCCTGACGCCACGCCCCCAACAGGGCGCGAGTGTACCTCCTGTCGCGCTGCCCGGACCCCACACCTCTTTGACAACCCGTTAATAGTTAACCGATCTCAATTTGGAATTGACACCACATCCACTTTGTAACACTGACTTACGATTAGCACCATCAGATTGCCATTTGTTTCGCTCCTTTCATAACCATTTGAATGGCGAAACTTTAGATTCCGGACAAGCTGTTGAAAATGAGTTGCACCAGTTCTTTGCTTCTAAAAAGCAAAGCTTCATGGAACGTGGAAATTTTCAGCTTAAAGAAAGATGGCAAAAGGTCATCCAAGAAGATGGTCAATATTAGCCAATATCATTGGTTAATGCTTGTTTTTAATATAAATGAATTCAATTTAAAATTATGAAAAACGACCTTAATTATCGAAAGCCCAGCACAACGGCTAAAATTGGCACGAACGGTTTGCCAAGGTTTTCAAGAAAATGTTTGCAAAAAAAGTGTCTTGGGTGGTAGAGCAGCAAGCAACCCTGCCATTTCCTTTGGGATAAGGGTGATTCGTAAGCATTGGGGTGTTCGACAATTCATCTTTCTTATTTTTCGGTATACAATGAAATTCATGCAGCAATATGTATAATCACCATCACTAGTCACTTCAGTGTCCCAGCTAAAAGACGGGTCAACAGTTCCCTTCACCCAGAACTGGAAAGTATGAGAGTCGCTGACCGCCCTCTCAACAAGTTCAATTTTGGCGATTTTTTCTTTACTAGGAATGCCTTAAGGGGACGAGTTAGGTTATAGTTAGAGAGGGCAACATCAGGAGAACAGTATGAGTGGGAACCGTGCTCCACCCCACATCCTTCAATTTTTTTACATATCGCTTTAGCATTGTCGTGAAGGAGGTAGACACAAGTTCGTCTCGTCCATTTGTTACGAACAGCGTTCTCCAATTTCTAGTGTTGATTGGCGTAAGTTTTACCGGTGACGGCGTGTCTTGAAGGAGCAATTCATTACACAGCATTCCTCGCGAATCCCAGAAGAAGCAAAGGAGGCACTTCTTGAGCCAAAGATACATTTTCGCTTGCGCTGGCAGGTCTTCTCCTCAAGTCCTTCACATGGTACGATGCGTGTTGCGGATGCGAAACTCCGGATCCTTCTTGACAGCATCGACACCAACGTCCTCCCTTCCTGTTGCAGATTCCATCCGCATAAACAAGCCATCCCTTAATGTGATCTACACAGTTTAATTCGTTCTCTTCTAAGACTCATGGTTGACTTATACAAAGTTTTAATTTCAATACCTGTTATGAGGAATAGAGCGCCGAGTATTGAGAACGCCTATGTGCTTATTCTGTGCTTACCAAAGAGTACGTAGTAACAATCAAGTGTCCGTTCGTGACCTCAACAGGGTAGCCTCGGGTTCGTACCAGTTTAAAGAAGCCTTTGAGAAACAAGGTCCTCCCGCCGTGGCCATATCTAATTGGGATCTTATGGTAGCAGTGTCGTAGCTGCCTGCTAAGCTCATGAACTGAATTTTCGCAAATATTTCTGGATTTCTTGCTGTCGGCCTCATCAAGGGAGAAATACTATTTTGCACCTTTGTGCATTGGTTCAGCAGAAGTTGGGCTGAGAATGCTATGCTTCCTTACACCCTGTCTACCTTACTGTGCTTACACTTACTTCCTGAATTTTTTCTCATTCTTTGTGATTATTTTCCTTCAATCTTTACGTCTTTTCTAATGCCGGTTTTTTGGTCATTTATTGCTCATTCGTAACCTTGTGGTTGCATTGGCACGATTAAACGAAACAAAAACTCTAAGCGTCCTTAAATTGAGAAGAGAGGCAATAAAATCTAAAAATATATTGCGTAAGCTACGTTGCTGTGAAACATACCGAAGGTATTTATTGATGGTCCAAAAAGCATGTTTAGCGACTTGTCTGCATGGCGTACGAGTTCCCCCACCAAGGAGGACTTTCTGCTGCCCTTCAGATACGAGATTTCCACACGAGAGTTCGCTTCGTTGTTGAGAACTGCAACAAGCGATTAAGTGAAGTTTCACCCGGCACCGTTGCTACAGACGCAAGGTCACTTTGCTCTACGGTACAATCCATGCCTGAGGCTGCAACAGAGCTTTCCGACATTCCGTGTTGCCGCCAGTAACGGGATTGCACTGCAGTACAATGCCACTTGTTAGAACTGCGGCTTTGTTGGTGGGCCAACCGATAGAATTCATCGTTTTTCAGCGAAGCCATAAGCCACCTGTTTCCAGTGATCCCTTCTCTCTTGACTAATATGCAGGCATTTCTCGGAAAGCTATGCGTAGTTATATAGATGACTTCCGCATTTTGACCTCAAGGCAGTCCAAAACAAATGAAAACCTCTGGCTATTGAATCAGCTCTCGCCTTACATTAGGCTTACTCGAGAAACTCCAAAGAACGGTTGGCCTCCGTACCTTAACACACAGATATAAGTTTCCAGCGGCACGTTTCAGCATATATTGGTACCGCAAGCCATGTTCGAAAAACATTTTGATCACTTCCATCTCTGCTTATCCTGCAGGCGTAAAACGTAGCGTCGGTAGAAACATGTTTCGAACGTCCTCGCAGATATGAGGAACGGCCAGAGTTACTGCGATTGAACTCGGGCATAGCCATACAAAAGGGTTGTTTGCCTTCACGGTATCAATGCACAGCTCTTGCTATTCGCCAACAAAATGAACCGCGCGACATAGGTTACCCCTGTTTTTTCTAATGAAGTAGCAGCTGCAGCTCAAAGAAATTGACATCATAGGCCCAGTTGGAAACGATGTCTAGTTAGTCTACATTCCTTAAAAGTCAGCTGAACCGCAACAGGCTCTATGAAAACCAGTGCTTATCAGAAAGTTGTCTTATATGCTCGTACGATAAAATAGATGGTTCCCAAGAAAGAACACTCTACCTGATTGAATGCCAGACATGCAACTCAACATATGGGAAAACAGGGAGAAGGCTTGTCATTTGAGTAAAGGAACACCAGGCTTGCAGACTGCGTGAAAACACCCGAATTTCTTTAGGAAACCACAGAGTTGAAGACCATATCGGCAACAATTTTGACGTTAAGAGCAAAGTTGTGGCGGTAGAAATGGAAAATTCACCAAGAAAAGTGATGGAAGCATTCAGTTTTTCGCAAGAATTCCAAGAATGAACGACCCTCCCTCGAACAGCGTCCATCCATTACGAATAACTTTCTGCCGTTTGTGTCACAATGTGAGCTATGGAAGGAAAAGGACTTATGCGCAGGTCGCTATCAAACGTGAGTTTATCTCCCTTTGAATGGAGACCCTTGGTGCTTTTTCTACGAAAACGGAACCGCTAGATTATGTATGGCGTTTGGTGAGATAGATCGCATCTCTAGCACTTGCACCACGTTCAGACCCCTTGAGAAGACGAGAGCGTGGAGACGTAAGGTCATCTGGAAATAAATGGTCCGCCATAAAAACCTCATAAGCATAGCCTCCGTCACGATAGGATCAATTCGTCGTTGGATGTGCAGAACTTCATTGCACACCTAACACTATTTTAGGGAATGGTTAGAGTTCGCATAGCCAATTCTTGCTCGAGGTGCGCTACGCATTCTGTAGTGCATATTATAATCATCCTGCCTGGACTTTCTAGTACGAAAATTCTTTTAAACGTTAAACTTTTTGTTGAAACCATAATACTTATTATGCATATAAACTGTACTGCATGGGAGGCCACGTAATGAAGGTTTGCCACAAAAACTTCGTCCGGTGCACAAAGATCTAATACATCATCGACAAGTGCACACATTTAGAAGAAGTTTTCAGTTGTATATTTTTATGCTCTATTGATCACGAGACGCGTGGAGGCGCAGTGCCGGCTGAGGTCCCCGCACGGGTCAACCACATGTTCCACCCGTCCGCGAAGTGGGCCAGAGTTCCATCCTTACGGGGTCGGCGCATTCTCTTCAGACTTATCCGGGAAGGATAAAACTGACTTTTCCTTCGGCTAACTACCGCGTCATTAAGTCAATTTTATAGATCAAATGCGCATTCGAAATGTCTGCCGCATCCCGCAAAAGGTTTAACTAACGCCAATCTTTACTGCAATAGTTCGAAAGGAGCATACTGACTCAGGCATGGTCTTCACAAGGATCTCACGACTTTGGCTGCAGCATTTTCAGCACGAGTGGCTTAGAGAAGGTTCTGCGGTCCGCTTATTTAAGCAGCATTTGAAATTTACATTTGTCATTTGCGTAGTGATTTCGCATGACTGAAATTGAATGGAGAAAACATTTTCATTGGTTTCAAGAAAAATAGTTTTCGTGAGAGATTAATTGAAAATTCTCATTATTCAAAAAATAAAATCGCCTTATCATGTTTTTCCCGTCAGCGAAACCTAAATCGCAGAAATAGCAGAGAGCGAGGAGAGCAGAAAAGGAGGCCGTGGCCGTTGAAAATGCAACTCATTAAGACACTGACGAAAATACGCGCTGAGCGACGTGCGAGAAAACCGATTTTTGAGTGCCCAGCGCGTACGCATCATTTATTCTCCCACAGAACCACTTTTTTGCCACGTTATAAATATGGACTGGATTTTCCAAATTTTTGTGCAGTGTTTTGTCTTACAGCATAAAAAATAAGATCTATCTCTCAGGTAGAAGATGCAGCAGAGTGGTGAACTCGATATTGAAATACTCTTCATAATCACTTATTCTGAGGACGATGTCAATGGTCGTGCCCTCCCTTAGTGGAGGCTGGGAATGTGCATAGTGGATCAGACGACAGCGAGTTGGATGAGAATGACGAGAAAGTCACAGTCGAATTAGAAGACGATTATGACGGCCCTAATGAGGATGTACTTGCGTGCGAGACCGACCGGCTTTCACATGGTATCCATGGAGGACATATGGAAGCTTGTAGTGCAAGAAACGAGCAGAAATTGTGCGGAATTCAAGGTGGTTAGACACGGAGGTTCCAGAGATAAGGCGTCTCATTGTGTTGTGTCTGAAAATGCGACAAGTATGTATATACCTCAGCCATTACTATAGTGCGGCTGTTGGAATACTTGTATGGAGCTGAACGAAACACCACTAGCAGTATCAGTCATTCTCGCAGTACAGGGCGTTGTAATGAGAGCAAGAATATTTGAGACCCTGCTACAAGTCATAAACACTTCGGTTGGCATCGAAAGCATATTGTATCAAAATTTCGCCGTCAGAAACTTCGACAGCGGCTAGCTACATCACTCTTAAAACTTCAACGAAATAGCACTCACATTCCATCTTTAGGCAAGAGACGGAAATTTCTCGTCCAAGTAGTGAGCTTAGTGGCTTCCTCATAGGCACATCTTGATTACTTGCCAGCCGTTCGATGACCTACAATGGAAATCCTCACTTGAGTGGCTTTCAAATTTAAAAGGAAACGCAAAATTTTGTGAAGTAGTGAACGTAGCCTAACTGTCTGAAGAAGCCCGGAGCCCTTAACCCCTTTTGAACGACCGCTATGAAGTCGGGCGACCAGTTCGTAACTGGAGAACAGTGGTCGTGCGATGCACGAACATGACAGGTTTCAAGAGCATACCGTAACGATCAAGGATGTGTAGGTGCTAGCTGATTCTTTGTTTCTAGCCTCGCAATGGGATCGGCAAGACTTCTGGTTGTTGAAAGCATATGATGTCGACTCCACTTCTACCCACGACTAATCAGAGCGTTCGAACACATTCGAACATTGGTAGAACAAGGCAGCGGTCAACGGCACACATTGTAACTGCGCGTTACTATTTTTTCAAGATTTAGACAATTGTGTGCAGTCAGTGGCGCTACTACTGAACAAAGAGCTCTACAACCACGTTTTGGTTTTCGGAATCAAATCCAACAGAATAACTCTAGAAAACGCACCTCATCTATATCGCTCATAACCGTCTGCATCCATTTCTTGCTCGCGTAAGCAACTATCCATGTTCCTGTCAAAGTTGGTGGTGGAAGAGCAGATGGGCAGGTGTTCAGGAACTACAAAACGAAGGTCCCTTTGTCTAGAGGAGTAAGCATAGGAGTCAAACCGATGTGCACCTCTCCGAACGACTTGATGGCATAAGCGGACTTGTCATTCAACTGCAACGCTCCTCCAGTTCCTTGGATAAGATCGCTGGATGTAGGGATCGCTACGTTCGAGAGGACCTTGTTTAAAAGGATTTTTACATTCAAGTCTACATTTCATTGTTGTTAATTCTTTCATAAACTTTCAAAGGCAAAGCATAAAAAGGTGGGAAAAGAATAAAAGAATATTGGGAAATTTTGCATGTGCATTATGAATGTTGTGAATTTAACTTTCTCAAATATGTTTTCTGAGTTAAGATCAATATAATTAAGAAGAAGAATATAATTAGTACCTTAATAATAAGTGCAATAATATAAAGAGCCGGAGAAGGAGAAAATAAAACTCTCCTTTATTTTTGTGTTTCACCATAACTCTCCAAAATTCATCATAGCTTCAAAAAAACTTGTGTTTCGTGAAAGTCCCCGTCTCTACAAAAACACACGTTTCACCGCCAAAAAGCTGCTAAATTTATCATAAAATAGAAGAGTGGCCTTCAAGGAGAACTTGCTCGCATTCCTCATTGTGCAGGCACATGTTTCTGAGGGAGTTTGCCGAACCAAGTGCTTCCAGAAACCGACAAGTAAGAACATCATTGTCCACTGTGCACCGGCTCACCCTTTCAATATGAAAGGAGCCGTTGCTCAGGACATGCTCCCCTCGGGCGGTCTCATCTGAAGAGGCGGAAACTCTGCAGATATGGCACACCACGTTTTCTTCTTCTCCTGAGCGTTTAGTCCAGCGCAGTCGCAGGGTCCGCTGAAATTTTTTTGGATGCTTCGCGAGTTTGCGTATCATCGTTGCGCATGTGGTGCACCACCTCGCGATTCAGATTGGATGTGTTCCCACTGACAGGGGTTCATTGGAGGGATGCAGAGAGAACGGTCAAAAGTGATATTCTGTGTCCAACTAGTTTCGGATATACTGACTGTAGCGATAGACGGCTGCGTTAGGAAGATGAGATGCAGGACGATGTGAGGAGGTAGCATTACCCTTCACCAACCTTATAAGGGAGGTCAATGAGCGTCCCGTGGCAATTTTAAAAATAACCTACTGGGGTTGTAGAGGACTGTAAGAGAAGCACCGCAGTGGTTTTCAAATTTCCTGCGGACATCCGGGTAGGTTAAAAATTGCAAAACCCGTATCACTTCAGTGCGAGCCGAGAAAGCAAAACCAACGTCTGGAACTGCCATGTCTTGGTTAGAATCTACCCTGAAAAAGGTTTGAGATTGGAGCAGTAGCGGATTTGAGATCTTACAATTTGCTTGGTAGCGATACAGTAACCGAAGGGGAAAATTGAGCTGCGCCGCTCACCACCAAGGCGACAGCGATTGGATGGCCGAGTGGGTAAGAAGGCGGTCTTGCAGGAGAGCAGTAAGGGCTCGGGTCCTTATGGCGTGCTGATGCATTGCTGGGGTTGGTCTAATTTTGTCGATGTAAAAGTGTATTTTGACCACGGTATTGTACCGTTTTGACAGTATAACCTTATTTTAGTTTGGATGTCACGATATAAAAACAAACAAAAAATGAAGTAACAGCGTTCATAATACATAGTTCGATTGGCCATTGAGAAGAGCAGGCGGCTTTTTTTGCTTAAAAATAAATAATATTCTTTGTCTTGACCGTCTTCGGTAGGCATGAACGGTGGGACTGTCAGCACAACTGTACTTCACGACTCCAAAGATCGAGGAGAAAATGAGGAAATTGGATAAAAAAGATTCGCTTTTATATTTATTTAGTTATTCATTCAATTATTGTTTTTAAATTTATTTTTATTTATTATATTTTATTGGGGCTCGAGGAGCGCAGTCGGGGGAGGCGGCGGCTGTCGCCTGCACCCGATACCAGGTTCCTGGTTCGAATTTTCCGCCTAGCAAACCAAGCCTTCCATCCCTCGGGGGTCGGTGAATTGGTACCAGACTTGTCTGGGAAGGATAAAGCGCTGACTTGTTCATCGGCTAACCACCGCAATCACTGTATGTATGGCCAAATACGCATTCAACTCGCCTCCACGACATCCCGTAGAAGTAGGATGCGTGGCGCATCCCAAAGGATTGAATAACGCCGTCCTTTATCCTTATCCTTATATTTTATTATTATTTATATTTATATTTTATATTTATATTTTAGGCTCTCTATCGAGGGAGATCCGATTTTTAATTAACTTATTTATATATTTATACTTTCGACCCCTTTTCGACCTCTGGAGGGAAAGTATAACAGTACCAATCTGTCTTCTTTATGCTCAACCAAACATATTGCTAATGATCTCACACCGTCACATACAGAAACCTCGTCACTGTTACAGGAAGACATAATACTCGAGCAGTCCACATCCTGCGCTTCGTTCAAGTCAAGCTAACATCACGAACGAGAGAACGTCAACGGAATAAACATCAAACAAAAAAGTGATACGTGTTTTTGCAATTTTTGGCCTATCCAGTTGTCCGCAGGAAATTTGAAAAACACTACGGCGCTTCTCTCACAGTCCCCTACACCCCTCAATTGGTCACTTTTAAAATTGCAACGGGACGCTCATTGAACTCCCTTGTTAGAGGGCAGCTGGTTCTAAGTCGCTTGTATGACTGCCTATGCACAACACCACATGAGTTGCTTGCCTTTCTGCGAAAGCTCGCCACTGTATAACGTGTAATGTACCTAATTATATTCACGGAGTGCTAGGCATGTACAACAGGAGCGAAGGGTGCTTGGCTGTGGCCAAGAGCAGGAATCATGCGCCGCCCTCTATGAGTTTTGATCCCAGGGTGATAATCCGCTAGGTCCCTAAGGGGAGGTCCCAAGGTCTCTAGGCTCGTTGACACATCTTTCGTTCAACTAGGGTGACGGTGGACCCTTGTATCCACATCTAAGCTTAGCCTTGTTTCCGCCTTTTGACGGTGTCGTTTTCGCGGTCTGTTAGCTTTTTGCAAGGGTTTCTGCAGAATAAATGCCAATTGGGAAGGTAGTTTCTCAAATGACCTGGGCTTTTCCGGGCTCTGCAAAAGGCAACAAAACTGAAACGTAAGCAACGCACTCTCCGCTAGAGCATGTTGGAAAAGCTACAAAGATCAGGGAGACCATGGAACTGAACCTCTCATTGCCTTCTAATAGTGAGAAGTCGACCACCATAAGCTGTATGTGCTCGCTTTCGGCTGCACCTCACGAACCCCACAGACTATCGCTTGTTAGGAAACTTCGAATCGTATAAGCAGTCGGGCTGAGCTTTGCCCTCCAGAATCTTCTGCTCGTGGCAATTACAATTTGAACACAGCTGGTAATATGCAGTGAGTTTTCATTTAGCATAGTCTCAGAGTGATGTGCTGAGTGAAAAACTTTTGTGAGGAGTATATTTCAGTGTGTTCTTCTGTCATCAAGGTTTTTTAGTCGAACCTCAGTCGTATGATGTCGCAGCGAGCGAAACAATAGAGGAATGACCATCTATCTATCTTCTCACAAAACTCCAAGTTCTCTCATCGTGAAATCTCAGTATTCTCGTAATATATATTTCAGTGTGTTCATCTGCCAACAAGGTTTTAGGTGGAATCTTTATTATTGGCCCGACGTTTCGACTCTTTCGTCGTCTTCAAAGACTTAAAAGTGGCTCGAGTCGTTAGATTGGTGATTTACCCGCCCAAGCGCTCCACCCGCGCTAGCATTTTTGACCTACAGTTGAAAACACGATTCGAGAACCCCAAATTATACCAAGCAAGATGCGCAGGGCTCCACCGTTAGTGTGCAGCGACTGCGCTACCACCCTAAGTCAGTCAGTAACGACTAGCGAATGTGTAAGGACACTGAAAGTACAGCAGAGAACAGCCGCCGCTCACTTGCCTTAAGTAGCCATCAATCAACGAAGCTAAAAGGACACCAAGAACCAACTGACGTCCACTCGCCGAAAACAACAGTAAATCAAAGAAGTCCAAGTGATGACTGTGCAGCCGCTCCCAAATACAAAGGACAGCTGAACCGGGAAACCAGAACGCCAAAGGTCGATTTATGACACACCAGGCTGCAACAGTTGACCGCGGACCACGGAAAAGACTATAGGAAAAGAAGAGAAAAGATTCCGGACAGTTGTTAGGCCCAGCGCTCCTAAAGCCGAATAAAAGGAGCTCACAAAACACCCGGACACCGAGGTTCGTCGCCGCTGAGGTGAGGCCACCGGCCTCCACCTTCTCCTTCCCACCATCTCTCTCCTTTCATCATCCTTGTTTCATTCTATATTCACGATGACGCTCTTTTCTCCTCCGTCAAACACCGAACCTCGACTCCTTACCCCGGGCCCGGCATTCCCTACGGGTGGCCCTTGGCCACCCTCCTGCCCTCTTTGAAACCTTCTTTTCTTCCTCTTCTTCCTCAATCTTCTCCTTCTTCTCCTACGAAATCCTTTATTTCCATTCACATACCTTTACTCTTGATTTCCTTCTTCTGTGCCACGTTTGCTATTTGCTCTCCACAAATCCACATAATAGTGTTGTAGTCCGATAATAAATTCTTAGTAGAATACGAGTCTTCCTCTAGTCACAATTGTTCTTAGGAATGTCGTCTGGTCGCGCCAGATCTCTGGCTCCTTCCGTTGAGTCCGCATGTCGGATATCGTCGTCGAGTCTTCGTTAAGGAGTTGTCTCCAGGGCCTTGAAATCGGGGGAAACATCCCCAATCAAGCCTCTTGGAACAGCTTCCTTACATGGAGGTCCCGCTCGAACTCCAACAAATAGTTTCCTTATATGGAGGTCCCGCTCAAACTCCAAAAAATAGTTTCCTTACATGGAGGTCCCGGACGAACTCCATAGGAATCTCACATGAAGCTCCCGGTCAAACTCCAACAAATCGTTCTCCTGCATCAAGTTCATGATAAAACTCTACCATTTCTCTTCCTCCGCACAGAGGCCTCATATCGGCTTGCATCGATTTCTAGATTCCGTTCCGTTCGATTATCTCCCATCTCACATATCTCGGCACAGGATCGAATGGTAAGAAAATAAGAAGGTAGTCCCACTCTTCCCAACTCCATCGTCAAACAAAAAAAATCCATCGTTTCGGTTCATTTTCTGTGCGCATAATCTTGTCGGCAGAAGTGCCAGTCGGCAGAGAGCTTGATTTCGGTCTCCAGTGATTCGGTAACTGTTGACATGCCATAACCGTGTGTGGACCAGCGGCAATGCGAAGGAGTCCAGGACGGACTTCGATGGGTGGGCCCCCATCGAACGTCAAGGTCTCTATGCACAGGCTCAGGAAAACCGTAGCCCGACTCGTGAGGTAAGTGTAGACATATACACCCCTTACCCCTTTTCCGCTTCACTAGCATAGAACTGTAAGTTAGTTTCTTTGTATGCGCCATATATATAATTGTCACACAGCTCACCGTAGTATACTAGAGGGAAGTACATAAAGTTTCAATGGCGGAAGGAGGAAAATGTTGCAGTGTGACAGGGACATTTTTATAATTTTGTAAGCGTCCCAACGGGTAGCAGTTTTTTGGTGAGCTAA
Organism: Heligmosomoides polygyrus bakeri; assembly: GCA_947359475.1. Taxonomy (NCBI): domain Eukaryota; kingdom Metazoa; phylum Nematoda; class Chromadorea; order Rhabditida; family Heligmosomidae; genus Heligmosomoides; species Heligmosomoides polygyrus. The sequence goes on along the minus strand of OX375868.1, from coordinate 49,967,220 downwards.
TTATATTGGAGTCCCGGCCGGGGGTGCGCCCGCTTCCCTCATCATAGCAATCGCAAGAGGGCGTACTAATTATTTGCGCCGTAGACAGTTCTATCATAGGCTCTCCACTTTTGCGCCCTTCCTCTTCATGCAACACACTGTATATATTTAAAAAAGGACGAACATGAAGCGGGAGATCGCAAACAATATTGTGTTGATCTTACCTATTCACGAGAATAAGGCCGAGCCTTTCGTATAGCCAGACGTCTCGCATAGCCCACACACACGCTACTGACTGATTCAGTGCTCTGTTATCTGTTAACAGAATCCTATGATGAGGAATATCTGACCTCCTTTCTTTCTGCTCATCGGAATACTAGCCGCGACCAAAATCAAAATCTTTCAGGTGAAAACAAATTTCAGATAAAGCTAACGCCACGCTACCACGGTTTGGAAACTCGACCGATGTACGACTACTCCAGCAAGAACGTAAGAAGATAATTAGTTTATTCAGGTTCTGAACACAGTCCTACTGGACGAAGGCTGGACCGCCTACAACAACAACTCAACGACATACAGCACTAACCGAACACATTCTGACTGCCGCTACTGCAATGTCGCCTCCTACCATCCGGTCCACGACTACTTAGCTTACATCGACTACCACTGCTCCGCCTCCACTCTGACCACTCGCCCACCATTTCCACTTCGACCAACCGTCCATCACCTTCCATTTCGACCACCCTCCCATCAGCTCTCCATCCTGACCACTCGCCCGTCAATCCCCATCCCGACCACCCGACCACCAATCCCTATTCCGACCACTCGACCACTAATCCCCATCCCGATCACTCGACGCATCCTCTTGATATAGCCTTCTGCACCAGAACATTTCCTTTCTCTCTCAAAAAAAAGAAAAGAAGAAGAAAGGAATGATAAAAAAAGAAAAAAGAAAAGAGTAAAAAGAAAAATTAAAAAAGGAAAAGAAGAAAGAAAAATATTTTGCATGAGTACTTTGTATCATGTATTGTATTATGTATCATTCACCTGTTGTCACTTCATACTCTTAATAGTTTCCATATCCAATGTCCTTATTCTACTGCATTTCGTATTCTCATTTCGCTCCCACTCACATGCACTTCATATCTGCTTTGTATGTCTCTTCATTTCTCTATTTCTCCTCCTCTCAACATATAGTCTATCAACATTTTATCCCTAGGACGAACGACAGCGAACCTCTGCGACGTAGCAATTATTGAGGAGCGATTCACGAGCACCTGCCGGACCCAGCTCAGCTTCGCGGTTTTCCTCTGCGAACTCTCTTCGACATCACGAAGTGCTACGACAACGAGCATAACTACGAGATCGAGAGCGACACGGACAAAAATTATGCCGGGAGGCCGACAAGAAAAAGAGAGCAGAAAACCACCTCACCAAGGCCGATAACGACGAACAACAACTCCCTCACGAACGGGCTGATGAGCCTCAACGGTAGCGCAATCAACAGCAGCTGCCGGATCGCTTCAAACATATCCGTCGAATTCGGAATCCTTGTTCTACACTTCACGGAAAAGGAACCAGCTGATGCAGAACGACCGATTAATGGACAACACTATAAGACAAATGCTGCCCTCCATCCTTTAGCTTCGTCGGAGGCACCGGACAATCAGCGAGTGACGTACTCCAGCCAGCTGATACGCTCGCCAAGATAAGTTCCGGGACGGAACTTTTTTTGGAAGGGATGCATGTAAGGACACTGAAAGTACAGCAGAGAACAGCCGCCGCTCACTTGCCTTAAGTAGCCATCAATCAACGAAGCTAAAAGGACACCAAGAACCAACTGACGTCCACTCGCCGAAAACAACAGTAAATCAAAGAAGTTCAAGTGATGACTGTGCAGCCGCTCCCAAATACAAAGGACAGCTGAACCGGGAAACCAGAACGCCAAAGGTCGATTTATGACACACCAGGCTGCAACAGTTGACCGCGGACCACGGAAAAGACTATAGGAAAAGAAGAGAAAAGATTCCGGACAGTTGTTAGGCCCAGCGCTCCTAAAGCCGAATAAAAGGAGCTCACAAAACACCCGGACACCGAGGTTCGTCGCCGCTGAGGTGAGGCCACCGGCCTCCACCTTCTCCTTCCCACCATCTCTCTCCTTTCATCATCCTTGTTTCATTCTATATTCACGATGACGCTCTTTTCTCCTCCGTCAAACACCGAACCTCGACTCCTTACCCCGGGCCCGGCATTCCCTACGGGTGGCCCTTGGCCACCCTCCTGCCCTCTTTGAAACCTTCTTTTCTTCCTCTTCTTCCTCAATCTTCTCCTTCTTCTCCTACGAAATCCTTTATTTCCATTCACATACCTTTACTCTTGATTTCCTTCTTCTGTGCCACGTTTGCTATTTGCTCTCCACAAATCCACATAATAGTGTTGTAGTCCGATAATAAATTCTTAGTAGAATACGAGTCTTCCTCTAGTCACAATTGTTCTTAGGAATGTCGTCTGGTTGCGCCAGATCTCTGGCTCCTTCCGTTGAGTCCGCATGTCGGATATCGTCGTCGAGGAGTTGTCTCCAGGGCCTTGAAATCGGGGGAAACATCCCCAATCAAGCCTCTTGGAACAGCTTCCTTACAAATGGAATACACTCCACAGTCATATTGTCACAATATGGAAGACAGTGTGCCCTCCACTCGTCATTTTCGTAGTTCGCAGAGCGGTGCAAACTGGAGAAGATCGTTTGTTATGGCTAAATACTCGTTTCGATTGCTAATTGCTGGATTTTTGCTAAAAATCCAGAATGCTTCGAGCGTTTTTCTAGAAGAAACCTTTATCTCAAACTCCAACACCCTACACTCGATATCATATTCGTTGCCCCATGCACCTCCACTCTATCCTTACCAGGTGGTGTTAAGACATGTTGTGCTGTAATATTTTCAAACGGTCAGACAGTATTTCTCGCAAATTAGAGGACTTCCCATGGGTCAATGTTTAGCCAGTACTTGCTGTCTGCTTTATGGGCATAATTGAAGAACAAGTATTGGAACGCCTGCCTTTAATGTATGTACTGCAGATATATAGATGATTGCTTTATCATAACATCAACACAATCCGAGATGGATGAGTGTTTTCGCATAATGAACGAGCAATCGCAGTATATTAAACTCACACGAGAAGTCCCACGAAACGGTTGGTTTCCCTATCTCAAAGCTCAAGTTAAAGTATTCAGTGACATGGTTAGCGTAACATGGTGTCGTAAAGGAAGTTCCAAGAATATCCTGCTTCACGCTACGTCTATCTGCGGTGAAACGTGCTGCAGTAGGAAATATGTTTAGGACGGCAGCTACTGTGCGTAATAAAGATAATGGCAGGCGCAAATCGCTGCTATTAGTTTCGCAAATAGCTGCAGAAAACGGATACACGATACCAGTTCAACGCCATCGAAGGCATCCGAGGGTTCGGGGCGTTACGCATTCCAATAAGATTCTCCTATGCCTTCCCTTTTTTCTCTGATGAGTTCACTGCTGCCATACGGAGGTGCATTCACCGAGCGCAGCTGCAAAAGGATGTTCTTTTAGTCAGCATTCCTGGCACCAACCTCAAAAAGCAGCTTGTAAGGACTCGATTGTATGACAGACACTGCACATGAGAGAATTGCATAGTTTGCCCCAATACTAGAGCTGGAGAATGTGTAAAAAGTGGGGCAATCTAGGAGATTCAATGTAAGGCATGTAGTAGCATTTATATTGGGGAACTGGAAGACCACTAGAAGTTCGCATCAAAGAAAACCTAGCTGGTAAACGACGCTGCAATGTCTTAACACCACTTGGTAAGCATAGAGTGGAAGGGCATGGGAGCAACGACTTTGATATCGAGTGTAGGGTGTTGGCGTTCGAGACAGAGATTTCGTCTAGAAAAGCGCTCGAAGCATTCTGGATTTGTAGCAAAAATCCAGCATTGAACAACCGAAACGGGTATTTAGCCATAATAAACGATCTTCTCCCGTTTGCACCGCTCTGCGAGCTATGAAAATGACAAGTGGGGAGGGCACACTGTCTTCCATATTGTGACAATATGACAGTGGAGTGTGTTCCAATCGCTACTCGTTACTGACTGACTTAGGGAGGTAGCGCAATCGCTGCACACCAACGGTGGAACCTTGCGTAAGTTGCTTGATAATTCGGGGTTTTCGGAGTGCGTTTTCAACTGTAGGTCAAAAATCCTAGCGCGGGTGGAGTGCTTGGGTGGGTAAAACACCAATCTAACGCCTCTAGCCACTTTTAGGGCTATGAAGACGACACCACAGTCGAAACGTTAGGCCAATAATAAAGATATTCCACCTAAAAACCTCGTTAGCAGATGAACACACTGAAATATACATTACGAGAATGATAGATTTCACGATGAGAGAACTAGGAGTTTTGTGGGAAGATAGATAGAGGGTCATTCCTCTATTGTTTCGCTCGCTGTGACATCATACGACTGAGGATCGATGTTGCCGCTTTTAAGCCCTATGTTATACTTCGGGGACGCGTTGCCTAGAGCTCCGCAGGGGTATTATACTTCCGTCGCCGACGTCGCCACAAACGCTGCCGACGGCGTCTTTGGCGACGTCGCCGACGTCGGCGACAGCCAGTCGGGCCGCATTATTGCGCATTATCAGTGCCATCCAAGGGTGGCACAAAATGCGCTCGATGGAGTATTTTGATTATGGGCTGGTTCTTCGTTCCCGGCACTGGCATCTGGCATACCTCCGAGTCGCTCTAGCGATTATCGCGGGAGCGATTTGAGCGAAGCGGAGAACCGAGATCCCTCAGCTTGCCAATCGCCGACACCGCCACGCCCGCCTTCCGCGGACTGACACAGCTGCACATTGCACAGCGATTGCAATCGCTGTGCAATGTGCAGCGATTCGGACAATCGCTGGGGCGACTCGGAGGTAAGCCAGATGCCACTGCCATCATCCCCCCCCCCCGCACCTCGAATTAAAATCGATAAGTGCAAAAGACGCCAGTCTTGAGGATACCCAATCAGTTTTCATCGAGTACTCGCTCTCAGACCTGCTCCACTATTCCTCTGGTTCCTCGGGGAAAAAATGTGATTTAAAATTTCCTAGTCTGCTCTATTCTATTTTTCAAGCACCTTCTCTATTGGTCCTACAATACCACTTCTGTTTCTGTTTAAGAAATCCAACTGCTTCCAACAGCGCACACACTTTGTGGTTCTGGGAGCCAGTGTTTTTTCTCTAGCGAACGTGACTGTGCCTTTATTGGCGCACGCTGGTCGCCGATTGCGGGCGACAGCGATACTTGGAGTGATCGTAACGAATTTATAAATAATACGACACTATGTCGACAACGGTTTTAGTACGTAACAGTCAGCCCGTAGTTCCCAGCTTTCGTCATCGAAAATCGACGAGATTGCGGACACTATTAGTGGTGACTGCCACTGAAAACAAATTGATCCACAATCACCAGAAAACGGAATGTAACGTGAATAGCCAGAATCAGAATCGTTAACTGCATGAGAGTATGACGTGTGTACGGTTTTAGCGATACATGTATTGCTTTCCAAGAGTTGCCGACTCTAATTTGCCACTCAATGATTCGTTCTGAATAAAGTGTTCAACTTAACATACTTGCAAAAATCTATTCATATATGAAAATCATAAAATCACTTAAAGGTCAAGTAAGAAACAGAGTTCAGGACAGTGAAGGCAGTACTATCGAGAAATAACCATTTTCATTAGCGCCGGTCCCTCTTACAAATACATAGTAGCGAGAGACAAAGTGGTGTGGTGTGGTGACGGCGATTCTCCAGGTCAAGCCATTTCTAATTCCAACTGCAGTATACCTTGCCACTTCGGACGTCCTCTGCGCCGCTTTCAGGAACCTCCAGATTCAGGTCAATTTTACGAACAGTGTCGTGATTAACGCCATGGATGTTGCCGCACCATTGAAGGCAGACTTTGCGCAACTTGTCGTTCAGGCCTACGTTATGCTTCGAAGACGTGTCGCCGACGCTGCGACCCGTCACCGACAGCCCGTTGCCGTCGCCTGTTGTCGGCGACGTCGCCGGTACCGTCGGCGTGCTCCACGACAGATTCTGTGGCGCCGTCGCAACGTCGTCGACAGGAGTCTGGAACAGCGGCGACGGCAGGGGTGTATCGCGTGCCCTGTAGCATCGAAGCGCACCGTAACGATGCCAACGTAAGGAGTCGTAGAAGAACTCCTCGACGAGGTGTGGGCCAACCTGCGCCAACATGAACCCGAGCTGCGACAAGGCCTGTGGAAAGCCAAAGTGATAATGTGACCCAGGTTTCTTCCGTCATCGTTCTGGAACGTGCGTGCGCAGCTCAGAATGTCGTCTAGACCACCCCAATGGCGGTTCGCATTCAGAAGAACGACGAGCTGCTGGAGCTACAGCTGGCGATTACTATTAGTCATAGCTTAACGAGCCTTTAAACACCAACGTCCTCTGAAAAACTGTGATTTCTAAGGTCTTTATCGATCTGCATCTTCTTTTAGAGAATTTTTAGCAAAGTTGTGCACTACTGCGCAATAAATGTGATACGGCCCAGAGGAAACACGCCGAAGGTACCGGCGACGTCGCTGGCAACAGGCGACGGCAGCGGGCTATCGGTGACAGGTCGCAACGTCGGCGACACGTCGTCGAAGCATAAGGCATCTGTTATACTCCCGCGGGAGCATCCGCGGAACGTCCGCGGACCAATGGTGCACGGCGGAGGCGGGCGTGGCGAGGCGCGGCGATTGGCCAGGTGAGGAGTCTCGGCGCGATTCCCGCCCTTCCGCGGATGCTCCCGCGGGAGTATAACAGACGCCTAACAGGCCTGAACGACAAGTTGCGCAAAGTCTGCCTTCAATGGTGCGGCAACATCCATGGCGCTAACCACGACACTGTTCGTAAGATTGACCTGAATCTGGAGGTTCCTGAAAGCGGCGCAGAGGACGTCCGAAGTGGCAAGATCTACTGCAGTTGGAATTAGAGATGGCTAGCAGGCACTTGACCTGGAGAATCGGCGTCACCACACCACAAGTTTGGCTCTCGCTACTATTTGTAAGAGGGACCGACGCCAATGAAAATGATTATTTCTCGATAGTACTGTCTTCACTGTTCTGAACTCTGCTTCTTACTTGACCTTTAAATGGATTATCTTATGATTTTCATATATGAATAGGTTTTTGGAAGTACAGTTATGGCCGTATCTTTTGATCAAATCCCGAAAAAGCCGCGTTTTCCCGGCTTTTGCGTCTTTTTGATATAACTCGCCTAAAATTCATTAATTTCAAAAACAAACGACATATATGAGCTCAGGAGCTCGAGCTCTGTCGTATGGTATACATTGTTTATATGAGGCTATGGAAATGGCCGAAATTGAAAACTTGCGCTCTATTGCGAAGGGCGGTCGCGGACGAGTTGTCGGTCGCAAGCTGTCGAGAACCGTTGCGTGCTCACAATTCCTCTAGTTTGAGTTTTTTGGGGGACGGTGGGAATCGTTCGATTCGTCTCTTCGAGATCTACACAAGCATTTGTACAGCTTCGCCAGACCGCGTTTTCGCATTGGTTGGTCAAAAATGACAGGGGCAGACCTTCTGAGATTGGAGAAGCTTATTTTTCAGGACTTGCATGTTCTCGGAGTAGGTCATGGCGTAAAGTGTCCCGTCGTTCCAGGAATCCACTGAGAGTGCGCCGTGCACTATGCATATAGGATCAACCTATCAATCGAGGGGGGACAGCTTGTAGTGTGAGCGTCTAGGGAGTTTTGTGAGAAATTCTCAGCCGCCCTAGTTAGGAATTGCTCTAACACAGTCCAGCTAGCCTTTGGAGTGCATCGTGAACGGTGCATATGGAATCGAACCGATCAATCGAGTGGGCGCGACAGCTCGCAAACTGCACGCGTGTGCGTGTTCGGAGCGCAATAACTCTGTCGAGATCGAATCGATCCGGCTGCGGCTCGTGGGTTTCGTAGGCAGCAGAGAGCCATAGTAGTCCGCGAAAGTACAGCGTTGTAGCTTCTAAAAAGGCGAAATTATAGCGGTGTGAAAATGCATGGGAGGCTTGTGTGGCCTAATTTTTTCCCGATTTCAGTCGATCACTGTTGGAAGACGCGATGAGCCAACAGCCCACAAGCACGTAGGAGAGCAGAATACTGAAGGTACTTTGCGATGGCGTGCTCATAGCTCCCCTGCTGCCTAAGCTGCTTCGGCCTCATCTGACATTTTAGAGCAGTGGAGGGCAGCGGTGAAGTTTCCAGCGTTCATTCTCGTCCGTATTTGAGTTTTCAGCGCTCGCAGTGGTAACATTGTGTTCAGCTCGAAAAGCTCTATCGAACGGTACTAATCTCGTCCAATTCTGAGAACATCGATTGTTTGACAATTTCGCATCGAAGACGAGGGAGCTCCAGGCCGCGGCAGAGGGGCGATGACGTCATCGAAAACTGATTTTCTCGAACCGGCCCAAGTTTGGTGCCATTCGATAGTGCTTTTTATGCTCAATTGAATGGTTCGGCTAAGAGTAGCGAAAACTGTAATCTGGACCAGTAAGAGCGGGGAGAACATCGACCGTTATTGATCTAAATTTGACACGCGGGTGTGTTCTGAGCACGATAACTCTGTAAATTGTGAACCTTTCCGGTCGCAGCTTGCGGGTTTTGTAGGCAGCAAGAAGCTCTAGTAGTCTGCTAAAACACAATACTGTAGCTTATGATTGGACAAAGTTACAGCGCTGCGAAAATGCAGGTTAGCCTTGTGTGGCACGGTTTTTTCCAATTACAGTCGACCCCTGCGGAAAGACGCGGAGAGCTAACGGCCTACAAATGCGCGTGCTAGCAGAACACTAAAGGTGCTTTCAGGTGACATGCTCACAACTCCCTAGTTTATTGCCTTAGCCTCAGATGCCATTTTAGGGTGGCGGGCTAAGCGGTTGAAGTTTCCTGCGCTCTTACTCGCCCAAATCACAGTTTTTCCGACAATCATCATTTTCAACAGCGTTTGTCCCGCTTGGTGGCGGGGTCCGCTCTTCTGGTCTGGCGACGCCAATTCTCCCGATCAAACGCTTGGTCGGGATGGACACCAGCTAACTTCAAGTCCATATGCAACGTATCTAGCCAACGTTGTTTCGGGCGTCCTCTGGGCCGTTTTCCAAAGACTTCAAGATTCAGGCCAATCTTACACACGGTGTCGTCGTTAGCGCGAAGGACGTGACCATACCATCGTAGACGTGCTTCGCGCAACTTGTCAGCTATCGAAGCGACACCGAACCTTTGTCGCATGGTTTCATTGCGAGCGCGGTCCAATCGCGTTATCCCAGCCGTCCACCTTAGCATTTTCGTCTCCATTACACTGAGGCGGCTTTCAATTTCCTTCGTCACAGGCCAGCACTCAGCACCGTACGTCGCTACTGGGCGGACGACTGCTCTATACACCTTTGACTTGAGGTACTCAGGTATTGTCTTGTCGCAAAGCACCCCAGTCAACGAGCGCCATTTGGACCAGGCTGCACTCACACGTGCGTTCACCTCCAACTTTAGACTGCCATCGGACGTGACTGTTGATCCAAGATACTTGAAAGATGTAACTCGTGAGAGCTCAGTACCATTGATCTTAATGGATCCATGCTCATTCACATCCGTCGTCAAGTATTCCGTCTTTTTGACGTTTAGCTTGAGTCCGAACAATGCTAAGCGATCGCACCACGCCTGCGCCTGTCGCTCGAGCTCTGCTTTGTCTTCACATGCAAGCATGACGTCATCGGCATACAGCAGCGTCCAAGGAGCTGCCCTTTGGAGATCGCGTGTAATTGCATCCATGACGATCACGAAGAGCAGTGGGGAGAGCGCAGATCCCTGGTGCACTCCGACAGAGATTGGAAACTCCATCGAGGTGCCCGCTGGTGCTCGCACTCGGCTTATTGGGGATGCGAGTAGAGGATGCGCATCCACTCAATAAGCTCTTCAGGGATACCATGTCGTCGCAACGTGTCGTCGCAACGCGGAACCATATCACTTCCCGCGGAACGCGGTCGAAGGCCTTCTCCAAGTCCAGGAAGGCAAAATGCACCGGTTTCTGTTTCTCGCGGTGTTTCTCTAGCAAAAGACGAACAGCGTGAATGGCATCAACAGTGCCACAGCCAGAGACGAAACCACACTGATTCGTGAAAAGCTGGACGACATCCCGAATACGTCCATCGACAATTCGCTCAAAGATTTTCATGGTGTGCGAAAGAAGGCGAATTGGTCGGTAACTAGCACAGTCTGCAGGACTTCCCTTCTTCTTCCAAATCGGAATAGTCGTGCTTTGCTGCCAACCCTCAGGCACTTTCTTCTCAGCAACAACCTGATTGAAAAACTCAGTCATCCAACCGGCAGGGCACCAACCCTTCGACTTCCACAGGTCGGCCGACAGGTCATCTGGACCAGTGGCTTTGCCTGACTTCATCTTCCTCAGGGCTGCTTCAGTTTCGCTCACTGTGATCTTCTGAACGGGACCGTATAGAGGTGAAGCAAAAGGAACGGCAGGATGTTCAAATTCTACATTCGAGATTTCCTCGAAGTATTCGCGCCATCTCTTCACAGCCCTCTTGCGATCCATCAGAAGATGACCGTTCTCGTCGTTAATGCCAAAGAACTTCTCGATGTCTTCTGCTTGGCGACAGCGAGCTTTGGCGAGGCGGTAAAGGTAACGCTCACCATCGTGCGTTTCCAGTTTTTCGCTCACATCAGCGTAGTGTGCGGCTTTAGCACCGGCCACTGCCTTCTTTGCCGCTTTCTTCGCTTCTCGATAATTCCGCCAATTATCGACTGTTTTATCACCGATAAATACGTGATATAGCCGTTTCTTTTCCCTGACCTTCTCTCTGACATCGTCAGTCCACAGCCAAGCCTGCTTGTCGACCCAACGCCGTCCAGGCTTCGTTGTGCCGAGTTCGAGGCGCGCAGCCCGAGTTATCGCATCGGTAGCATCCTTCCAGGTTTCGTCGACAGTTGTTACCGTCGGCAACCGAATGCGAGAAATAGCAGCTGCTTCCTTCTCTTTCAGTCGCCACCATTTGATTCTAGCCGTCCCGCATCGCTCAACACGTTTACACCTCGGAGGTGTGATCTTCAGCGAGCAGATAAGTGGACGGTATGGCGTGGCAACCGTCTCATACGGCACGGTCTTCGCGTCTGTGACAAGACCTTGGTCGCGACGCCTAACAAGGACATAGTCAATCTGCGTTTTGGCGTTCCCGCTATAAAACGAGATGAGGTGGGAGTCACGCTTTCGAAACTTGGTGTTCACGATGGTGAGGTCGTGTGAGTCTGCATACTCAAGTATACGCTCACCATCGGCGTTGCGTGACCCATAGCCAAAACCAACATGACAGCTGTAACAGTCTTTCGCTGCTCCGACGTGACCGTTAAGGTCACCTGCCACAACAATCATATCTTCTGACGGCACTTCCGCTGTCTTCTCATCAAGCAGGGACCAGAACTCGTCCTTGGTTTGCTCGGAACAGCCAGACTGCGGAGCATATGCAGAAAAGAAATGACACCGTCGCTCTTCTACGGCGACAACAATCCTTATAAAGCGGTCATCGAAACGTTCTAGGCTTGCAATCGCGTCACGGAAACGCTCGGAGACGATCATACCGACACCACTGGTGGTCCTGGGACTTCCACATAGAACGGCCTTGAAGCCACGTCCTATGTCCCTTGACTTGCTGCACGACCACCTCGTCTCCTGCACCGCACAGAAATCTATCTTTCTTCGCTCCAGTGCTTCTACCAACTCGCACGAGCGGCCCGTCAACGTACCCACATTCAACGTTGCTACGCGGGTCTTGCCTACGTTACGGGACTTTCGGACTAGCTCAGTTGCCCCCCGATGCCGTCCTCGCATCAGGGACCCTCGCATACTTCTCACACCCGCCGGGCTTTGCGAGTGCGCGTCGGTTCCCGCGGACGTCGTAGCACTATCTCGAGAACTCTGAAACGTCATCGACCATATGATGTGACACAGGATGTTCGTAGGCCGGCCTGTCACTAGGGCCTGTCGCCTGCATTCGATTGTCCGTGATTGGCTCGGCTCGCAAAAGCAAGCAGTTTCCAGTGGCACCACGTGGAGGAACGGACATCGCCACCACAGTTTTTCCGACAATAGCACCGTTCAATTCAGCACGAAAAGCTCTATCGAATGGTACCAAACTTGGGCCGGTTCGGAAAAATTAATTTTCGGTGACGTCATCATCCCTTTGCCGCGGCCTTCAGCGGCCTCGTCGTCGATGCGAAACCGTCAAAAAATCGATGTTTCCAAAATCAGTCGAATTTGATACCGTTCGATAGCGGTTTTCATGCTGAACAGAATGGTACCATTGCGAGTGTCCAATAGTCAAATTTTGGGGAGTAAGAGCGAAAGAAACTCTAACTGCTATCTTCCGACGCTTTAAACTGGCAACTGAGGTTGAGGCAGTTTAGACAGCTGAGGAGCTCTGAACACGTCATCGTAAATTACCTTTAGTGTTCTGCTAGACGGCGCATTTGTAGGCCGTTAGCTCTCCGCGTCTTTCCGCAGGGGTCGACTGTAATTGGAAAAAATCGTGCCACACAAGGCTAACCTGCATTTTCGCAGCGCTGTAACTTTGTCCAATCGTAAGCTACATCAATGTGTCTCAAAACGCTACTAGAACTTTTTGCCGCCTACAAAACCCGCAAGCTGCAATCGGAAAGGTTCAAAATTTACAGAGTTATCGCGCTCAACACAGAACACACCCGCGTGTCAAATTTAGAACAATAACGGTCGATGTTCTTCCCGCTCTTACTGGCCCAGATTACGGTTTTCGCTACTTTTAGCCAAGCCATTCAATTCAGCATCAAAAAGTGCTATCGAGTGGTGCCCAAATTGGCCAGATTCGAAAGTAGTGATTTTCGGTGACGTCATCGGCCCTCTGCTGCGGCCTCACCCCCGATGCGAAATTGTCAAAAAATCGATATCTCCAAAATTGGTCGAGATTGACACCGTTCGCTAAAGCTCATCGAGCTGAACGCCGCGAGGGCAGAAAACTCAAGGACGGAAGGAGTAAAGGCAGAAGAAGCTTCACTGTTGCCGTCCACCGCTCTAAAATGCCAGCTGTAACTAAGGCAGGTTAGGGAGCTGGAGAGCTGTGAGCGCGTCCTCGTAAAGTAGCTTAATTTGTCTGTTAGCCCATGCATTTGTAGGCCGTCAACTCATCGCCTCACAGTATTCGACTGAAATCGAAAAAAATGGCTTGTACAACCCTGACCTGCATTTTCGCACCATCGTAACGTTGTCCATTCATAGGCTACATCGCTCTGCTTTGGCGCACTGCTAGAGCTTCTTACTCTCTACAAAATCCACAAGTTGCAGCCGGAAGGGTTCAAACTCGACAGAGTTATCGTGCCCCAAACACTGCCGCGTGTGCAATTTGCGAGCAGCCGCGCCACCTCGACTGATAGGTTCGATTCCATATGCATTGTTCTCAGTGCACTCCAGATGCAAGCTGGACAGTCTTAGAGCAAATCCTGAGTAGGGCGGCTGGGAATTTCTGTTAAAACTCCTCAAACTCTCACTCTACAAGCTTTCGCGTCCATCAATTGATAGGTTCGATTGCATATGCATTGTTCTCAGTGCACTCCAGATGCAAATTGGACAGTCTTAGAGCAGTTCGTGAATAGGAAGGCTAGGAATTTCCTTTAAGACTTCCCATACGCACACTTTACAAGCTGTCGCTCGCTCTAGAGGTTGTCGCACTCACTCGATTGATTCTGTCGGGCCTATGTGCATTGTTCACAGCACGCCATGCCGGCAGTTAGTTCCAAACAGTAGGTCATGCTTGTCCAAACGCGTGGATAGGCTTCTTCCATCAGCCTAAAGTCCAGAAGTTGAGGGCGCAGCGCCCTAACGCGACTTGCATCCGGAGCGACACGTGGCGAGCGGAATACGGCGCTCTTCGGCGCCCTTTGGCGCCGCTTGTTCTTGTTGGACGCAGCTGCATGTCCGATACTGTACAGCAATTCCTGGGTATGCTGGGCGCAAATTTGTGATAAAGCTCCCCAAACGCTCACTCTACAAGCTGTCCCCCCTCTCGACTGGTAGGTTCCATCACATATGCATAGTGCACGGCGCGCTCCAAAGGCTAGCTGAACAGCCTTAGAGCAACTCCTGAATAGGGCGGCCGAGAATTTCTCACAAAACTTCCTAGACGCTCACACTACAAGCTGTCCCCCCCCCCCTCGACTGATAGGTTGATCCTATATGCATAGTGCACGGCGCACTCTCAGTGGATTCCTGGCATGACAAAACACTTTACGCCATGCTTGAATATGCTCCGAGAACATGCAAGTCCTGGAATACAAGCTTCTCCAGTAGCAAAAAGTCTGCTCCAGTCATCTTTGCCCACCCACTGCGAAAACGCGGTGGTCTGACAAAGTTGTATACATGGTTTGTAGATCTCGAAGAGACGAATCGAACGATACCCACCGTTTTCCAAAAGACCTCAAACTGGAGGAATTGTGAGCATGCAACGGTTTTCGACGACTTGCCACCGACTCGTCCGCAGCCGCCCTTCGCAAATGAGCACGATTTTGAACGAGAAACTAACCTTTGAAAAAATTTGGTTGAACTTTGAAATTTTCGGCAATTTTTTAACGCTTTCTGATAGAGCTTGAACTGCTGAACTTAAAAATGTGCCTGCTTTCGCAATTGGGTAACTTTGAAGGAAGTTATTTCGAAAGGCCGAAAAAGCTGGGAAAGTGCGGCTTTTTCGGCATTTTTGAAAAGGCTACGACCACAGCTGTATATTGAGTTGAGCACTTTATTCAGAACGAATCATTGAGTGGCAAATTAGAGTCGGCAACTCTTGGAAAGCAATACGTGTATTGCTTTTAAGCATAGGCAAAACCGTACACACGTCATACTCTCGTGCAGTTAAGGGGTTCACAATTCTGGCTGTTCACGTCGGCCATCATCACGTTCCGTTTTCTGGTGATTGTGGATCAATTTGTTTTCAGTGGCAGTCACCACTAATAGTGTCCGCAATCTCGTCGATTTTCGATGACGAAAGCTGGGAACTACGGGCTGACTGTTACGTACTAAAACCGTTGTCGACATAGTGTCGTATTATTTATAAATTCGTTACGATCACTCCAAGTATCGCTGTCGCCCGCAATCGGCGACCAGCGTGCGCCAATAAAGGCACAGTCACGTTCGCTAGAGAAAAAACACTGGCTCCCAGAACCACAAAGTGTGTGCGCTGTTGGAAGCAGTTGGACTTCTTAAACAGTCTTCTAAATGTTGATTCTTCTAAAACAGGAGTATAAGTCAATCCACATTAAGGAAGAGCTTGCAGCTGACTGCTCAGCGCTATGGAAATTGAAGAAATGAAGAGCAGAAATTCGGCGCATCCGTTTTCGGCGCACCCTGTTTGTAGCATAACAAGTGCGCAAGATGGAGGTGTTTCTGAGAGTTGACTGCCGGTGTCAGTCTCTTAGAATTCGTCCACGTAGCAACATTAATGAAAATGGGTGGCGGGCTCTTTTTCATCAGTGCTCACTATTCTCAAGTAGAAACGTCTTACTAATCGAATCTCCTTACAGAAACATGTGAAGGAAAAAGTTGAAGGCTGGAACTGCATTCGCCTTGGTAGCTGGTCAGCCGTGGTCCGCATCCTTGTGTAATTTTGTCAATATGAAGTTGTTGTAACCCGTTAAATAAGTGGGTAGTGCTCCTGAGCGTTCTGTTTAGAATCACTTGATCAAGCATCTGTCCAAGCTTGACCAAATCATGACATTAGACCCTCAAAAGGCATCTGCTACTAAGGCACCCAATCCACAAACTTTTGGTTGGATCTCCTTTCTGCACAATTGGTCCCTACCCTCGACATAGTGAAGTCGATACAGGCATTGAAGCACGCAAACCACTTTCCTTCCCTTGTGCTCTCTGTTTGAAGAAATGCGCAACTGATGTCTACAGAGCGCTCTTCAATGCCGATCATCTCCCCGGAGGCTGGCGGCTTTGCGTGGGAATTCCACGCAATTCATGCTTTTTCTTTTGACTGCGATTAAAGAAATTCTAGAAGTCGTTGTGACATCAGAAGAAGACGACACACTATTAAAGAATGGTGATGACAAGAAATTGGCAACATTTAGAGAATTTCTGCAGCTCCGAATGGTTAACAGAACAAGTCATCTCATACCCTTTCTCCAATTCCGCGAACCGACACGAGAATATTACGAAGCACTCCCTCGACAATATCGACGCCGAGTACGGTGCAACACAATAGGCAGAGCACGAAGAGCTTTCCGTTCATGCTGAATGCGCAGCAGTCTTAGAACTTCTCTTCTGACGTCGCCTCACATCTCATACTTCTGGAAATCATATGCAAGTCTTTGAATCCCTCCTCATTCATGCAGGCGCCTACTGGAATCATCTCACTTAAAACAATCAAACTCAATGGTAGCAAAGGCTGCGTGTCCGGATAGTGTGTATTTGATTAAAGTAATCTATTTGAGTTCAGTTTACAGAACTTCTTCATTATTTAACTGCTCTTCCAAGGAAAAGCGACACGTTACATCAGCAATTACTTTTGTTCAAAATACTGGACCGTCATTCACAAAGAAAACCACCTTAAAGCAGGAACTGTTGCAGTTGCTGTGACTAACGATGCGCTCTCATTACTAGAATTGTGAACCTTAGAACTTATTCAGCATTGTAAACAGTTTTGTAGAAGTAAACGTGAGAAAATAATGTAGTAGGTCAAAGTGGTGAAAGAGTTGTTTGTGGCACTTGAGGCATAATGACATTATTTGAAACCCTCCGACTTCCATGCGAATGGGATCTAAAACAGAATCCGTAATAGGGCTAAACTAGCAAAACCACTATTCTATCGGTGGCTCTAATACAGGAACACGATTTTGTAGGGATTAACCATCACTGGACTTCTCCCTCGTCGTGCCTGCCGAGCGGTCGGTCTATCTCACCGCTCTTCAACAACCTCACCGGAGATGCCCGTCGATCCAGGAAGCCGTGGAACAGCAGGATCGAGTGAGTTCCAAGCTCATTTAGAGTCAATCCAGGTAGCGACACTAAACGTCAGAAGACTAGCCACCAGAGAACGGCTGGTGGAATTGCAAGAATCGTTGAAGACAGCCTATGTGGACGTCCTGGCGCTTACCGAACTAAGATGGAGAGGAACCGGATGCATGGACCTAAATGATTCCAGCCACAGGTTTTTCTATGCGGGCCCAGAAAATGCTCAAGAACCGTCTGGCACCGGATTTCTAGTGAGTAGCCGCCTTATACCATTCGTAGATGCATTTTCTCGAGAAAGCGACAGATTATCTTGCCTGGACCTGCGATTCGACAGCCACATAGTCCGTCTAATTTCTGCATATGCACCTCCGTCTACGAGTAGCAATTCCGAGTATGATGAGGATTATTCCCTTTTCTTAGAAAAACTCGATACGGTGCTGTCTCAGTCAATCCGGAAGTGTATTTTATGTACAGAGAGAAACTTTGGGAATACTCAACGATCAAACGTAGTTGAAGTACACCCAGTACTTCTAGGCGACTTTAATGCAAAAATCGGATCGAAGGAAAGCTCTATCGAGAACTCTGTCGGACCTAATGGATTTGGTGACAGAAATGAAAGGGGACAGCTTCTCATAGAGATGTGCGAGAAATTCCGAATACGAGCAGTGGCCTCCTTCTTTAAAATACGTAAAGGAAGGAAGTGGACATGGCGAGCCCCGGATGGAAAAACACGGAATTGTATCGACCACATTTTTGCATGCCGACATCTTCAATTCAAGAGCGTAAGAACAGGAACTATAGAATTCGAGACGGACCACCGCTTACTCAGGGGTGTGCTTCGTTGTCCAAAATTTACAGAGAAGAAGAAAAGAAAACCACACTCTCGTTCTTGTTTTGATGCTAGTCTGTACCAAAATGGAATCTCGACCATTTGTCCTTCTCAGTTGCATTCACCTTCCAATGGATATGATGAACTTTGCCACTACATCCGCAGTGCGGCGAAGGCCGCAACACGCCAACAAGAGTACAGCGGTTACCTATCAGTGAACACGGTATCACTGATGAAGCATCGACAAACCCTAAAGAAAAACATTGCAACAGCGGTCGACCGAGTTAGCTACATAGAAACATGTAAATTGCTGAGGCGAATGATAAAAGATGATATCCGCAAACACCATTGTCAACTCGTTGAGAAGGCCATTCGATCAAACCGCTCTCTCAAGAGGATTAGACATGAAGCATCGGTTGGAAGGAAAGAATTGTTCCAGTTGAGGAACGAGGAGGGGTTCTTGTGCAAAACCAAAGACGAGATTAGCTTGGCGACAAAACACTTCTACGAGCAGCTGTACGCATCTACGGTTACTGTCACATACACTCCAATCAACACGGATGTTCAATGTCCATTATTTCTGCAAGGTGAAATAGAGGCAGCCATCAAATCCATGAAACCAGGGACAACCCCAGGACATGATCGTATTGCTACGGAGATGCTGCAGCTAGGCACAAATAGTCTTGTTCCACTAATAACTGAATTCTTCAACCACTGTTTGTGCACTTTATCCGTGCCCGAGAAGCTGACAGATTCCGTAACCGTACTTCTGCATAAGAAAGGCGACCCACTTGAGCTGAAAAACTACCGTCCAATCTCTCTCCTGTCTGTTTTATACAAACTTCTCACGAGAGTAATTCTGAAGCGACTCGAACAGGTATTGGACGCAGAACAACCTCCTGAACAAGCTGGTTTTCGAAAAAACTACTCCACTATCGATCATCTACATGCTGTAAATCAGCTGATTGAACGATGCACCGAGTACCAAATACCTCTCTTCATAGCTTTCATTGACTACGAGAAGGCCTTTGATACAGTGGAAGTGAATGCGTTATGGACGGCCCTCCAAGAACAAGGAGCTAATCATCAGCTTATAGAACTGCTTCGTGAAATCTACTCAAAGGCGCAGTCTGCAATTCGTCTCGGAGGAGCAGATGTTCCAATAAGAGTTTGTCGAGGAGTCCGCCAAGGTGATACAATTTCACCAAAACTATTCACCTCTACGTTGGAGCATATTTTTCGAAAGCTTACTTGGAATGGTTATGGAATATCAGTTAATGGAACTTGGCTCACCAACCTTCGCTTTGCTGACGACGTTGTTCTAATTGCGAAAACCGAGGAAGAACTGCAAACCATGATCAACGAACTAGATCAAAACTCGCTTAGTTGTGGTTTGAAAATAAGTGCCTCAAAAACGAAGATATTGGCGACATCTGACACATCCATCACCCTAAGGGGAAAAGACGTCGACAATGTGAAGTCTATCACATACCTGGGACAAGATATCTCCCTCACTCGAGATCCCTCCAAAGAAATCACTCGAAGGATTCGTGCAGGCTGGAGCAACTTCTGTCGATATGCAAACTTTTTAACATCGAGGACGGTCGAAATGAAGTGGAAACGACGCCTTTTTAATATGTGCATATTGCCGTCAATGCTGTATGGAGCCGAGACCTGGACTCTATCAAAGTTAGCCAAGGATAAACTTGCAGCAGCACAAAGACGCATGGAACGTCAAATGGTTGGAGTGAGTCTTCGAGAAAGAAAGCGAAACGTGTGGCTGCGAGGAATTACTAAAGTCAAAGATGTGGTTGACTGTGCCATGGTAAGAAAGTGGACTTATTGCTGGAAGATCTCTAATACTGTTGATAATAAGTGGTCTCGTCAGATTATGGAGTGGTGTCCGCCTTCCAAACGAACAGTGGGACGACCTAAATCTAGATGGCGAGATGTATTCCAGAAAGCCTTGGGAACATGCAATTGGCAAGAAGTAGCAAGAACGAAAACGAAACGCGAATGGATCGATCTAATGAGATGCCGCATATTGTAAAATATTGAAAGGCATATAAATAAATAAATAAATAAATAACCATCACTATAGTATAAAACACCAGCCGTCCGTGCCGCCTCTCGGCCGCACCGACGGCTTGTTGACGTCTTCGTCATGGCAATGACTTCTCATCATCAATTGTAGCTGCCACCTATGCCATGGTTTCCTCAGGAAGGACATCTTAACTACGTCGATTAGGGCAAGTTAGAAAAAAAGCGAAAAATTGACGACGTTCACAAAGACGCTTATTTGACCAATATCGATTGATGGCAATCGACAGTTCAAAAACGGACTCCAGATTCGTGTTCAGCGACCTCGACTACCCCGAGGGGTAAAGTTTCGTGCCTTTTGAACGCCATCCTCAAAAAATCGATAATATCGATCGATATCGATCGCCTCCAGAAACCCCTCCCTTCGATGAACTTCTAAATGCCCAGGCACGGTTGCCGACGTGTTCGGCTGCCGCGTCCCAACTCAAGTGTGACAGTGTGACAGGGTGACAGACAGACAGACAGACAGACAGACAGACAGACAGACAGACAGACAGACAGACAGACAGACAGACACACACACACACACACACACACACACACACACACACACACACACACACACACACACACACACACACACACACACACACACACACACACACACACACACACACACGCTTGCTCCTTTATATGTAGTAGGATACGAAAAAGTTAAAATTCAAAGAGGTGAAGAAAGGTGTAAAATATTAGAATTTTTGAAATTATAATTAATTGAAAGAATATTACGTTACAAAATATAAAGCATACAAAGAGGCTCGTTTCGCCATTGCATTCAGACGAGCCTTTGTGTGATGCTCTTCATAGTTTGTTATAAAACTACCAGCCGTCCGTGCGGCCTCTCGGCCGCACCGACGACTTATAGTTTTATAACACCGAAAGTATGAGGAGCATCACATTGCTTTACATGCTGTTTGTTAACCGTATTTGAATTGTTTATCTGCATGGCTCTCCACGTACAAAATAAATAATTATAGAATCGACAATATCAATCGAGTGGGCGCGACAGCTCGTAGAGTGAGCGTTTGGGGAGTTTTATTAGAACTTTACAGCTGCTCTACTCAGAAATTGCTATACTCTGTGCCGGCAAGACTATGGAGTACGCCGTGAACAATGCATATAGGATCGAACCTTTCAATCGAGTGGGCAAATGACATGCGCGAGCGTGTTCGGAGTGCATCAACTCTGTCACGTTCTAATCATGCCGGCTGCAAGAACTCTGTAGGCGGTTCACGATGACCGTGGCGTACAGCCGCTGTTCTGAGGACCGGAAACTTTTGTTTTGCGTGTCAAAGTTTCGTAAGGCAGCCGTTAGACCCTCGGTGAAGCCTAGGGGGTTGGGGGTGGGTGAGCGAGGGGATGAGAGCCCCCGGCGGGTGTACCTCCTAACCGTCCCCCTGAGTTTTCGCCACTCACAATAGTACCGTTCTGTTCAGCTCGGAAAGCTCTATCGAAAGGTATCAATTTCGACCAATTCTGGAAATATCGATTTTTTTTGACAATTTCGCATCGAAGATGAGGGCGCCCTATACCACGGCAGACGGACGATGACTTCATCAAAATCGATTTGAAATGAGTCAGTTTCATAACATTCGATAGAGCTTTTCGTACTGAATTGAATGGTGTTACTGATTGTAGCGAGAACTGTAATCTGGGCGAGTAAGAGCGCGGAGAACATCGACCCCTGAAAGTCCACCCTAGAATGGCAGTTGGGACTAACATAAGATAGTTGAAGCTGCCGCGGAACAGTGAGAACGTCATCGTAAAGCAGTTTAAGTGTTCTGCTCGCCTACGCGCTTTTAAGCCGTTAGCTTTCCGCGTCCCCCCGCAGGAGCTAAGCTGCATTTTTGCACCGCTGTAACACTGTCCATTCATGAGCTACGTTGCAGTGTTTCAGCACACTTCTTGAGCACTTTACTACCTACAAAATGCACAAGCCGCAGCCGGAGAGGTTTAGAGTTATCGCGCTCAGAACACACAGCGCGTCAAACAACAACGGTCAATGTTCGATGATGTCGATGCTCGCGCTCTTACTCGCCCACGTTACAGTTATTGCTACTCTCAGTAACAACGTTCAATTCACCACGAAAAGCTCTATCGAACAGTTAGCCTCAATCCTATGTGCATTGTTCATGGCGCACTCCAAAGTCTCGCAGAGTACAGCAATTCCAGAGTAGGACGGCTGAAATTTGTCAAAAGACTCCCCGAACGCCCGCTCTACAAGCTGCCACGCCCACTCGATTGATATGTTTGGTCCTATATGGATTGTTCACAGCGCACTCTCGGAACATTGCTGGCATGACAGAGCACTGACGACGCCATGCTTGAGATACACTGAAAACATGCAAGACTGGGAAATAAGCTGCTCCAATCGCAAAGACCTGCTCCAGTCATTTCTTGGCCACGCACAGCTAAAATGCGGTGGTCTGGTAGTTTGTGTAGACCTCGAAGAGACAAATCGAAATTTGTCAACTGCTTCTCGGAAACCTAAAAAAAAGAAACCAAGAAAAACCTAAATGGTTAGAGTAACTGTGAGCACGATTTTGAAAGCAAAATTAAAATGTAAGGAAATTCGGTTGAAATTTGAAAACTTTTTTCACTCTATTTGGTAGAGCTTGAGCTGCTGAATTCAAAAATGTGCTTCTTTTCTCAAATGATTAATGCGAGAATGCGGCTTTTCCGGAATTTACGAAAAGGCCATGGTTGTAACTCAACATGCTAACGGCAACTGGGCAAACAAAATAAAATTAAAAGCGATCGGGGAGCAGCAACACATTCCTACCCTCTTGATGAGATGATACACTTGGAGCGAAGCCAATTCAAATCGAGCTAATAATCGTGGTGGAAAGAAGGAGATGGAGCAGGCGAATGTTTCATCGCTCAACTGAGGTTTTCGTTGAAGGCGGGCCAATCATTGAAAATACAGATATAATTGCCTGCCACCCATGTCGAAACCAGTTTTATCCTCGATCTCGCGCAGAGCGCTTAGCCTCAATCTCGCGCAGTTTTTATAATATGATATTTGCCGTAGCGGGATTGCAGCAATGGAACTTTGTCGCATTTTATATCTCTAACTCAAACTAATCATAGCTAATGGCAGCATCCATTTTGGCTCACTATGGCACGAATATGCTTGAAAGGACATCTATGCAAGGTCGCATGTGTGGGTTTACGGTTGCTTCCCGAGTCGCAACAACGGTGCGATCTCACAAGGAGAGCCTCCAAAGTGGAGGTTTTGTGGTGGAATTTTTATAGGATGTAGGGTCCGTGTATGAAGTCCGAAACCATTGTTAGTTTTTTTCAGAATGCTCTTCTGTGGTCGAAAAAAGCTGTGAAGACGTGAGCGCCAAAGATGTGTTAAATTTTTTCGGTAAATTTTTAACGACTATTTTTTAACGAAAAATTTTTGCGTTAAATTTGGTAAATTCGGTAAAATCGTTAAATAAAATTTCATTAGCAGCAGTCAGTTTGGCTGTATTTTAGTATGAAACAAGCAAGATCTTTTCCCTTGTTGATTTTTTTCGATTCCATCTACGTGGCGTTTATATGACTATGTCTTCATCTTCACAAAAAATAGCATCCGTCCATCTACTGTAAACACAAATTGCTAAAGCAGAACAGTAATTAATATTCCAGAACCAAACAGTAACAACAGGACTTCTAAAATGACAACTTTCTTACCATGCCTAGATCGTTTTGCATATGGAAAGTCCAGTTTAGAAATGATCCAAAGTGCGATGCACCAAAGCACGGTTGGACGTTTTTGAGCGTTTTCATTTGTGCTGACAATTCTTTTTGCAAAACTTGCGCTCTCTAGACTCTTACAGCCCCAAATTCTTCTATACTGTCATTATTGTTTCGGAAAACTGCAGGGTGTTTTAATGAAGTATTCAGGTTAGGCATTGACCTCAGCGTATTCTTTGTTACAGTTTGTCCTTGGAGGATGTTTTCGAAGTCCATCGATCTAATGGCAGCTGGGACTAAGGCAGGTTAGGCATCTGGAGAGTTGCGAGCACGTCATCGTAAAGTGCTCTCAGTCTCGTGCTTGCCGCGCATTTGCATGCCGTTAGCTCTCCTTGTCTTCCAGCAATAGTCGGCTAAACTCGGAAAGAAATTGTGTCACACAAAGCTAAAATGCATTTGCGCACCGGCTTTGTTCAGTCACAAGCTACGTTGCTGTGTTGCAGCGCCCTTGAGCTTTCTGCTGCACACAAAATCCACAAGTTGCAGCCGGAAAGATTCAAACTTGACAGAGTTATTGCGCTCAGAACACTCCGCGGTGCAATTTGCGAGCTGTCGCGCCCAGTCGATTGATAGGTTCGATCCTATATACATTGTGCACAGCGCATCCAACGTCTCGCCGGGACAGAGTACAGCAATTCCTGAGTAGGGCGGCCACGAATTTCTGATAAAGCTTCTCAAACGCTCAGTCTACAAGCCTACTCCTCAATTGATAGGTTCCACCTTTATGTTAGCAAACGAGCATCACGTCATCGTCCAGGGGATGGGCTTCTGAAGATCTCGTATGATGGCATCCATGACGACAACAAAGAGGAGTGGAGAAAGCGCAGAACCCTGGTGTACCCCGGCAGAGATGGGGAACTCAGTCGGGCGGGGTTCCAGCTGCAACTTGAACTCTACTCTTTGGACAAGAGTTGAGGATTCGCACCCACACTATGAGTTCTTCAGGAACTTCATGTTGTCGCAGGGCGTACCATATCACTTCACGCGATACGCGCTCAAAGGTCTTCTCCAAGTTAAGGAAGACGATGTGCACTTTCTTCTGTTTCTCATGATGCTTCCCTATCAGGAGGCGGGCGGCGTGTATGGCATCAACGGTGCCACAGCCAGCCACGAAGCCGCACTGATTGCTGGTAAGCTGGACGATGTCACGAATTCATCCATCGACAATTCGCTCAAAGATCTTCATGCTGTGCGAAAGAAAGGAATCGGACGATAATTTTCGTCGTTAAATTTCGTTGAATTTTTTAAAAAGAAAATGCCGATAAATCCGGTAAATCGTTAATCGTTAAACGCACATCCCTGGTGAGCGCGAAGTTCATCACGCCCTGCCGCCCCTCCCCTACTCGATGTGGTCGGTTGGCGTAATGCTAGTGTTGTAGCTTCACAGGAGCAGGGTCGTGGGTTTGACCCCCCCCCCCTTGTACTGGTGTTTTTACATTTTGCGAGTTATCTTCAGTGCGACCCTTTCTTCCCACTTCCAACACATTTTTTGAACAGAAACATAGCAACAATTGTCGCTTACGTTCATCGAGCTTTTTGAAAGAGGAAAGGCGAGAATTTTGACTTCCAGGTTAAGCAAGTCAAAAACTGATGCCAGATTTATGATCAGCACCCCAAATAACCTCATGCACAACGTTTGGGCGAAACTGGTGCATCCGACCTCACTATCACTTACTCACACCTTCTCTAGCCTGTCATAAGAAAACGGGAAAAAAGCCAGAAACCGATGTAAGATTCATGATCAGCACTCCAAGTAACACCCGTAACCAAAGTATGAATAACTGCGAGGTTGTCCATAAGTCCCCGCCGTTTTTTCAACGATTCAATGCGGATTTCGCCGGCGGGCCCTTGCAGCTATACAGAAATACAATGATTTGCACTATCAGACCATATATTGCCTTCCTTTTTTCATCCTGAATTTTGTCAATTTTTAGGTTGTTAAAGTGAAAAGTGAAAAAGTGGCCATCTGCGCACTTGTACTCTCCGGTTAGGTTTGGATTTTTTAGCGCAGTTTTTTTTTATATCAATTGGAAGGCGATGTTCTGTACTTCAAGAATACGTGTTGATCCTATTTGCTCACTTGTTCTCTATTGATTTTTAGGTCGTCAAATTGGGACGTCCGAAGGAAAAGATTTATTTTTACCGACAGCTCCTGCTCTGTGGTGGGACTTTTTGCTTGGTGTTATATGTCGTTCGGAAGAGAATATTTTGCCCTACAAGGATTTGTGTTGCGTTTACTGGCTCATGCTGATTTCTGTCGAATACCAACAAAATTCCAAAAAAAGAAAAATCACCTTCATCAGCAACTCCTTCTCCTTGTTCAGTTGTTGATATTCGATAAAAATCAACATGAGCCAATGAACGCGGCATAAATCCCTATTGAGCAAGACATCCTGTTTCGAACGACATATAACACCAAGCAAAGAAGTCCAACCACAGAACCGAGGTGTCGGTAAAAATTCGGGCGGAAAAGTCGGACGTCCCAATTTGATGAGCTAAAAATCAATAAAGGACAAATGAGCAAATAAGAGCAACATGTATTCTTGTAGTACAAAACGTTGCCTTCCAAATGCTATAAAAACTGCGCAAAAAATTCCAAACACAAATGGAGAGAACAAGTGCGCAGATGGCCGCTTTTCACTTTTTCACTTTTCACTTTGACGACCTAAAAATTCACAAAATTCAGGATGAAAAAGAAATGCAGTGCAATGCTGTAATAGAGCAAATTATTCTCTTTCGAATGCTGTATAGCGCTATACAAGAGACCGCCGGCGGAATCCGCAATGAATCGTTGAAAGAACGGCCGAGACTTATGGAACAACCTAATACTCTTTTTCGACCTCGCTAGTACAGTGCATGGGCCCCCTTTGATTTTCAAACAGTCAAGCTATTTCAAGATGAGGTGTTGTAGATAGCAAATTCTATTATATTCTTTACATGGATGGAGTAAAAAAACGTAGTAGCCAACCGGTAAGATTAGCTAATGATGTACCAACCTTCTCCAACAATGATGGTGGATTGCAATAAAGCATGTAAGCGAAATACGCTGTTCACAAACTGAACATCAACGCTTCTATCTACCACTCGTTCAAAAAAGGACGTAGTAGCGCCGATATTTTTCTTTCTGTGTAGCCCTCTACCGCTTAACGTATTCAATTGGTTTCCACCTCGAATGGCTTCACACCTCATCGCCCTTGTTTGACCATGAAGACCGAGGTGCAAAGCCCGCTTTAGGGCCAGGCTCGAATGAGGGTGGTGAGGTCAGAAGCACCAATTTCGCCCAAACTTTCTACATGGGGGGTATTTGGGGTGCTGATCACCAATCTGGCACCAGTTTTTTACTTGCTTAAGCTGGAAGTCAAAAATTCCCGCCTTTCCACTTTCAAAGAGCACGATGAACATGAGCGACATTTGTTGCCGTGTTTTGTTCAAAAATGTGTTGGAAATGGGAAAAAAGGGTGCCACCGAGGATAAAGGGTACTCACAGTCAGTTTGGAGTCTCTCCTTGTCAGAGTACTGCTAATAACGAAACGGATGCGCCAGCAACCAAGGTATACGGTAGGTGCACTACTTTATACCATAATAGGGCCTAACCATAGGAGGAGAATGAGGCTCGCTAGAGAATCACAGAGTGGTAGCTCCACGGTACGCAGCAAGGCACAATCTTCAGAAAGCCGCTCGCAAAATTTCGCTAGGGATTTTCAGTCCAAATTTTACAAAATGCGGTTTCTGCTCAGCATTCCGCTCGTTCAGATTTCGAAAAAATGTGTACAGCCATGATATTAGGCAAAATCGACGGAAAATTGACTCCGCCCTGATTGATTTGAATGCCTCTCCCGAAAGTTTTCCCTTTTTGATGTAGAATGCTCATCAGCATTGAAAAAATTAGGAAATTCAATTTCGTGCTCTAACATGTCTCCTTCAGCAAATAAGGGTGTTTGTGCGCGACTACACAACACCGAAGCCGCACCTGGAAAAACCGATTTTTCAAGGGTGACGAGAACCACCTAAAAGAGAAACATATAAGAAGAACAAAAATGTGTCAGAGTTAAGGAGGTCCTACCAAATCTGCTCCGGAAAATGTGAGGTCGCAGCTTTTTAGCGAAAATCGAGTCCCGGCTTGACCCCGTACGGGAGGCCTTTCGGTCGTTTTGCGCAACGAGCCCATGATCAACTAGCCGGGCCACTCAACATCAAGATTCCTGCGCGCGGCCAGTTAAGGAGTTGTGATACGGCGACATGGAATACCCACGGAGACGCTAGAACAAAGTGAGCTTGTTGAGGAGAGAAGACTTTCGGAGCCAAAATGACGAGATTGTCAGTCACACTGAGTAAGGTGTACAATGGCGCCCAGAGGTTTGTGAACGCCTGCATTTTTGTCACAATTCGCCTTAAAAAATACAAAACGAAAAGCGAAGCTGTGGTAGTAAATAAGATCTCTATCGAGGTCTTTTTATCTAAACTCGTCGTTCGTTGATTATTTGTGCAAGCGCAAGTATTGCACGGCGGTTAAAGCTAAGTTGATGAAACATCACCGGTATTCATTCACACAACATCTTATAAATTCCCTATCGTAGCATTATGACACACTGTGCTCTTTAGCAATCTCACACCTCTGTATTTATATGGTCGATCGTGCTAAATGCTCTCCGAAATCCTGCTTGTTCGAGTAACTGCCCTTCGTCCAGCGTTTGGCTGATCCTATTCAGAATGCCTCGAGTGAACTGCTTGTAGACTACGGAGCGCACGCAGATCGGACGATAATTACGTCAGTTGGTAGTTGCCTGACGCTCGTGCGGCTCCACTATGGTGCATCAGCTCGAAAGTTTACGAAGACAGACTTCTCTTGGTGGTCTTCAAGCTCTCGGCTCCCTTAAGACTGTCACGGTTATGGTGCACGAAGAGGTCTATCGCTCGTCAATGTTGTCCATGACGGTATCTTCCCCAAGGCCGGAAAGAGAGGTGTAAAGGTCCCAGTTGGTGGTCGCTCTGGAATTCCTCTTCTTGAACTTCCCGGCCTTCTCTCCTTGACGCGAAAAACGGAACCTCGCACAAAGGCGCGGTGGTCCGATGCCGTGTAGAACTTGGGGACAACGGAGACGTCCGCCAGGCCACACTTCCGGTTGAAGATGATGTGTTCGATCTCGTTGTGGAACTGGCCATCGAGGATTCCCAGGTCCATCGTAGGGCGGATGCCTTTGGAATTATGAGTTTTGTGACCCCTATG
This sequence comes from Heligmosomoides polygyrus bakeri, assembly GCA_947359475.1. Classification (NCBI taxonomy): domain Eukaryota; kingdom Metazoa; phylum Nematoda; class Chromadorea; order Rhabditida; family Heligmosomidae; genus Heligmosomoides; species Heligmosomoides polygyrus. The sequence goes on along the minus strand of OX375868.1, from coordinate 49,938,290 downwards.
AAAGTGTGGTCCGGTCCATCCCTAAAGGCTCTTTTATGACCCTAAACCAAAGGGATGAAACGACGGCTGTCATTGTTACCAAATGCTGAAGGCAGTGGAGGGTTGCTCCGGGCGAAGCAGCCACACTCACCTCACCGCACTCTCCTAATGCGTCATAGTACTTATTTTTACTTTCAGACTTCAAGCTGTCAGTGACGCCCTGTCGGCGACAAGGAATACATCCTGCAGTGTCGCTGACGACTTGAGCTCAGCAAGACAAGTTGTCAATGTGACGTGACATGTTTTGGCTTTGATCTCTTTTCATTGACGTCATGGAATAGTCAATAGGAGGTCCGCAAGGGTTATCTGGACGGACGGATTTAGCCTACTTGGAGCAGACGCCTACCTTGGACGGCAGTTGAACCTAAACTTAAGAATCGGGAAACTCCCAGGCACACAGTAGACTTCCATTCTTCGGATCTATTGCGCTAGTAACGGAACATCTGGCCCGGATTAGTTGCGCCATTAACAAGATCTGTTATACGTTGTGTTCAAGGGGTGCAAATATACTTGCGTCCATATTCTGTTCCTATAGCGACACCGGCGTCTCAATTCTGATTCAGGGTGCATGAATTTCAAGTGTCGAATTAAAAATCGATAAGCTGTGATGAAGTTCCAGGAGGCGTTTATTCACGTCGAATTTGTCTGACTTCTTTCAACTCTTTTCTCTGAAGACGTGGCCCAGCGTCTCTGGCGCAGTTCCCAAGCACTTCACTTGTCATCACGCCTAACATATCTGACTTGCCCCTTACCGCAAAAAATACAATGATCTCATTCCCCTCCAGTTCAGTTGACAGTCCAGTCCCTTTGCCTCTCTAGTACTCTACTCTAGTCAAACAGAGCAGCACCTGGGCCAGATTCATCAATGACTACCCCGCGGGTATAAGGGGTATAGACACCCACGATGAAGCATCTTATCGCTATTCGGCATACCCCGCATACCCGCGGGTTTAATCGTTGATGAAGCCGGCCCTTGAAGGGCTTCATTCCCCTAACCTTGAAAGAGCCCCCATTTCTGCAAAGATGGGAGGACGAGTACGGAGAGGCTGCTAAAATTTCAGGGCCTAACCAAGCTGCGCAATATGAGAAGAACTAGGATGACTATCTGTACTTACAAAATCCGCACGCTTGCATCGAAAGCATACGTCGAGGACTTGATGGTGTAAACCCGAAAGATCAAGTGCGACTTCATCAGACTGACCGAGACAGAAAGACATCACATGCCGCCGACGACTCCGGAAAAGAACTGTTCCTCACAATATGCGACAGCAGGGGAGTAGACGGCAACCCCAAGATTGAGGCACAAGGTCGCAGGACGAAGTTCACATCGGAATCCACGGTTTGGAGTGGAACGAGCAAATCATGTTGATCAAAATCATCCATAGAAACTCACAATTCCAAAAGCGTTTCGTCCTACGATGGTTATACCAGTTGTACGGATAGCGGCAGCGTACAGATAGCGAAATATTTGAGGAATAACGCGATTCTACTTCTGTACACAATCCAGGATGACTCAGTGGCTAATCATTTGTATATAATAAGCAGGGAAAGGAGATAGGACTATTCATCACAACTGCATAGGACAAGTCTGGCGTACGCCGCTATGTTCTGACCATGGTAACCTGTTCCGCCCACGTACAGTGGACGGTTGAGGCCCCTTCTGTATTGGCATCGTCGTCGCCGGCGATACTACCGCTGGCGCCGAAACAGAGACATGTCTACATACAAAAATGTGCGAATAGCAGATCATTTAGTAGCAGTCGAACGACGTTGGCGGTTGAAGCGACAGCATGAAGGTGATTGGAGTCGGCTCAAAAATTGACGATGGGTAACGGCTTGTTGATCGTTGAAAGCGATGGGAGTGGTGGCGGAGTACGGCTTGTGGAGGGTTGAAGACAGCGTGAGTATTAGCGAAGAGCGGCGCTTGAAGACAGCAGGAGTCGTGGCGAAGAGAGGCTTGTTGAAGGTTGAAGACAGCGAAGAGGTGGAAGTGAAGGCAGTTTTATATGGACTGAAGGACTACGACGACGAGTTAATGGCTTGACTCCGGATTTTTAATTCCGAGTTATTGTCAATGTTTTGGCGACTATTTTCGGTAGTTTACGGGAATTATTATTCATCTCACTGTTTCCTTGGACTGATCATCATCGCCTCATCGCCTAGCTAATACTGCTACTCCCACAACTTTGCAACTTTGCGAGACTATTTCTCCCCGATATTCGACTTGTATTCCAGGGACGTGGAGGAAAACTTCGGAAATTTCTGCTCCCTTTCGTGCACAGACTGTTATGGTTCTGTTTATCCCACTGAGAACAGTCAGGAATTTGACACTCATAGCTGGAGTGGTTGGTTGAACAACATTTCCAGCACCTTCCGCCATCTGTTAGTATTTTGCTGCGTCTTGCTTGATCGGTGACCGTTCTGCAAATCATTCAGTTATGATTACCCCTATGCCAGAACAGACACTAACGAGTGGCGAGTACCGTCGCTGCATGGTGCACCTATCTCTTGATGGGCTCTGCGCGATGCTCTCTCTGCGACCCAACCTGTTCTCCACGTACGCTTTAGCGGCAATCTCTTTCTTTAAATGAACTATGAGGTCATCGATTGTTTGACTACCTTGAGAATGGCTTGATAGCAGAACTGGCTTGATCACATCGTGAGGAAATTTCGCTAGGATGATTTCACACCACACCAGGTCACAAGTTCTACGGGCTTGGGGTGGTTTTATTGAATGACATGGCCGTGCTTCGCTTCCAATTACATCATCAGCAACCGAATCCATTCGTATTTGAAAAGGATTACTTTCCATACTTTCAATCGGCTGTGACTGATTTGCTTCATCTCCTTCTGGACCAGTACTGCACGATGGAGCGTTCAGCAATATTAGGGACTCTCTGTGAGATGTAACCTAATTTTACGCTCATCGCGTCTCTCACACGTTTGGATTCCTCGTAACGTGTAGTTAGTTTATAAACTAAATTGTACGCACTAGCAAGTTCTCTACACAGCTGATAGTTATTCTCTAACTGCTCAATTTCTAGCATTATGTTTTTTATCAGACTTATTTTTACAAATTTTGTACTCCTCTCGAATCTCTTTATAGAGCTTTACGAGAGCCTCTTTTCATTCAATCGCATGCTTTTTACTGGACTTGCAAAAGCCTTACTGGACTTGCAAAAGCCTTTGCCTTTTACTTGCAAAAGCGCTGTAGTAGACTTGCATTTTTCGTATGTATTTTCGTCCGTTAGCGAATTCTCTATTCTTACCGTATACCCTGTGTATGTCAGTACAAGGTCTTTCAGCGTTGACGCGCTACTCATGATCGGGGTTATGTGGAAGTGCAACGCCATTTTATGCCGGAGTTCCCGTGTGTCTCTTTGAATTTAAGATCTACTACATCTAGTGTCTTGGACACTGGGAATTTCTTTCGGTGATGAAAGAAAGGTTTCTAGTACTATATGCACAGAAATTTGCTCCTCGTAATGAATACGGGAGTCTTGCGGTCACTTAATTAGAGGATGTGGTCGTAATTGAACCAACTCTAGGTGCGAACCGAGCGTAATTCTCTTAATTAGAGAATGCGATCTAAGTTAATATCAACTTTCGGCTTAAGACGTTGAACGCGAGAGGCTTACGATTCCCTTTAGTCTAGGGAATGCGATCTGGAATGGCGGAGTGGTGTTCTACCCCCGCCCTTTAAACAGAGGCGGGACAAATGTCTGCATCTCCACTATCTCGTAAGGCAGCCACTGGACTCTCGAGCAAGCCCAGGGGGTTGGGGTGGGCGGGCCAGGAGGACGAGGGGATAGAACGCTCGACTCCCATCTGGAATAGATCGACTTGCGGGCTGCGGCGGTGGCGCAGGGATAGTGCTCCTCCTCGTCAGGTGCGACGTCGTTAGTTCGGTTTTCATTGCTACCAGTTTTTTTCCAAATCATCACTGATCTTCCAAATGACCTTTTATTCCGAATTACGACACGAATCTGATTTAACAGCCGGGAAAACTACCACATACGTTTGTGAAAATGCTTGAAGGCAAAAACTGACATTTTTATTTACTATTTTGCACAATTTCCGAATCATATATCGAATAACTGTTTCAAGCAACCATGCAATTCACGGAGCAAAGCAAAAAATGTGTGAAGCAAAAAGTTAAGTAGAATGTATGGTGAGGAAGAACAAAATATCGTTGATCCACTGCACTTTGGACTGGTGTGGAAGCCCAGAATGTAGTTGATCTACTGCCTGCTTTTTCATCACTCACTATGTCCTTTTCACCAGCAAAGGTGGTGTCCATTCTTCCCGCTGAATTTGGGATGCCGGAAGACAACAATGCATTAACTCGTGAGGAGAAGACCGCTGGAGGGTTCGCAGCTATTCTACGCGACGGTGCTGCAGCTTCAGTTGATAGAATTGACGACAATTTGGGATCAGATGTGTCAACTGATGACGAGTCCAATTAGGACCATTGCAATGACGAGGGCGAAGAAAACTTGAACGTGGTAGTTTTCCCGGCTATTTAATCAGACACGTGCCATCATTTAGAACAAAAGGTCATTTTGAAGATAAATAATGATTTGCAAAAAAACCGGCAGCAGCGGGAACCGAACCAGCGACGCTCCACCCGACGAGTGTGAGCACTACCCCTGCGCCACCGCCGCGGCTGGTGGTCCACTCTTACGGAGCCCTGATGACTCACCACTCTCGCACCCGGTGTGTCGCACAGCCAGCCTGTGGTGAGGCCCCGATTTCGGCAGGCCATAACTCGCTCAGGAGTTTCACTTTGCAATTTTGGCACATATATTCGTAATCAGCATTCCGAGCCCTTTCTAACGATCCTGGTCCCAACTTGAAGTTCCATGGGAGGTCGAAACCCTTCCCTAGTTAGTGGTACTCCCATGTTCACTGCAGACGTCGGTGACGCGCAAAATGCGCGAAGCTCGTTTACGGGTCCGAACGTTAGATACCCCCTAGATACCTCGACTGGGCGCGCCTCCCTTATAGCCCCGCCCACGCGGACGAGTTGTCATGCGTCGGCCCTGCGACGATTAACGAACCATCAGCTGTTATGATCGATGTGATTGATGGGAGCTGATCCTGCGCTATATTCTTTCTGACTCTCCCGTTTTCATCGTTCGCTTTGTAGCCACGTGCTACTTCATGGAGGTATGTGCTTCTGGCTACAAGGACCCTTCTTGATAAGCAAGATGGTAGAATGCCTTCGAATGGGCACTCAGGTTAGAGTGGGCGAATTCTATACTTACATGTAAGTTGACCTACTCGTTTTTGTTGCCGTTTGTGATAGATCTTCCTTTGTTTTAACTTTACCAAATTTCAATATTCTTCGTGAAGTTATCATTCTGTTCATTTTTAATAGTCCATTTTAAGTGAAATTACGATATTTTTCTAAGCAACAGTGCCAGATGCACGCTTAGAGTGTGGGGTCCATAGCGCTTTCCTAAACTCGGAACCCTATCGAATAAAGTTATTCAAGATATCCAACTATCTTCATAATTTATATGTGAATGTGCTCAAGGTTCTTATTTTAAAAGTTCTTGGACAAGCTCGCGTGATCTTTTGATGTTTCGATGAAATGGACCCCCGCCCTAGGCTTGCACGCAGTGCCATATTGGTCCCTCATTTCCAGGTTGGTCACCTGTATTGGAATAATTGCTTACTTGTCCTTTGCGTTCGCCGGACGCCGTGACCCGTTGTGCTCCTCGCACTTTATGGTCTTTCGCACCTACATTAGCTGTCCTAAAGAGATGCTTTAGGCGTCCTTTGCCTGACATAACAGGCGCGATATGCTTGGGATCAAAGTACAGGGCAAAGTACGCACATTGGTTGGAGAAGTCGAAAGTGTCAGAGGTCTATAAGTAGATCAACTATTCGACCGTTAATTACTTAGGGTAGCACGTTTTCAAACCGCTACTGTGATAACACCGTCGCGGTACTATCACATACTTAGATCACTGCTGGCATCATGTAAGCTTTATGGTGATTAATAATCGGGCTACGTGACTACGGAGTGGCAAATACATTGTTTGAGACCATCCTTAGTGGAACATTTTGAGAAGAAATACTATTTAATGGTAGTATAGCTTCAGTCGATAATACGTCTTCGACACGTCTTCTGAACCCCGACGCACTTTGGATGATGTTCGCGACAGGTCTTCTGAACCCAACCCCTATGCAGGGGGGGGAGGACAGGCCTTCTTCGGGGAGCCCTGGATTTTTAAGCACTTTCCTCGCAATTTCAACTGGTGTGGACTTCGTCTGAGGGGATCAGCATGTATATCTTCAGTCACATTCGCAGTTATAAACGCCAGAAATAATATAAAAGGCAGGGAGGTTTCAACTTCGGCAGGGCTCGTAGAATACACCAAACTTCTACGGTTTGTTAGTATACATGGGTTGGTCAGAAGTTCGGTATCAAGCGGTCATCATGCGCCCATTCCCTGTGCTCGTGTCAAGTAGTTCGATATTCAGCAAAACTCTAGCTTCTTTGCAACGAAGCTGCTTTGCACCTGAACTCCTTAGGAAACGTATAGGAATGCTGTGAGCTTGAGTTTGTGTAGAAGTTCCGAGGCGAATGTGAAAACAAGATCGTTTTTTAGACCTCGCCAAGTTCAGCTGAAGTATGTCCACATATATACAGCAAATGCTTTTCACAAATGCTTCATTTCATCAGTTCAGGATCGATGTGTAGATGTAATGCGCAATGTGGAGGTTCAAGACGTACAAGACCTGTCTGACGGAGTGAGCTTATCGCTCAACAACGGCAACAGTGTGGAGTGCGATTTTTATGGGCGACTGGAGTAATCCCTAGCACAGGTGTTTGGAAAGCTGGTTGCGAAGAGGTGAGGGCTGCTCACTATACTTTAAACACGTTTGAGTTCAGTAACGTCGGCTTCGTCTTCAAGGGGCTAGAGCTGAAGGTAATCCTGGCTTTATGTAATTATGCTCATCTGCACTCGACGACCGTCCCACCATGATTGCTGTTGAGTTCAGTGTCGGAACTGTACTAGCATTGCCTAGTGCAATCGGCTTGTGCACCCATTCTACCAGGTAAGATGGAAAATGCATTCGAAATGAAGGCACCTGTATCTATGTATACCTTGTATCTTATGACTCCATTGGTCAAAAAGAATCGGCGCTTCTTCGTCTACAGTTGAGGGTTGTTCGGATCGTCGATCGCAAGATTGACCTCAAGTTCTGAAAATCGAAACCGCTTACAATAGGTTACAGTAGGTGTCAAAGTGGCAGAGAAAAGGTCATAGATTCCGAAAAATCCCGGTTGGGATTATTTGAGATGCTATTCACGTTTCTGAAATTCGCCTTTGATGAGAGATCACGGTGGGTTACCCTACGGGGCTGAGGTTTCGTTAAGGTCATGAAGTTCATCTAGACTTCACGTAGAACGGTTGTTTGGGTACTGATCTTGAAGTGAAGGTGAAGTTTGTTGTTGATATTACGTTATGTGGTGGTGGTTACAATATTGACTTAATTCGTAGTTACCTATTTTTCCAGCTAACTGCGAGCTGTAAACAATAAAGCACGAAAATGATACTTTAGCAACCGCACTTCAATTTCATAATCAGCGCCGCAGATAAAAGGTTTGTGCAAAATATTTAGTCGCCTTGATTCAGCCATACCCGTTCGTAACCTACGAAAGTCGGCCGAAATTTCGAAACAGGCTTCAGGTTCGTGAGCTGCGCCTCACGTAACCTCGACACCAAAAGATGAAAAAACGTTTTCCATCTTCTGGTGTCGAGAAAGCATAATAGGATAGTAATTTGAGAGAATTATGCTGTTCAGTTCAGTAGTGTCTTGAGTTATCAAAAACATCTTCGACTATATCACAACGCGATTTAGTAGACCTGATGACGAGCACTTGGTGCGTTTCGCAAAATCAAAAATTAAAGCCGAATATTGCGTGCATTCCTACAATACCGCCCGCGTCGCGCGGTCAAAAAGACGGTTTGCGACGGAAAAATCCGTCGCAAACCGTCGCATGCTCATAACTACTTCAATTTTGAGTTGTTTCAGAAACAGTTGGTACCATTCGATTCGTCTCCTCGAGATCTATAAAACCATGTACAAACCTTACCACGCCACTGCGTTTTCGCTGTGGGTGGCCTAAAATAATAACTGCAGAAGGCTTTTGCGATTGAAGCACCTTATTTTCCAGGACGTGCATGTGACTTGCAGTGCTTTCGGAGTATCTCAAGCATGGCGTGCGTTGTCAGTCATGCCTGGAATGTTCCGAGAGTGCGCCGTGCAAAATGCATGTAGGATCGAACCTATCAGTCGAATGGGCGGCGGAAGTATGCTCACTGGGTTTCTATCTTCACTTTCTGGAAAATGTAAAGCCTTCAAGAATATTTTGAAACGTTTAGAAAATTTTTTCAGAAATTTCCAGACGCTCTACTCGGGAATTGCTTCAATCTGTCCCGGCGAGACTTACGAGTGCACCGTGTGGAATGCGTATATAGAGATGAACCTATCAATCAAGTGGGTTCGACAACTGGTAGAGTGAGCGTTTGGAGAATTCTGTCATAAATGTCCAGCAGCCCTACTAAGGAATTACTCTAATGCTGTCCAGCTAGCCTTTAGAGTGCATCGTGAACAATGCATATAGATTGCACGCGCGGGCGTGTTCGGAGCGCAATAACTCTTTCGAGTTCAAATCGTTTCGGCTGCGACTCGTAGGTCTTATAGGCAGTGAAACGTTGTAGCAGCACACCAAATTAGAATGGTGTAGCTTGAAAAGTGGCAATGTTACAGGGGTGCGAAAAGGCAGGTGAGGCTTGTGTGACGCATTTTTTTCCGATTTCGGTGGACCACTGCCTGGAAGATCCGACGAGCAAACGGCCTTGAAACGCGCAGACAAACAGAGAGTTTCAGATGCTTCGCTATGACGTGCTCAGAACTCCTCAGCTTCCTAAACTTCCTTAGCCTCAGCTGGCAGTTTACAGCGGCGGAAGATAGCGGTTAGAGTTTATTGCGCTCTTACTCGCCCAGGTTTGATTGTTCGACACTAGCAGTGGTACCGTTCTGTTCAGCATGAGAAGCGCTATCGAATGGTGTCAATTTCGACCGATTCTGGGAATATCGGCTTTTTGACAATGGCATCAAAGGCGAGGCTACTCAAAGGCGCGGCAGAAGGTCGATGACGTCATCGAAAACCGATATCATCGTTTTGGACCATGCTTGACACCGTTCGATAGAGCTTTTCATGCTGAACGGAATGCTGTTATTTTGAGTAGGAAAAACTGTAATATGGGCGAGTAAGAGCGAGGAGAACATCGACCGTTGTTGTGCTAAATTGACGCGCGGGCGTGTTCTGAGCACGAGAACTCTGTAATATTTTAACCTTTCCGGTTGCGGCTTGTAAGTTTTGTAGGCAGTAAAATGTTCTAGTAGAGCTCTAAAACGCAGCGATGTAGCTTATGACTGGACACAGTTACAGCGGTGCGAAAATGCAGGTTAGCCTTGTGTGACACGATTTTTTCCAGTTTTTTCCAAATTCAGTCGACCCCTGCAGGAAGACGCAGAGAGCTAATAGCCTACAAATGCACAGGCGAGCAGAACGCTTAAGGTTGTTTACGATAGCATGCTCGCAACTCCTTAGCTGATTAACACATTCGCGACCGGAGCGTTTTCGCGCCCAGTGCGCGCGACGGCCCGCGGCTTTTTTGGCGCGTGCGTGTGTACACTCATTTGCAGGCGCTGAGTCTTAGAAAACGTAACTGTTGACTCAAGAAAAGTCTAGAAGAACTGCACAGCTTGCTATAAAAAATTGAGTAGCAGTCTGGGAAGAGATATTGCCAAGAAGAAAGTATAGTCCATACGCGCTCCACCAGTTACTAAAAATATGTTTGTTTGAGATGCTCCAACGATGGGAAGTGTTCTTGTTAAAAGTTTGTTCAATGTCATAATCATTCAGGGTCTAGGTTGTTTTATTTAAGAGTTCAATTCATATTTCATCTTTGGTTTGTGCATTAATTCTGGTCTAGAAGTATGTGCGCTTATTGTGTTTCAGTAATGAAAAAAGTTCTTGTCTTGTTAGTTACGATAAAGCCAATCATTTTTCTGTCTACGCGAACCCAACATTTTTTTGTTACTATAATTTGCGAATTTGAGAAGAAAATTGAACAAAAACGTCAACAAACAAAGTTCTTTCCAAAACTCCCCCGTCCACTCAAATGAGTGGACACCGTCCGTGGCGCACTCTCCGCTGTCCACTCATATGTGTGGACATGGTCGCGAATGTGTTAAACTGCCTTAGCACCAGCTTCCATTTTAGGGCGGCGGAGTTTTAGTGTTGAAGCTTCCTGCGCCATTATTCGCCCAGGTTTGAGTGTTCAACACTCGCAGTTTTACCTTTCTGTTCGACATGAAAAGCGCTATCGAATGGTATCAATTTCGACCGATTTTGGAAATATCGATTCTTTTACAATTTCCCATCGAGGACGGGGCGCTCCAGGCCGAGCCTGCGCGGACGATGACGTCATCGAAAATCGATATTTTCGAAATTGGCCAAACTTTCTCGTCAAAAATCATCTAGGGGTTATTTGGGGCGCTGATTATGAACCCGACGTCCGTTTTTGAAAATTCCGCCGATTTCGGTAGATTTTGCATATTTTTTCAGGATAATTGGAGGTGGTCGGGTCAGGGTCACCGATCTTGCTCAAACTTCGTATAGGGGCGGGACTTATTCGGGGTGCCGAACACGATGCCGAAGTTCATTTGGACGCTTACGGGAGGAGACCGCCCATACGATAACTGAGGGTGATCGGTGGTCCTGACACGACCACCCTCAAACGAGAAGTAACCAAATGAAATCGGCGGAATTTTGAAAAACCGACCTCGGATTCGTAATCAGCTCCCCAAATAACCGCCTAGATGATTTTGGACGAAGTTTCCACGAGGAAATTTGTCCAATTTCGAAAATATCGGTTTTCGATGACGTCATCGTCCGCGCCGGCTTGGCCAGTGGCGCCCACGTCCTCGATGGGAAATTGTCAAAAATCGATTTCGTTGAAATTTGTCGAGAGCGACACCATTCGATAGAGCTTTTCATGGTGAACGAAACGGTATTATTGGGAGTGTAGAAAACCCAAATGTGGGCGAGTAAGAGGGCAGGAAACTTCAATCGCAAAGTCCGCCGCCCTAAAATGGCAGATGGGGCTAAGGCAGTTTAGGTAGCTGGCGAGTTGCGAGCATATCGACTTAAAGCACCTTAGGTGTTCTGCTCGTCTACGCATTTGTATGCCCTTGGCTCGTCGTGTCTTCGCGCAGTGGTCGACCGAAATGCGAAAAAATTTGGTCGCACAAGCCTCACCTGCACTTTCGGAGCACTGTAATTTAGTCCATTCATGAGTACACCGTTCTGCTTTAAAACACGTCAAGAACATTGTACTGCCTACAATGTCCTTGAGTTGCAGCTGAAACGATTTGATCCTGATAGTTATTGAAGCTACGAACTCGCCCGCGCGTGCATTTGCGAGTGGTCGCCCCACTGCATTGATAGGTTCTATACTATATGCATTTTTCACAGCGTACTGTAAAGTCTCGTCGGGACAAAATACAGCAATTCCTGAGTAGGGCGGGCGGAAATTTCTAATCGAATCTAATTTCAAACGGTCCTATCGTATATGCATTTTGCACGGCGCACTCTCTCTTCTCGCTTCTTAAAACCTCTACATTTGTATAAGCTGCTGTCAGTGTGTGCACTTAAGCACCTAAAGAGGGCAAGCGTTGCTGTTTAGCACGACATTTGAACCGCTTCCGCTCACTCGATTGATAGGTTCGATCCTACATGCATTGTGTAAGCACACTCCAAAGGCTCGTCGGACTGCCTGGAGCAAATCCTAAGTAGGACGGCCGAGAATTTCATATAAAATTCTCCAAACGGTGCAAGATAGTCTTTTATAGACTTTACATTTTCCGTTAAATGAAGATAGAAACCCAGTGGGCATGCTTCTGCCCATTCGATTGATAGGTTCGATACTATATGCATTGTGCACGGCGCGCCCTCGGAACATTCCAGGCATGACAGAGCACTGACAACGCACGCCATGCTTGAGATACTCCGAAAACACTGCACGTCCTGGAAAATAAGGTGCTCCAATTGCAAAAGCCTGCAATTATTTTTTTAGGCCACCCACAGCGAAAACGTGGTGGCCTGGTAAAGTTTTATACATGATTTTATAGAACTCGAGGAGACAAATCGAATGGTAGCAACTGTTTCTGAAACAACTCAAAATTAAAGTAGTTATGAGCATGCGACGGTTTGCGACGGATTTTTCCGTCGCAAACCGTCTTTTTGACCGCGCGACGCGGGCGGTATTGTATATTCTAAAGCGTTAGTTCGTCATTTTTCTATTTTGCATCCTTTTCGGTTATCATCTTTCTTAATCCCGTAACTAGTACTATATACAATTTTCACGTCAAATTGGACAATTTTCAAATGAAAATGAACACTTTTTGAATCAAATTGCACACCGTTCTAAGCAAGTTTGACCTTGTTAGAATAATTTTTTGTTCTAGGAATACTTAGTGTGACTTTCTTTGAAAAATTTCGATTCACCTACCCTAATAAGTGAACACACGTATTGAAATTTTATAAAAAAAATACTCCGTTGCACACGCCGTGTATCGTGTACAACTGCCCGTTCTTCTCACGCTGGTTCGGATGCGTCGAAAATATGCCATCCGCAACCAGCGTGTCCAGACCGTTCTGACATGCCTTCTGAAAAAATATATAATGTGTGGGACTCTCGATTAGTGGTGATGAACATAGCCTGATAACCTTCTCCGATAAATAATTGTGCATGTCATCGGTCTGAAACTGCAAGAAGCGGGAACCGTCCGCGTTCGTTGACAGGTAGTCTGGTATGTGCTCCATGGTGACTGCACTTTTTAAGTGTTGACGGAGGTTCCTTAAAGAAAGCAACTGGTTAAGCATAGTAACACATCTCAGTGCTATTCATTGGCATACCTGCGAATCGTAACGCGACACCTTTCATAATCACTGAAGTTCACCAGCGTGGCCTCCTTGTCCCTCTCCGCTATAAAATTGCCACTTTCGCAAAAGAAGCTTGGCTCTCATCTGATGAGCAACTGCTTACCTAACCTCTCCGACCTCTCTGTTTCATAAAAGAGGTTACCGTACTCCTTGTACTGGTCGTGGGTTGCATATTTCGGGTCGCCTCGCCATTCTTGGCATTTCTAAGCATTATTTTTATACCATCGACAAAAAAATATGGTACTAGATAAATCATCACCTCGTAAAAGGTGCGCTGACTTATCCCGTTGGTCCACTTCGTTGGAATGCATGTATGCCTGAGGCCACACGGGTTGCTGGCAAACTCCAAGTCGTGCACTATCTGAAACAGTGACATCATGGTCTTTCTCACGCAGTAACCGAAATAAAACAAGCCCAACTTCACTCCTGTGAACTTTCCAGCCTTTTTACAGCCTATGCATCTGTAGATCTTGCTGTTCTGGTGTCGCTTATGTAGCGAAAATGCGTAGCAGGTCTGCCTGCCAGAAATTTTGTGCACAAGTACGGTGTGTTGCCTGTACTTGCTCCTCTCAGGCAGACCATAGAAGTGACTCTCTAAAGCTCTTACACTATCAGTAATGTATCTCTAAATCATACACAACGACGAATCATCTGCATAAAAACGAGTAAAGCATGTGGACTCCAGCTTACCGCCGTTTTCGCTAGACTGCAGTTGAGATGTCCCTGGCTCCTCTAAAAGGATAGGAATTGAACTCTTGAATACATAGTGGTTGGGAAATCTAAACAAAGCAATAACTCGGCGCACCCTCCATGGGTCTAGCCTCTTCTTCATCATCACTGGAGCTCGGCTGGTTCGTATCCTCCAACTGGTCTGCAATTCATAGATATGTGCTTTCTCCGGAACCTATGATGGTGCTGTAACTTGAAATTGTAGAAATTGGTTGACATTACGGTACATCTAAGAGGTTGAACCCATGATCATCCCACCTTTGTTGTGGTAGTTGGTGCGTACTTCATACACTAATTCTTCAGCTGTCTCTGTAAGATGCATGGTAATACTTGTAGTGCAAGCCTTTACCAAAGAATCACATTACCAGATCTATGCTCGAGCAGTGTTGCGCTGTCGAGCCGTGATATGCAGTCCAGTTCTTTCTCAGATAAATCGATGGGGACCGCACAGAAGCCGCCATCCGACAGCTTGATGACGACATGTGGGCCAGAGGGCATGTAAATGGTTGAGCTCTCTCAAGTGCGCTGCGAACGTTCGTCATAGTTTTGCTAATTGCTAATCCATTTCCAGGGTTCCATGCCTTTTATATGCATGTGGAAAAGTACGATCGAAATTCCCCAAGCCCCGAGGTTGAAAACCTCTAAGTGAGAGGAAAGCCCTGAGGCCAGTGACTAATTAGGGAAAGCTACATCCAACTTCCCTCAGGGGGAGCTCCATTGAGGGAGCAAGAATAGCAGATCGACGGATTAGGTCGCATATCCCTGAGCGATAGTCGACGTCGACCAGATTTCCACAGCGCAGCAACTGCAAAAACTCAAATGGAACTTAAACTTCCAAATTTAGTTGAACTAATCAAAATGGTGATGCAAATTCTACAAAAAGTCTTGATCATGCGGAATTTCCAAAAAACTGTTGAATAATCAAGCCTTGAAAAACCCTGTTATCATAAGATATTGCCTCCTGCTGTTAGACGCCATGTGGATCTTTGAAGCCAGACAAATAATCTCCCTGAGTTTGTTATGACAGACAGCAGCAAGCAGAAACAGTTTCTACTATCACTACATGTTGCCCACAGAGTGTATACGCGCACTGAGCGCTTGTAGGACAACTGTCTGCAGCACGACTGAACTTGTGTAGCTGATGTTTGCTTGGAGTTCATGTTGGTGTGAATCTTGCCCTTACAATCTTTCCGTGGTCACTCAGCCGGAAAAATTACGGCTTATTTGCATTTTCTGTTAACATGAGGGAGATCTGAAGTGGTGAATGCTATGGTTCTATCTCGGCTTTCTCCCTACGTTTGAGTGTAGAGAGAAGGGTGAATCACTTGAATCATATTTGGATGTCTTTTTGTCTGTAAAACTGGTCTACCGAGGGTGACTGTCAGTTTTGATGTGGAAAGACAACAATGAATAATTTCTTTAAAAACATATTTATTCATACAAGACAATTAAATTTCGCTGACTTAATATTTGGTTGTTCCTTTAAAAGGTGAGGAACGTCGTGGACAAATCTGTGTCATCAGAAGTCACCGGTGCCATCTGTTCTCAACGTTATTTTTGGAAGCAGGGATTGATGTGATTGTAGGTCTTATGCAGATCAACTTAAGTTGGGCAGTCATCACGTAACGTGTCCGAAGGTCGAGCTGGCTCTGAACGATGCTCCGGGGTCCTCCACCTTTGATGACCTCTTGAAGGGCGGCTGCGCATTCGCAATGATTGAAGAATGTCGCATCCGAGGCCCTTAAAAACACGTCTTTTGCTCACTCAAGAATAGCAAGGATTCCTGTTATCAATTTGGACTTACCAGGAGATTCGCTTCTTTATGACAGGATATCTCGATCCACAACTATAAACCAAAACAAACTGAAGCATCGTGCTACACATTTGGCACAGCTCACACCAATACCTCTAATCGATGCACCAAAAAACACCACATCTGTTTGACTATGTATCGCTATGTTTTGCAGTGGACATGAGCCGCGAGTTCTATTAGGGGGGGGGGGGGCAAAAGTAATGAGACACCCCATGCCGTGTCCATAGATCTCGTGGCTGGAGTCTGGTTCCGTGCTTATCGTATTTGTACGTTTGTATGCTACTTACTGAAGGCCATCTGAGAAGTTACCACTTCCGCCCTTTCCAGAAGCATGCCAAAACCCCAGCCTGTCTCATGCCGAAACCCCGGTCTGACGAGTCGACCTGTGTCGCGCAAATCTCGCCCAATTCCCAACCCCGAGCAGCCTGGGCTCAATATTCACGCAAGATGAGAAGTACGTCTTCTACCTTAACCCTACCAAGCAGCGAGTCTGGGTGAGGTCTGGTGACCTGCCACCGACCTTCGTTCGGTGGAATGTTCACGGCGAGAAGCACCTTTGGAGCTTTTGGGTCTGCGCCCGTGGACAGGTTTACCGAAAGCTGTTCCTCAAGAGCCCTACGATAAACTCCAAGGCCATGGTGAACGAAATGGAAGAGGTGGGCCGGCGACTCGCTCTTATTCATTCGCAGCGCTTCAAGAAGGTTCTCCTCATCGACAACGCCGCACCCAATGGGGAACAAGTAAGCACGGATAAGCTTGGCTGCTGGGCTACGTTCACATGCCTCACCCACCGTGTTCGCCGAACATCTCTCCATGCGACTACCACTACTTCTTGAGCCTAAAGGACTTCCTGGTCGGAAGGGACACAAGAATCCAAGCAGTACTTGACAACCATATCAAGCTGTTGATCAACACCAGGCCCAAGCAGTTCAGGAAGGATGGGATCAGGAAGTTGGCTGAGCGATGGCAGCAAGGTCACTGCCCTTAATGGCAAATACATTCCTCAGCACCGTTGAGTTGTAAATGAGTTATGGAGAGATAAAGATTTTTTTCAATTTGTCTCATTACTTCTGCTCCCCCCCCCCTAATAGTTCAGAAGGGTGCATCTGTCCTAGGGTTAGCGGCACACATTCGATCTCTCCCTCGAAATAGATAATCATTTTCATTAGCGTCTGTCCCGCTTGGTGGCGGGGTCCGCTCTTCTGGTGTGGTGACGCCAGTTCTCCCGATAAATACTTGATCAGGGTGCACACCAGCCATCTTTAAGTCCAAGTGCAACGTATCTAGCCAACGTTGCTTCGGTCGTCCCCTGGGCCACTTTCCGGGGACCTCAAGGTTCAGGCCAATCTTACGGACGGTGTCGTGGTTAGCGCGAAGGACATGGCCGTACCATCGAAGACGAGCTTCGCGCAGCTTCTCGGCTATCGGGGCGACACCGAACCTCTATCGTATGGCGTCGTTGCGAACGCGGTCCAAACGCGTAACACCAGCCGTCCACCGTAGCAGTTTCGTCTCCACTACACTGAGGCGGCTTTCAATTCCTTCGTCACGGGCCAGCACTCAGCACCGTACGTCGCTACTGGGCGGACGACTGTTTTATAAACCTTCGATTTGAGGTGCTCAGGTATTGTCCTGTCGCAAAGCACCCCAGCCAGCGAGCGCCATTTGGACCAGGCTGCACTCACGCGCGCGTTCACCTCCAACTTTAGGCTGCCATCAGACGTGACCGTTGATCCGAGATACTTGAAAGATGTAACTCGTGAGAGCTCAGTACCATTGATCTTAATAGATCCGTGCTCATTCACATCCGTCATCAAGTATTCCGTCTTTTTGATGTTTAGCTTGAATCCGAACAATGCCAAGCGATCGCATCACGCCTGTGCCTGTCGCTCGAGTTCGGTTTTATCTTCACATGCAAGCATGACGTCGTCAGCATACAGCAACGTCCAAGGTGCCGCCATTTGGAGATCTCGTGAGATTGCATCCTTCACGACGACGAAGAGCAGTGGGGATAGCGCAGATCCCTGATGCACCCCTACAGAGATGGGAAATTCCGTCGAGGTGCCCGCTGGCGCTCGCACTCGACTCCTTGAGCAAGAGTACAGAGTGCGTACCCACTCAATAAGCTCTTCAGGAACACCATGTTCTCGCAACGCGTACCATATAACATCTCGCGGAACGCGGTCGAAGGCATTCTCCAAGTCCAGGAAGGCAAAATGCACCGGTTTCTGTTTCTCGTGGTGCTTCTCTAGCAAAAGACGAACAGCGTGAATGGCATCAACAGTGCAACAGCCAGAGACGAAACCACACTGATTCGTGGAAAGCTGGACGACATCCTGGATACGTCCATCGACAATTCGCTCAAAGATTTTCATGGTGTGCGAAAGAAGGCGAACTGGACGGTAACTAGCGCAGTCCGCAGGACTGCCCTTCTTCTTCCAAATCGGGATGGTCGTGCTTTGTTGCCAGCTCTCCGGCGCTTTCTTCTCAGCAACAAACTGATTGAAAAACTCTGTCAGCCAGTCAGCAGGGCACCAGCCCGTCGACTTCCACACGTCAGCTGGCAGGTCATCGGGACCAGTGGCTTTGCCTGACTTCATCTTCCTCAGAGCTGCTTCGGTTTCGCTCACTGTGATCTTCTGAACGGGGCCGTATACAGGAGATGCAAAAGGAGTAGCAGGATGGTCAAACTCAACATTCGAGATTTCCTCGAAGTAGTCGTGCCATCGCTTCACAGCCCTCTTACGATCCATCAGAAGACGTCCGTTGTCGTCGTTAATGCCAAAGAACTTCTCGATGTCTTCGGCTTGGCGACAGCGAGCTTTCACAAGTCGGTAAAGATAACGCTCACCATCGTGCGTTACCAGTTTTTCGCTCACATCAGCGTAGTGCGCGGCTTTAGCACCGGCCACTGCCTTCTTTGCCGCTTTCTTCGCTTCTCGATAATTCCGCCAATTATGGACTGTTTTATCACCGATGAATACGTGATAGAGCCGTTTCTTTTCTCGGACTTTCTCTCTGACATCATCAGTCCACAGCCATGCCTGCTTGTCAACCCAGCGTCGTCCAGGCTTCGTTGTCCGAGTTCGAGGCGTGCAGCCCGGGTTATCGCATCGGTAGCATCCTTCCAGGTTTCGTCGACAGTTGTCACCGTCGGCAACCGAATGCGAGAAATAACTGCCGCTTCCTTCTCTCTCAGTCGCCACCATTTGATTCTAGCCGACTCGCATCGCTTGGCATGTTTACACCTCGAAGGTGTGATCTTCAGCGAGCAGATCAGTGGACGGGGTTGCGTGGCAACCGTCTCATACGGACGGTCTTCGCGTCTGTGACAAGACCTTGGTCGCGACGTCTAACAAGGACATAGTCAATCTACGTTTTAGCGTTCCCGCTATAAAACGAGATGAGGTGGGAGTCACGCTTTCGAAATTTGGTATTCACGATGGTGAGATCATGTGAGTCTGCATACTCAAGTATACGCTCACCATCGACGTTGCGCGACCCATATCCAAAATCATCATGACAGCAGAATTCGCCCTTGGTTTGCTCGGAACATCCTGTCTGCGGAGCAGACGCAGAAAAGAAATGGCATCGTCGCTCTTCTACGGCGACAACAATCTTCGTCAAGCGGTCATCGAAACGTTCTACGCTTGCAATCGCGTCACGGAAACGTTCGGAGACGATCATACCGATACCGCTGGTGGTCCTGGGACTGCCGCACAGAACGGCTTTGAAGCCGCCGCCAATGTCCCTCGACTTGCAGCAGGACCACCTCGTCTCCTGCACCGCACAGAAATCTATCTTTCTTCGCTCCAGTGCTTCAACCAACTCGCACGAGCGGCCCATCAACGTACCCACATTCAACGTTGCTACGCGGGTCTTGCTTACGTTCGGGACCTTCGGACTAGCTCAGTTGCTCCCCCCCCCCCGATGCCGTCCTCGCATCAGGGACCCTCGCATACTTTTCACACTCGCCGGACTTTGCGAGTGCGCGTCGGCTCCCGCGGACGCCGTAGCATTATCTCGAAAGCTCTTAAACGTCATCAACCATATGATGTGACACAGGATGTTCAGGTGAGGGACGTTCTGCCTGAAAGCGGCGCGGGCAAAGACACGGGACAGTGCCTGCGGAGCCAATTAGCGTCGACTCGCGCGGTGACACCCGCCGCTTCGCGCTCAGCCAGACAGCCCTTGCCGCGGAGGCGATGGTGACCCTGCCAACCACGAGAGCCCGCAGGTCGACCAGATTTTGTGTGATTGACAATCGATAGAGGGAGGGAAGGCTCAGACGGCTTGCAGTGGCAGTCCAGAATATGGGATTGGTCAGATCCCTACCATCTCCCATATTAGAATTTCGAGCTCTATCAAATGAGCCAGGAAAGAATCTTGCCTCAATAACCCTTACTACAATTTTCTTTCAGGCGGTGTTTAAGTGTCGTTAAATATCAATTTTTATTTATATCAGAATTAACTACAAGGCATGCTTTCAGGCTACTTATGTGAACTCTACCATCCCGCTTTATATCCTGTCTAAATAACCTTTAAAGCGGCTTTTTAGGCGTTTATTTTCGTTAGGTGTAAGTTGTTATTTATGCCAGAATTAATTGCAAGGCATGCATCCATACTACTGATGTAAACCCTCCCATCTCCTGTACCAGATTTTCGAGCTTTATCGAATGATCCAGAAAATAACCTCGCCTCAACAACCTTTAAAACGAATTTTTTCATGCGCTGTTTTTTTCGCTAAATATCGGTTTTTATTCACATATATTAGGATTAAATGCGAGACTTGCTTCCAGGCTAAAATTGCATTTCTAATTGGAATCCTGCAATGCTGTGCAAATTGCAAAAATTTGCATTATTGCAATTTGCACAGCATTGCAGGATTCCAATTAGATAGACGAGAGATCTTTTAACAGAAGCTTAAAGCATTAGTTTCAGCATTAGCATTAGTTTTTTTTGACATCTCTTTAGAATTTCGTAACTGATTTTTCTATGGAACTTATAATGCACATATCGCACATTTTGAGGCTGTGGCTGGATACGTGGTTCATCAAATTTAATGTTCACCGAGAATGAATTTCGTCATACAATACTTCAAATTGCTCGTAAAGTCGTTTGTGGCTTCTAGCAGTATTTTGACCTCGCGCCCCACAGGCAATGTAACTGCATATCCAATGTCTCCTCCACCAATTAACGAGTTAGGAAACACTCATGAAATGCTTAAAAAAAACTGGAGTACTTTGGTGTTCTTAGGAGGTCCACCGATTATCAAATCGAACTCGCTGTGATAACTGTGAACATGCGTCAGCGTCACGACATAGAAGCAAGCAGTTTCCAGTGGCACCACGTGGAGGAACGGACATCGCCACCTCTCCCTCGAAATAGATGCGACAAGAATTACCCCGCAAGACCTGCAAGCTTGTTTCGCTCGTACTAATTTGTGCATCCGTTGGAAGATGGCATTAGCAGCATGCGCGACCTCATGCTAACCGTCCTCTCGCACCGCGTAAACTCGTCCGATCTCATAGACTCGCTCCGCCCTTCAGCCATATCGGTATCGGAGATGCTACGGCCATGCTCTGTGTGGATAAGAAGGCAGCGGCCGCAAGATAGTTCTTAACTTCGAGATAATAGGAAAACGGCCTGGGAGCGCCCAACTCGGCGCTGATCAGAAAGACTTGAAAGTTGCTAGTGTCCACCCTGATCTAGCGCTGGATCGGGAAAGGTAGCGTCATGACATCAGAATAGCGGAGCCCGCCAAGAAGCGCGACAAATGCTGAAGAGTGAGAAGAAGAGGACGAAGGAGAATAAAGAATAAGAATAAGAAGATTCAATACATGCAGAGACACCAAACCTATTCAGCTCTCAGGCTAGAAAGTATTAGTCTATATTATACTTGTTACACTCATAAAACAAGGATTGGATGAGTATCGCTGAAAGAATGATGCGTCAAGTCACACAGTGACCTTCCAGACGTTTCCAGCACAGATGCGGCATTCCTGCCTCGCTGGATGTCCTGGAATCTTCTGGCATGTGTATCGCCCGCCCTCACACATGTAGTTGCCAGCCCATCATCGTGTTTCTTGAACGCATGAGGAATCGCTTGCACGGTGGCTATAGGTCTTACCGGCCTGACACGCCCTCATCAGTACAAGAGCCCTTGACCGTCCTGGCGGCCCGTTGTTCCCAGACCAGATACCTTGTCCCACGTTTTGCACGCAATTAGGACCGCTGGAGAGATCGATCATCGCGCTCCAGCGCTAATATCGCCACGCGACTGCACGCAGACGACACTCGAACCGGCCCGTTGCACGTGCAATTCTCCGAAGGTTCCTTGTGCCGTGCATGCTCTGCTCGTTCTTGGCGTTGTACTTGCTTCTGCTTCGGGTGGTGCAGTGCGAGCGGAGAGGAGTTTCTGTCACCGACTCTTCAGTCATGAGTATTGAATGGAGTCCACTTCACTGCTTTATACTCTCGCTTAAAGCCACAGGAGTAGCGACGAGTTGTCCGGGATGAGATTGGGCGAGTTTTCGCACTGTATGCAAGCGGTCTTTGTGGGACGCAACAAATGCATCAACGAACATTCGACGAAAGCTTACCAGCCTTCATTGCGCTCCATTTTTCGTCACTACTTCTGTGGCCTTATCGCTAGACCGAGTCTTTTATAACGACAACTTTGAGTTTACATCATAACTCAAGACACATCTAGACTTGCTGGCTGACGCTAGGGTAGAACTACCAGTTATGGAAAATATGCAGATTGCCCCCCCCCCCCCCCCTCCCCACCCACCCCTCTGCACTTGCTCCGAAGTGGACTTACTATGTCTCGTGATGGTTTCCATTTTTCCCCTCAGGAATATTGTATGTATTGACTCAGTACCTCTTCATTTCAGATCATGGCACCGCAGTTTCCCGACTATAGAAGAGTTAGAAGGCGAATTCGTAGGACGCTGTGCTATGGAGCAAAACAACCCGAAAACATTAATTTACCGCTCTCAGGTATGTTTCTTCCCTGCTGAAATGGGCGCAAATAGGGTAAAGGAGGGGTCACCCCCTACTCAGTGCTTTTACGCCTTAGTAAGAAGACACGTGTATGCCCACGATGGCAGGTAAAAACACCCCCTGTGCAATCGATTGGGTCAGGCCTTCGCGATGGCGCGCGCTAACGCACCGTACAGAGGAGCCGACGGCGCGGCATCGTCTACTGGCTCATTAGCTTCTAGGGGACTGAAAAGGATTACAACACGCATTGATGTAGTACTGATGAGCACACGACTCAGTAGTACTGGAGACCGACTAACCCGCGCGATATGCGGGCAAAGAGGAAGGAATCGTTTGCTAGTCGACTGCTTCTATGTTCAGTGTGCGTATGGACGCAGAAGATGCACCGCAGACGTAATTCGGCGTTCACTGGAATGACACCGTACAATGTTCGCAGGGGTTCAGAAGACGTGCAGTACTCATAAACTTACCTCACTGCGACATGAATAATCGGCTACAGTTTCTACTGTAACCAGCCCAAATTTCAAAAACGGATGTCAGATTTGTGATCAGCACCCTAAATATACCCCCTGGGCGAAGTTTGGGCGGAAAATTTTCTCCACTTCTAGACCTCTGGAGTGATGAAAGTACTATAGTGCCATTTTGTTTTTTATTTAGTTCTATTGTGTTCGTGTTTCTATCCGTCTTGGATGTCATCAGGGATGAATTAACAGCCGTCCAACTTCTTCATTAACGCGCTTCTGCGATTAGCTGAAGACCGCAGCTCTGCCAGCGCTGCGAACTCACCCATGAAAGTAACACAAATACAGATATTCCTATTCCTTCCACATTTGCTACATTTCTTAGGACAGTAAAAATCAACGCAATTCAGAGCATGCCGATTCTTTTAGTGACCATTAAGATTAACTCTGAGCGAAGGCAACTGCTCAAATCCGCCATTTTTGGACCGAACTCACGTATTACAACCTCGAAATGGATGCGAATGCTTTGAAAAAAGGCGCAAATAGGGTCCGGGGGGGGGGGTCACCTTATAAAAAGTGTCACCAACACCAAGAAAACGAGACAAGGCACACTGATAGTAAAGAAAACAAATAATACTGCAGCTGTGTTCTGTGCTCTCCTCCGCGTCAGCGGAGGAGAGCACAGAACACAGCTGCAGTATTATTTGCAGTATTAGCACAGAACACAGCTGCAGTATTATTTGCAGTATTATTTTTTTCTTTACTATCGTTTCGATTATAGAAGCTGTGTTCTGTGCTCTCCTCCGCTGACGCGGAGGAGAGCACAGAACACAGCTTCTATAATCGAAACGAAGAGATAAGACTGCATTTACCTTCACTGCATGTAGCTATTCGCCACGCCGGTCCGCCGCGCCATGCTGTGGTGAACCCCCCCCCACCCTATTTGCGCGAGAAAAAAAAATGGATTGTAGGAGGGCTGCGCGAGCAATACTGACTGTGTGACACGCATACTCAGTAAGCAACTGAATTTCAGAACCACAGATCGTAATAGCAGATCCAAAGTGCATTTCCTTCTCATTTACATTGTCCCAGTTTCGTGACATTGTTGCAAAGTGTTTTTCCTTAGCGTTTACCGCGAAATACGGCTTGTCAAGTACGCCGCACGTCTAATTTCGGGTTACGTTCAATGGGCACTGTTCTAACGTAATCTACATATCTGTTCCCCTCGAGGCTGCTAAGCCAGCGGACGATCCCGCGCCGTCGGCTCCACTACACGGTGCGCAAGCGGCGCCATCGCGAAGGCCTGCCCCAATCGATTGCACAGGGGGTGTTTTTACGTGCCATCGTACGTCCACTTACATCAGAAATGTAGTCGCTTTAAAACGGGAAGGTAAACGTATTCCTTGAGGCGACCTTCTTCAGGCATCTTCAGTTTGATTCCATAGAAAAGACAATTTTGATTTAGAAGGTATCTGGATTGATTTAAGGCTACTCCCATTTAAGTAGTCAGTTGGAAAGAGCGCAGTTTAAATCAAAACAGGTTCAGTTTCAGTTTGCAGAAGTCGATTTTAAACGCAGCAAATGAAAACGGTAGATAGACCGTTGCAAGAAGATAGTTACACATCCATAGAGAAGGTACCAAGCAATAACCACAGCGCGATATTCGAATTCAGAAGATCACTTAAATGTGGAGAGATTTCAGCAAAGCAATTTTGTGACTTTAAAAGTGCTCTCAAGGTCTAATCCATCGATCGACAATCAGATGTCGCGATGACCTAAACCAATCTAGAGTGCGGTTTCCAATGCATCTTTGCCTGTACTCGTCCGATTTCAAAAACTAAATTATTGCACTGTTATTTAGTAAATCTGCACTCGCTCTGGCTACCCTAGGGCTATCCTTCGCCAGTTATGTAACGAACGTCTGCTTCCCTAGAGTCTGCAGGATCCTAAATGGATCATATAGGGCGAGTACGATAAACTCAAGCACACTACCGAAAATGGAGCTGCAATCAAAACTTTCAAAACCAGTTCGACCTTTTCTTGAAATGCTACACGCTCGGTTTTACCGCATTTTGAATACCAATTGGCTCCGACCTATGAAGTACAATGCTAACCGATAGAAACGTCAGTGGTTTATTCTTTGCAGCTGAATGTAGCCACTTTCTAGACTCCGCCTCCAATCACGAATGATGTTCGATCGTGGATTTGCGTTAGTTCTATTCGCTAGGGTTAGCGTGTATCTGTTTTAAACAAAACTACCTAGACCTCTTTACCAAATGACGTGGATCAAGAATACTCGTCTCTTTCTCTAGGAAACTGCTAAGTCGGATTCGAGAAGCCTGCTCACAGGACGCGGTATTTTGCCACAGTATCACAATAGAGCATCAAAAAACAAATCGGTACTATTGTACTTAGTGTACCGCACTAAATCTTGTCCAAAATAGGTCTACTAAGGGTAATCTGCCATGAGAAGAACGAATATCACAGTCGTTTTTTGCGAAAATGCCGTATAAGTCCGCTATATTGAACTCGAATCGCCCAAGGCCTTGCGAAATAGCGCACGCCAGGAAGAGGCGCAGAGTGCGCGCCTTCTACCGATGCGCACAATTTCGCCGTCTTTAGTCTTCATCAGAGATTAGTCGGGGGCAGAAGCCTTGAAATCTCGAAAAGCCATGAAAGCTGTTCTGTGCTCTCCTCCGCATCAGCGGAGGAGAGCACAAGATCGGGCAGGGGAAGGGACTCTGGTGTGTGGGCCCACCAGCCCGTGTTAAAATTGCCATCATCCTAGAGTTCCCTCCCTTGCCCAATTCGGAAGAAAATAAGACCCGAATCTGTAATCGAAAAGAGGAGATAAGACTACATCTACATTCGCTGTGTGTATCTAGTTGCCACGCCTGCACGCTACGGCATGCTGTGGTAACTCCCCCCCGGAGACGGCCGCGAATGCGTGCTGGTAGGGGCGGAGTCTCTGCGTCTCTTACCAGCGCGCGCTATTTCGCGAGGCCTTGAGCGATTCAAACTTAATATAGCGGGCTTATAAGGAATTTCCGCAAAAAAAAAAAACGACTATGATATTCCTTATTCCCATGGCAGATTACACCTAGTAGACCTATTTTGAACAAGATTTAGTGGGGTACATTAAGTACAATAGTGCCAACAAATCTAAAGGAAAGCGGTAATGAGCTTTAAGAGGAGACCATTAGAGTGGGCATATCTTTATAACCAGGTTTACGTAAATTTGGATGCCAGTTGGTTGTGACTAAAGATCACATTTACAAAATTTCCGTTTTACGACCCGAAATGTCGTAAATTGTAAATCGTAAAAATTCGGCAAAAATTGCCCTAAATCGTAATTACGCACACCCCTGAACCTGACCCTATTTGCGGGTCGAATTTTGGTTGATTAGTAGCGAGGAGCGGCAAAGAATGGCAGCACACTAGTAAGGGAACGCGAAGCGGGACTATAATACACGAGGGAGACATCTGAACCACACGCTCGTTGGCGGTGGAGCGGAGAAACTTTCGGGCTTTCCGCTTCACTCTTAGCCCCCGGCATTTCCTCCCTTCTCCCACATGACCTGTATGGCGAAGCGTTTTACCACAATTGTTTCCAAAATTCGACTTCTTCTGTGGGGTTTGGTTAGGAATGGCTATTATTTCCACAAATGAACTTTTTCGGTGGAGTTCTTTTTGGGAAGTGATTTTAGACGTTCTTTAAATGAAGCGTATTACTTGATTTGTTTCCACAATTCAAGTTCTTCTGTGGGGATTCAGAAACTCATCCGGTAAGTGTACTGTTGGGTTCTGTAGGATCAGGATAGGGAAGGAACTCCGGGTGTGCTCCATCTAGCTACTCGTGCCAACGTTCTAGTGTTAAGTGGTTCCGGGTAGGGGTCATCTTGTGGCTGTGGCTCGATGTGGTCTTCCCTGCGAGCGCAGCCTGGCGAGGGAGGATAAATTGCGAACGCTAGGCCTCTCTGTGGTCTCCTCCGCTGCAGACCAACTTTACCAATGGTCGGAATCAAACCGAGACAAACGGCATCGATGCGTTATCCTCGATCGGATTTACGCGTGGACGTGTGCGGCTCATCGACCGTGGGTAAGCTTGCTCCGTTGTCAATTTCGCGCTCGGTTGCAAGCATGGGTCAGCTGTCCCCCGTGCGCTGTAGAGTTTTTCTGATACTGCGATGCCCTTGTTGGGATTCATCTCTAGGATGATGGTGGGTGGTGTTGTGCAATGTCGATGCATAACTGTTGGGGAGGGGGTCGTAAAGATCAGAGCAGGGACTATATAGATTGTGGCAGGGCGCGTTATTTCCTGAAGATAGCAGCTCCGCCTATCCGATCCCTTAGGCTTCGTAGGTAACTGTTATTGTTGTTTCTCTTCTCCATAATCGTTGTTAAGCTCTCCTTGGTTCTAGGGAATGATCGTGTGGCAATGAAATAGTTGTAAACTGCGGAGAGAACTAATTTACCGTTTTTCAAACCGCATAATGGAATACTTGACGTGAGCTGCTAACCACGTGTGGAACCTCGCGTCCGTTTTCCAAATTTTGGCCGATCTCGGTAGGTAAGATTGGTACGAGTAGATGAGCGTGGAAAGATCCTTCTCCCAAACCTTGTCAAGGGGTTATTCGAGGTGCTGAATGAATCTGTGGATATCACGCGAGATTTTAGTAGGTTGCCATACGTGTCGATGGATCGAGAAAGACCATGGACTGGTAATCCGAATCACGATTGCTTGCATTCGTTTGTCTTTACATATGAAGTCCTGCCGTAGTCTGCCAGATTTCAAGAATGTGTATCAAATTCACGATGAGCATCCCCAACGATTCCAACCCAGGCGCGAAGCCGCTCCCGAAGCAATGTGGTTTGGTTGGAGGGAGTACCTTGCATTTAGTGGTTATCCGGTTTTGTGAGAAGGCGCGTGGATGCCGACTCACATCAGTGGCCGTATTCATGAACGTTCCCGGGAACGTTCAAGGCTTCCCGCGGGAAGCGACCGAGGCGGGAGGCAAAAGATCGTATTCACGAACATGCCGGGAAGCAACGGGAGCCTCCCGCGCCGATGGCGGGAGGCTCCCGGCCTACCCGCACTCAACCGGTCGGGAACGCCGGAAGCCGTCAATGAGGTGGTGTGTGCAATTGCAAGAAATAGCATTTCGATGGCAATTTTGCCATCGAAAGTCGTCTTCACGTGGGGTTATCTTCGCTATATGTCTCGTAACGTGTTTCTGGGCCATCTTCTGAGGAGGGGGGGGGGGGGGTACGGCTTCTGTCACTTACTTGATTTTAAAGAAATCACATAATTGATCTGAAACATTGACGATGAGTAGTTCTTTCGTCGGATGCGCCACGCACTCTATTTCTCGCAATACCACTTCTTATACATTCCCATTGCCAGTCGGTGGACATTTTACGAGCAGGTCCTGCGTGGAAAAGAAGAGATCGTCAGCGAAATAGGATTGAACTTCGTAATAAACAATAAAATAAAAATAAAGCTGAAGGTATGTGTAAAATTAGAAATTATTTCCTCAATAGTAGAGTAGTTCCAAAATCTTCGAAAAAGTCTACAAACTGTTATAACAATCCTTCAGCCATTTCTTCTTGTAGTCTATCTTCGTCTCATCTTTAGAGAATATGGAGGATTAACTCAACCTAATAGTCGCACGTCCAACGCTGTGCGCTACGTCCTGGGTGCGTGTGCACGCAGAGGTGTCGTAGAAATCAAACAAACGAGTGAAAGGATAGAACGCCACGAAGGTGACTACACTAACAACGGAGCATTCCCACACGGCGATCTGTGTGTTCGATTTATTTACATGCGGCAAAATTAAAAATTTAAATGGTGCAGTTATAAATTGCATCCAATTATTTTAAATTGCTTGTTATAAATTATAAATTAAATTGTTATAAATTATTTCATGCATCCCAGACAGTTTTGCGTTCGACTACCTCAGATATAGCGATAATGTCGAACAACAATACGAATAAGTTACCGTCGGGTCGAAATAAATGTAGGTGAATAGGAATTGAATGAATCTCGCTATTGTATACCTGAAAGGGTGGCTTATCAGCATTTCGACTGCTTCCAAAAGGTCATTTAGGGTGCTTTGCGCGTCCATCCTCGCGTTTGGCCTCTTTAACTTCAAAAAAGGAATAGTTCTAAATTGCAATTTGTGCTGTGAAATGATCTATAAACGAGTAGTTTCTTAAGCGCTCCTTGTTATTTCCAGCCACTGAAGGTGGTTGTGCCGAAACATCAGCCGAGTGGAGTGGCAAAAGATTGTATTACAAAATAGTCTTGGTTTCTCTATTGGGGATCGTGCCACTTTTCTCGCCGATAAGCTCGGTAACAGTTCACCTTTTTTCTTCAAAATACTTTTAAAATGGTGAGAGATGGCATGTAACTTGACAGTGCGTGAACATCCAATATTCTGTTGAGATTCGAGCAGTTTAAAGCCAGTTTTAATTTTTGTTGCTTGTCCGTTTTCCGTGTTTCCGTTATCCGGCCATTTTTAGGCAAAATTGTCCGTAATCCGGGTCTCGAAATTTCGTTATCCGCTCATCCCTGGTTGAGACAGCGGTAATTTGGAAAATTGGTTTTTGAAATCTTGCAATTCCCGCCTCCGCTGCGAATCTAACTCGCGCGTCGCGGTTGCTCCCGCTTCCCGGCGGTTCATGAATACCGACCGGGTTGTATGAAGCCGGGAGCGGGAAGGCATCGCTTGCCTTCCCGCTCCCGCCGCTTCATGAATACGGCTACAGAAGTGACCTAGCTTCCACAGGAATTGAATACGGCAGCGCTTCATAAAATTTTAATTTCGTGCAGCTCAAAATGACTTACATGGTGAACAGCCCCCGCCATTTCTACTACTTTTGAAACTTCTCTTTCTAAACCATCCTTCAGCCTCATGTGTTTCATCCGGTTGGGAACGAATGGCTGCTGTTCCTCTTTCTGCTCGTTACTTCCCTGCCCTGCCATCCTTTTGTCATTGAGATATATATTCAGTCGCGAATGCCCATGTACCTTTCACGGTCTGTGTTTGGATATGATTCTGATGACAGGGGCATCCTGTTTTAGAAAGGGGTTCTGATGCTGCGGCTGTCAAATGTAGCAATAACAGTTACCGTAAAAACGATGTGATCGGATTCGAAGTGCCGATCACAATCCAGTTCTGCCAGAAAGGTATATGTGCGCCTGCATTTCAGTGGTATTCAGCCATGACTTCGATGAACAAAAGCCAAATTGACAGCCAAACTCCCAGCCTTGACATGACTGAGTGCCTGTCAGTCGTTGATTCTGCAAGCGCACAGAAGAAACTTTGTCGCCAGCGCATCGCTGAAGATGAGAGTTGGGCGATGTGAGTTAAGCACACAAAACGAAAAAAGCGGGCTCCCGCGTAGCATACCAGCTCCAGGAAGACCAAAAGGAGAGCTGCACTAAAAATGTTTGCTGAGCAGAGCGCTGCAGTTCAACTAAGAGCTAGAAAACTGGTCGAGGGTTCTGGTCCTCTGGAGTCGATGTTGTGGTGAAGCGTTGGACGTGCGTCACAGATAATGAATGTGACTATTGATCGATACCTTCTCCTAGTTAACATTATATGGAAAATACCATATTTGGTGCAAGACTTTCGGACAATCATAATATTCGGAGGTTAATCTAGCATGTCGTCACTCGTGCGCGTGTTCCGTAGCTGAGTGGGGCGAATCTTACTGAGATGTTTTCTCAACAGATTAGTTCGTTTTAGTATATAAGGCGGGTATGAGTGCTCCGTGATGTGGCCAACATACTCACATATTAGTTTGTCGCAGAAGTTCTCGCCGTTTTCAAGACACCACATTTTTTAGTTTTACAAAAAAAAAGCGAAACACGTCAAGAAACGAGGTAACCGCCTCAAGTTCTATCACGCTTCTCCACCTTTCAGGTAGACTCCTGATCCCGTCAGCGTAGAACTTTTCTGGCTTTGATTCAAAAAAGCCAACCAGCCTTCCATGTCGTCGTGCTCATCCAACGTTTTTCGTTGCATGGCATTGGAGAGAGACAGGAAAACGAGTGCTAGTCTGTTGGTGCCATATCTGGGCTGTATGGTGAATGAGGCAGCACTTCCAAGGTGGAGAAGCTTTTGGCGAGTCGTTCTTACAATGTGTAGTCGAACATTGCCGTGCAAGACTCGGATTGTGCCATGATTCGGACGCTTTTCTGCGATATTGGCGACCAGCCTATCCAAGTGCTGACAGTACAAGTCCGCTGTTAGAGTCTCGTTACGGGCCAGCAGCTCGTGGTAGATGGCACCTTTGTAATCCCACCAAACAGAAAGCATGATCTTCGACGGGTGAGTACCCTCCTTTGGCTGTGGCTCAGGCTGCTCACCCTTGTCAACCCAGTGTCTGCTCCTCTTGACGTTGACGTACAGGCACCACTTCTCATCTCCTGTGATGACGGACTTCAGCCCTTGTACGCTTGTACGAGAGCAACTGAGTGGCCATCTCATGACGTCTCTGGCGGTCGCGTTCGGTGAACTCATGGTGAAACCACTGTGCCAACTGCGCACCTTACCCAGTTGATGAAGGTGCCTGGCAATGGTGACATAGTACACACCACTCACGCACAACTTCACGAGTAGTCTGCCTTGGGTCGTATTCCACCAGCTGTCGCAGTCGGTCGTTGGCGACATCGGATCCACGTCCAGACCTGAACGAATCTTGAAGGTTGAACTCACCTTTGCGGAAGTGTGCGAACCATGCTCGTGCAGTGCGATCGGACACTGTACCCTCCCCAAATGCACCATTGCTGCTGCGACAGGAAGCGGTTGCTGACCTCGGATGTACTCCTTCGAAAGCTCCATTTTTCTAGAAGGAGTTACGCGGGAGTGAGTAGCTAGCAACAATAGTAAACTTATACATACCTGATCTCTTTAAGTGAACAAAAGATAGGTTGCTATAAGATAGCGTTAACGAGAAAAGAAAGTACATTCAAAAAATGGCGGGAACTTTCGCAACAACCTAATAGTAGTGGTAGCAGGGTCGTATCTCTGATTTCTTGCAGTGGTCCCAGTTCTGGACAACAGAACCCAGTTATAGCGTTTCGCTTCCCTTGCGGTGGCCGACCCCTGCCGTAGTGTCTGCTGGAGTAGTGAAGTCTAGTATGAAAGGTAAGAAAAACACATCGTTGGAAGAGTTCTCTCCCAAATCGTATTGTACCGCGGTAGGAATGGCGGTGCAAATATAGAGGGGGTTCACACTCATTTTCCTCCATAACTTCGTACATATGCTATTTGAGGCGCTGTCGTTGACTCCAATTCCAATTTTTTTTTTTGATTTTGCAGATTTTTTCCACTTGGACAGCTTCTAGGGTAGTCGCATTGTAGTTATTGCTTGTGGAAGGTAATAATTGTGCTTTCGAGTTTTACGGTTTCATAGCTCGCATGCGTATGCACCCAGGCTGTGCAGTTCAGTATCGGGTCTCAGGAGCTCAAACACGCAACTCAAAGCCTATAAGATGGAGAGAGTAATACACACACAGTCGAAACACTAGGGTAAGGAGCTGAGTTTTTTCTTCCCACATCGGTAAAGCCATTTGATCGATAAGAATGCTAAGGTGCTTACGTAGTTGAGTGTGTAGGTGCTACTGTTTTATTATTTTAATAAAATTACAAACAAAGACGCAATCGCGTGACTATGCTGAACACTCAGCTTATTAAACAAGGCTGTCGTGGTTGTTAAGGTTCAAAGTTTACAGCCAAACATTCCATTTTACTGTTCTACTCAGGCTAGGTCTTGTCGCGGACTAAACTCATGGGTTAACTGTGAACTAGTGTCATGGTCCAATGTTTAAGTAACACCACAGTTTACGCAATGTCGACCACTTCGTTGCAGGTAATCTGCTCGTTCCGTTGGATAAAAGAGAATACGGACGGCGTTTGCATGGAATTCTTTTTTCTGCGAAATTCTTTTCCTTCGTATTAGTCACTCTGTAAAAATCATTTCGGGAGAATCTAAATCTTCAAGTGCTCCGCTAATGAGCGATGTCGTCAATGTCCACTTCAAAGTCTCCTTCGACTCCGAAGGTAGTG
The DNA here is from genome assembly GCA_947359475.1 of Heligmosomoides polygyrus bakeri. Taxonomy (NCBI): domain Eukaryota; kingdom Metazoa; phylum Nematoda; class Chromadorea; order Rhabditida; family Heligmosomidae; genus Heligmosomoides; species Heligmosomoides polygyrus. Next base: position 49,905,131 of record OX375868.1, on the reverse strand, counting down.
AAACAGATTGCGTAGGATTAGTTGGGCTCGAATTTTACGATGGTCAAAATTGCTGCTTGAACTTCTCTGTCTCGATGATCGGTTAAACATTGCCATACATTAGGCACCTGCGGTTTTCTCGTACTACATTACTTAGGTAGGATCAATAGTCACAAATCAAGAGATGGTATACGTCTAAAGGCCCCCACAGAGTTCTGCGGCAACGCCGCTCGCCGCAATGGTTAAGGATAGGGCAGGGACGCCGCCGGCGGCGAGCTCTGCGTCTCTGCCCTATGGTTAAGCATAGGGCCGCGGCGCTGCCGCAGAAGTCTGTGGGAGCCTTAACAACGCAAAGTGCGTCCGAAAACACCCAAAATTGAGCGTAGGGTTGACTGCGAACCCAGAGCCGGGCTGATGTACTGCCACATGGGCTCCATGCATAGTTCATCCGTGCTCAAGAAGTGAAAGCAGTGTTTCGAATTTCAAATTTCCTGTTGATTCCTTCAGTTACAGAGACGGTTTCAAGCTCGTTTTGAAGTGCAGACGCAGCGGGCCGTTCCTGTGTGACAGAAGAAGGTCACGCTATGCACTCGTTTAGCTCACTGCAATTTTGTTTTCACAGCGAATTCTTTTTGCATGGAGATGTACATCACTCAACGGCACAACAAAAACATGCTGAAAACAGACACATTTCAACTGCACAGCATGTTCTCTGAAGGAGCATTTACTCTGAAGCATTAGCAGTTACGTGTCCCTCGTGCACTCTACGCTGCGAGACGTGCTCTTGTAAGACACCCATAAATTGCTGCTATTTTGCGTTTTAAGATAAGCCCATTCTGTAGTTGTGAAAATAGAGTTTTCAGACTCAGTTTTCACTTTTTGCTGTAGATGGACTTTAAATTTTTAAGGAGACTCGTGATACATATTTTAATCGAACATTTATTTTTACCTGAGAGGGTTTAGTATAATTTGGAGGACGATTGCTTTTAGTACTAAGCTTTCAATTGTTTTCAAAAACGTCAGGCTTGACATGAGAATACTGCATATAACAAGTCTAAGTGATTTCTTTTTTATTTCGTCCCTGTAGCTGCGGAAATGCAGCGCTATTATTTCCACACGTTTTGTTTGAATGTTATTGCTGAACATTAAGAGCTCGTTGTGGACTTCTTCAACAAACGGAGTCCGTTCGACTACATGAAGCCAGAAACGTCAGCTACTATTTCGGGACGCGGTTACGCAGACCCCTGCACCCTCGTTGTTGCCATGGTCTATCTCGATCGCATTCGGGTGAAAAATAAGGTAAGTCCTTCGTCTCTAATTTTTTTATCAGGCGTTCGCTGCGATTCTCATAGTGAACAGTTAATTGGCGGTAACATGTTGTGAGTCAGCGACTCTACCAGCTTATGCTTAGATCCCGCGGGGGACTTCGCTTACTCCTGAACTATTTGCTGGAAAGACGTTGTACCTAGAAACGAAGGAAGTTGGTTGAGCCCTTTTTAGAGCTCATAGTTCCCTGGCTGATTAGTGCGCCAAATAGACTGGGAATGATTTAAGACAGAAAATGTCCAAATTCTAAGAAATCCTTACAACATTACGCATCGCTGTAGGTTCACTAATTGACTAGGTTAGAGGTGCTGCAGAAGTAAGGAGATTCATGACCAATCAACGTTCGAGTGAACCATTGATTCCGGACCTTGCAAATTCTTCAAGATGAAAACTTCCCACGCCAAAGGCGGTACTGCCCGATTGTGTCTGTCTCATCCTAAACTAAGTCTCGAGCAATGTCTTTTACCTACAGAGTGGGCGCTCTACTCGAAAACTGCTATAAACATTCAGTCCCTGCTGTCACCGGCACAGATGAAGAGCCGTGTGGAAGCATTCGCGTATAGATACGATTTTTCTTGAGCACGTTAATGGCTCTCGTTAAAAGTTTATTCATTTGTTTATTGCACTCGTAGGTGCTCTCCAGAAGAACCAGTACATTTCTTTCCTTCTCGATTGCATCGGCACATAGCGATATATCCGCGAGTCAATGGTCATAATATATAGAAACGACCCAGCAGTCGATAGTTTGTTGATCTTCACTTCAGTTACCTGGTTTATATCGCTGCAGTCGTTGTTTGTTCGGTATATTGCTTGATCATGCATATGATAAGAAATGTCGCCACGTCAGATAGATTTGTCGGCAGAATCCGAAACAGAATCCATCACACATCCATTTAGTTCACATCCTCATTCCGAAGCATTTGTAATACATTTAGTTTGCGCAACTTATTTCTGACGAAATCATATCCAGAGGAAGTTGATTAAGCCCTCTAGCCTTCGCATAAAGAATGAATTAAACGCAATGTTTCCGATGGGATGGCTCCATTTACGGTATTGCATTGCTAGCACTGTTGTTCTTCCACGACTTGACTTAAATATTCAGTATTTACCTGCCCTTAATTCAACTTACATACTAAATCTTTAACTATCTTTCTGTATTTCAGACTCTGTAGACCGAGTAAATGAAGCCGTTCTCTGTAGGGTGGTAAACTTCGCGGGTATTTTGGATCGGGAAATGCTCTATAGTAAACTATTCTGGTGAAAGTTTTCTCATCTTTTTCTAATTGCTGCAGGTATTTCTTAACGCAAGGATTCCAAATAGTACAGCCGTACTCCAAGTGTGGTAAGACATATTTTTTCACAATTTGACCAGAAAAGGGGGACCGAGTAAATGAACTCTTCTGGTAAATGGTCGTTGCTCTGTACATTTCTTGGAATTAGGAAAAGCGATGATACTGCCTTTCTTGTAACAGTTTCTATATGCTTGCTGAACTTGATCTCTAACATATTCGTCCTGTTTTAGCCCAAAGTTATTGAAACTGTATTTGGGATTGGAGGAGCTCATAAATGTAAAAGAACTTTTTAATGAGGTTCACAGGAATTTCGCACTTGTCACATCATTCCATCATTTTCCGATCAGATAGTCCGACCTCCAAATTTGGACAAACTCTTAGTTTTTGGTAAATCAGCAGTATAGGCTAAAAACAGTAGGGGAGATAGCACTCCACAGGAGGGACTCCGCTAGGACACGAATGACGATCAGAATAAGTATTACCTACCTTTACAGTCATGTGCCGATCCCGCAAGTATGATGACAACCATCTCTAGAGTTGGCCTCTTCCTTTTGATTATTGATGTACGCATTCTATAGAAAGTTTTTCGTAAGTTGACTTCCCTTTGATTGTTGATTAACATATTCTATAGATTTTTCGTTGGATCCTGAACAAATGGTGTGTACTTTTTTCCCCAAACGTTTGCCTCATGCATTCGTAATAAACTTAACATAGCCTAACCTTTATTGACAGCTCTTCAGTCATAGCTCGTCCTTCAACAGTCATAGCCCTTCCTTCAAATCTCAAGCAAATACAGCGTTAAGGAGCAGGTAGTGCATACTTGTGTTGCAGAACTGGTTCGAATCATCAGATCCTACTGACCTGTACCTTCCGTCACTGGTGTTGGCCTCCAAGTTTCTGCATGACTCGGATACGTATGACAGGGCGTCAAATGCCGAATGGGCCGAAGCAGCCAACATCTCCAGCGAACACCTGAATCAGTTGGAGTGGGAGTTTGTTCAAAGACTGGTGAGTTTTGTGCAGCACTGCACGTTCTCGTCGTAGAGAATTTTATCGAATTTGCTTTACAGAACTGGAATGTGATGGTTGATCAAGCCGAGTTCGACAGCTGGTTGCGATTCTTCGAATACTGGGTCGCCAACGACTTCCTCGCGAAGAACGGCTTCTGTACGTACAACGAGTTGGTGCAACTCAGCACAACGTTCCCTCTCGCTTCCATGCTTCAGGCCTTGGCGTCGTTTTTCGGTCTGATGGTTTTCGTGTACACCTTCTCGGTTGTTTCACTGTTTGCCATCCCATGCTCGCGGTCGTTCACAGACGTTAGTGTGGTCGAAAACTCGTCTATGCATCCAGTTTCTTCGGTGCTAGTTGCGGTTCCCGACGAGCTAAGAATGTTGTCCACTGAAGTCAAGCCAGCTCGGTCTTGGACTGATCTCCTACAGGTTGGAAGCACTCGCAAGGAGGCATCTGCTTTTGAAGACAGCAACTCTTCTGCTTGTGAGTTGGCCTTTAAACTCGGCACTTGTGTGCCTTGTGGACTGGAGCTTCTCTCAGAGAGCACTCATTTCTCAGGGCTAAGCCGTCATTACACTGATTTCTCAATCTATTCGCTGTTTAGCCGAGTTTCTTGAGGAATCTATACGTTAGTATGTTAATAAATGACGTCGGGTGGATTGCTGTATTGATTGTCGGTTTAATTTTAACCGTCGGTTTGTTGTTGCGTCACATGAAGTTCCACGATGATGTGACGCAGCAGGTGGTGTGATCAGGTTCATCCGGTAAACGATGACACTGTTCCGAAAAGTTGTATTGAATCGCGACGGTCTTGGAACACGGCTTTCGGGATGCGTTGATGCCCTCATAAGCTGTGGGATTTGAGGGTAGGTGGTGTCCATTATATTTACGTGTCGTAGAATCAAAGCTTTGCGACTTCGACCGGATTCGAAGTGCCCCTCCCCTTCCCCTCGGCGCAAATGCAGAGATCGAAACGCTTGGTCAAGTGTATATATTAGTACTGTGACAAAGAAGAGGGTGTAGGTGGATGTTTATTTCGGCCTAACGTTTCGACTGAGCCATCAGAGACCTAAAAATAGCGTAAGGTTGTTGACGTAGAATCAACTCGACCAAACTCCTTAACCGCTTTAGCGGTTCCGACCTGAGGTGTCGCTTAACGAGCAATGATTTACCGATTTACCGTCATTTTTCGTCAAAAAGTTTTAACGGAATTTAACATCGAGATTTACGTTAAATTGCATTGAGGACATACTACGTGCCACTTTTTTGAAATTTTACTTCATGTAACTGCAATTGGACGAATTTTTTCGATGAGCTTTCGCAGTAGCCTTGTGATAACGAGGAATCTCTCTACTTACTCAAGTCAGTGGAGATTGCCTGTTGATGTCGACCTCATTTTTCGAGAATTGTTGGCATTTTTCTTGCCCATTGACCAATTTATTTGTGTGCGCCCCACATTTCTATGTAGTTGTTTCGTATTTTTAAGAATTTCTAGGTCGTTTCTAGCGCTTGATTGTTACACAGTAGTTTTTCATACTCACCAGCCAGGCAGTTTTTTCACAGATTTCTGTTATATTTGTCTCATAAGTAGGGTTGAAAAGTTCTTTCCTCTTCGCAAGTATTCCGGAGAATTGGGCGGGTTCTTCGTGCATCAGATGACGATTGCAGGTCTACGTTAAGGCAACGTTGAGCCCACCTAACTGGTAGAGCGTGGCTGCTGGTAGTGTCGATGCTTTGCTTTTATCGAATTTCATGCCGCGCAAATCAACGAAACCTTTTCGTCTTCTCCGAGACCTCTTTTCGCAGTCTTCTTTGGGAGAAGCACAGTTACATAGTATGCACGTGAAACAGTGAACATATGTAGATGAAAGCAATAAAATTAAATGAAAGAGGGAAGAAGGCAGTGACCACTTTTCGTTATTTGTTATATTTGAGGTTAGTGTAAATATAATAATGCCCGTACTTTACATGCGATCTATCGAATGAGACTTTTTCAAATTTCTACGAAAGATATATCCTTGAAGGTGCAGGTCTGGCTTTAGCTAAAAATTCTCTTCATGTCTATGGATTTTTTCGTCTACTCTGCGAATTTACTATAATACCGCTCGTCAATTCAAAATGTACTCTACAAAAATAGGAAGAAATTGAGAAACCCAAAGCACATTCGAGCCTCAAGCAAATGTGGTCACAGAATGATACCCTAAGACTATTCAAGGAGAAAATCAGAGTGGTCAGTTGCTGAAATTCGTAAAAGAGTGACCGAAAGTGGCGAATTCCTGTTTGAGGAGTTCTCCAATTTGGAGGAATTGAATTCCATTTGGAGGGACAAAGAGGAGATGGACCACTGTTAATATTGCGCAAGAAACTTCCTTTTAAGCACGCCTGTTTCTTATGCATTTCCTTTGGTATGCAGGGGGAATGAGGTTAACAGTTGAGATCTACGTTACTTGGCTGGAAAAGGCCAAAATACTCAATGGAGAAAGACGCGATTCGTTTAAAATTCGGTTAACGGTCCATGGCGCTTGTTTGATTCTCTATCTGCAGTGAGAACAGGATCTTTTGGGACAAAGGGAACCATTCTGTGAAATAGGCCGATCTATGGACTTCGCAATTAACATATCTTCCCAAGGCGAACTGTGCCAAAAAATCCGCTGTGCTCATTGCCTGACCTGAATTCTTCATTAAAACATCCTGTAGTTTTCCGAAATAATTGGAAATATAGAAGTGTGTTGGGCTGTAAAAGTCTGCTTAGCGAGCGCAGATTCGGTAAAGTGTTTTGTCAGGACAAACCAAAACGCTCAAAAACATTAAGCCGTACTATGATGTATAGCACTTTGGATGTTCCTAGATGCTGTACGACTTTTCAGAAGCTAGAAGAATTAAGCATAGTAAGAAATTTGTTATTTTAGAACTCTTGTTGTTACTGTTTAGTTTTAAAACTTTTACGATTTTTCTCGTTTAGAAATTTTCTTGATGACAGATGGACTGCTGTTATTTGTTGTGTTGAGGAAGACGTTGCCCTACATAACCATGTAATTACCATGTATTGAAGATGGAGTCGAAAAAATCAATAAAGAACAAGAGCTGGCTTTTTACATACTAAAATACAGCCAAACAAGCTGCAGCTAAAGGAGCGTTTATTTAACGAATTTACCGATTTTAACGCCAAAATTTTTCCTCTAAAAACGGTAGTTAAAAATTTATCGAAAAAATTTAACGCACACTCTTAGTTCCGACGTTACTCTAACAAGGAAAGGTTCCCAACTCATGGTGAGCTTTTTCGATGCTATTTTGACAGGATGTAGGGTTTGTGGGCGGAGTCGAGAATTACAGTTACTTTTGATGAACGCTTTTTTAAATATTAGAGTGATCGAAAAGTCTGGGTGAGGGACGTTCTGCCTGAAAGCGGCGCGGGCAAAGACGCGGGACAGTGCCTGCGGAGCCAATAAGCGTCGAGCGGCGCTCGCGCAGTGACGTCTGCCGCTTCGCGCTCAGTCAGACGATCCTGACCCAGCCAACCACGGGAGCCAGTAGGTCGACCAGATTTGGTGTGATTACAATCGATAGAGGGATTGGAGGCTCAGACGACGGCTTGCATTGGCAGTCCAGAAATTGGGATTGATCTGAACCCTAGCATCTTCTATATTAGAATTTCCAGCTCTACCGAATGAGCCAGGAAAGAATCTTGCCTAAATAACCCTTAAGGCGACTTTTTAGGCGTTGTTTATTTTCGATAAATATCAGTTTTTATGTATACCAGGATTAATTGCGAGGCGTGCTTCCATACTACTGATGTAAACCCTACCATCTGTACTAAAATGTCGAGCTCTACAGAATGATCTCGAAAAGAACCCTGCCTCAATGACCCTTAAAGCGAATTTTTATCAGCTGTTTATTTTCGCTAAATATTGATTCCTATTCACATATATCAGGATTAAATTCGAGACATGCTTACAGGCTAATAAAATTGCACGAGGGTTCCAATTAGATAGAAGAGAGATCTTTTAATAGAAGTTTAAAGAGTTAGTTTCAAAATGACACCTCTTTAGCATTTCGTAACTTTTTCTCTATGGAACTTTATAATGCACACATCACATATTTCGAGACTTAGACTGGATAGGTGCTTCATCGAATCTAATGTTCACAGAGAATGAATTTCATCACGCAATACTTCAAATTGCTCGTCCAGTCGTCTGTGGCTTCTAGCGATATTTTGACCTCGCGTCCAACAGGCAATGTACCTGCATAGCCAATGTCTCCTCCACCAATTAACGAGTTAGGAAACACTCATGAAGTTTCTAGAGAAAACTAGAGTACTTTGGTGTTCTTAGAAGGTCTACCGACCGTCAAATCGAACTCATCGTGCAATTTAAAACTAGGAACGCTCTAAGCAGTGAAGAATCATGATGTCGTTTTCAAAAAGGCTGAGCACTTGGGGTGCTCTTAGAAGGTCTCTCGTCTATCTAGTTATATTCCTCGCGCAATTTCAGCCTGGAAGCGTGCCTCACAATTAATTGTGATATAAATAAAAACTGATATTTAAGGAAAGTAAACAACGCCTAAAAGCTGCCTTAAGGGTTATTTAGACAGGATAATTTCTAGTTCATTCGATAGAGATCGAAATTCTAATACAGAAGATGGTAGAGTTCACATCAGTAGCCTGGAAGCATGCCTCGTATTTAGTTCTGATATAAATAAAAACAGATATTTAACGAAAATAAACAACGCCTAAAAAGTCGCCTTAAAGGTTATTTAGACAGTTTAATTTTTGGCTCATTCGATAGAGCTCGAAATTCTGATATAGGAGATGGTAGGGTTCAGATCAATCCCAATTTCTGGACTGCCAATGCAAGCCGTCTGAGCCTTCTATCCCTCTGTCGATTGTAATCACACCAAATCTGGTCGACCTACCGGCTCCCGTGGTTGGCTAGGTCAGCATCGCCTCTGCAGCGAGTGCTGTCTGGCTGAGCGCGAAGCGGCGGGTGTCACTACGCGAGTCGACGCTAATTGGCTCCGCAGGCCCTGTCCCGCGTCTCTGCCCGCGCCGCTTTCAGGCTGAACGTCCCCCTCCCGAAAAGTCTTGCAACACTAGCACAACAATATTCAGATATGTCCCTATTTGCTAAAACAAAAACTCAGTCCACGACATATTCCCCGTCCAAGTCTAAGATCCTGCCCCACCTTTCAGGCAGTCTTTTAATTCCTTTCCGACAGTCTTTTAATTCCTTCCGAGGGCTGTGAGGAAAAGAATTCGGAAACCTCCATTTCTTGTTGACGTCGATCATCGAACTCTCTACCTTGAGGATGCAGCTTCAGAGCTCTGAGCAGGTGGTAGTCAGAGGTCTGGGGAGTACGGTGGGTGGGGCAGAGCTTCCCAGCCTAACTCTTGGATTTTCTCGCAACTGACTTTTGCGACATGCGGATGCGCGTTGTCGTGCATCAGGTAGACATTTTCCCGTTGTGGACGTTTTTGGCGCGTGGCGGCCAAGCTCTGGAGATGGGTAGCATAGACGGATGCTGTGACTGTGGTCTCACTATCCAGCAAGTCCCAGTAAAGCATGCCTTCTGAGTCTAACAGAGGGGCATGCGGAACGAGGTCGATCTTCGAGAGAGATATCTCCAGCCTTGAAGCGCTGATACCAACAGTCCGCTGTGGAGTAGTGAATGACTTCCTCCTTGAATGCAGCGCAGATGTTGGAGGCTGCAGTCCATGCCGAGTGGCCTTGCAGAAATTCGTAGCAGACGATAGGTCGTAGGATACCGCTGTTTCTCGTTGACATTGTTGCTGCACTCGTACTCGACGATGCCTTATATAGTATGCTTGAGGGAGCTTCGAGAATGTACTGTGACGTCACAACACAAGATCAATACTGTAAGAGCCTTAACAAATTTAACAGGCAGTAACGTTATGTGTTGCAAGACTTTTCGATCAATCCAATAATATAGAAAATTAAAAACGGAAAACATAAATTTAAACACTTTCTTCTTCCAAAATGGTTAGTTTCGCCACCTATCTTCAGACGGACCTTTTTTGTTACAGCACCTTCCCGGAGGCTCATCAGTGAAGAAGAAGGTGTTATATAACATTTTGAATGTCTAACATAACAATTACATTTTTGATAACTTTAATGTTTTAGACGTAAATGTAAAAAAAATTAAATTTTATGTTTTATGTTTATTTTATCGTCGTCGCCCACGATGCGACCTCTGTCGGCCCGCCACGAGTCAGGGGAGGTCCTATCACTCTTCGTACCGTCCTGAGATAAACACGTTCTCTGCTAGATCTATCTCGTGCTCTTTGCCATAAACCCACTGAACTCCGCCACTTTGGACGCGAAGTTCTAATTTCCCCAATTGGTCTTAATATTTTGGTGCATCGGCCTAACAAACCTATGTCTCCCGTGCCGAAGTTGATAGCTTTGGGACCTGGAGCATAAAGTCGATCGAAGATAAGATCGCATTCTCAGATTCTAGAGAATAAGTCGTATTCATTACCTAGACGCAAACCATTCCTCAACAAAATGAATCTCCCGCACGCAGTACATGGAGTAAAAGCTCTTTCGTATTCATTGCCTAGAGGCAAAGCATGCCATAAAGGAATAGAATCTCCCGTACAAAGTTTTTGGAGTAATTTCTCTTAAATTTGAGAAAAAAGTAAAAGTCGCAAAAATGGCGTTTACTTCCACAAAGCACCCATTATGCTGTGCTCAAAAACACTTACTGAGCTAGTAGCACTCTATAAGGGCTACTTATCAGTCGTGCAATACCCAACGGCTGATGAAGAAAATTACGAAAAATCTCGTTCGAGAATAGTACTTTTGCTGAGCGCAATAAAGCACTTCAGAGAAGGCAGAGAAAACCTTCAAAAACTGGACAACGAGATCAGGGACGAGTAGAAGAATTGTGAGAACAAATCCGAGAAAAAAGATCTTATGCCAGAGATCGAACAAATAGTGCAGGAAACGCAGATACAGGAAGCGATTGCTGACGCTAGCGACTTGATCTTCAAATTGAAAGCTGGGTACAACGAGTCAGGAAGTGCCCGAGAAGGAATGGGCATCAAATCAGACTACATTTCACAAAAAATAACACTAACGAGACAACGAACAATCCTGACCTACAGGTTGTCCATGAACAAAGCCAGATCAGGACCGACAATCCTGAAGCAGATGCGCATCTCTCGTCTCTTGCGAAAACGAGCCACACTGCACAAAGAATGCTTCGCTCCATATACCCTCCGCAAGCATCGCTGCCCAAATTTTATGGAAAATCAGAAAAATTTGTCGAATATTGGGCAATCTTCGAGACATTAGTACATGAAAACGAGAGGCTAGAGGTTGTTGAGAAAATAATTCTCTTTAGAGAAAGCTTAAAAAGTAGAGCAAAGAACGCCATTCAAGGAATTCAGCCTCTGCCTGAAAATTACTGATAAAAACCCTGCAGCATGCCTACAGCGACTACTCAGTGAATAGTTCCCAGATAGTTCAGAAGCTTGTGAACATGAAAGCAGTACCCAATTTTGCCGATAGCTGCTCATCTTCAATCGAACAAATGCAGGTGCTTGTAATCGGTGTAAGGAATGTAAGGTACAGTAGGGTGGATTAAGTGAAAAAGGGATAAAATCCGTTCCGATCTGCACTGCGCCTTGTCAGCCTGACCAACAGCCGTGATGTGTATAGCGATATCGAGGAAATACAACGGCGGCCCAATGTCAAGCGATTTAGACATCTGCCGATAAACTGCATCTGTTATCGGAAAACTCGCGCTAGGTAGTATAGGAAAACACCGCCCACGAACAGGACAGAAGGACACTATATCGTCACCCAGGCCAATTAGCCTTCCGATTTCTTCCCTAGGATCTTCTCTGCCTTGGGATTTATTCCCTCTCCTTTCCCCTTCTTCTTCTATGTCTCATTTTTCATAAGTAATAAAATATATACTATGAAACTAATAAAAGGTATACTACGAATCTGTTCTGTAACGTAACTGAATGTAGAATAAAATACTAAGGGAAGGAAAGGCTTATATCCGGCTTCCTCAGGTGCCGCTACACTCAACGTCGGTACACCAAACCCTGAGGGAACCGGGATATAACATGGAGGTCCCGGGCGAACTTTTTCGAAAAAAAGTAAAATAATTCTTTATTCCGCACTTTTGCCTGTTAAGTTTTTACAGCTTAGCACTGCGTCAGCTCTCATAATGCTTTGCTAAACCCCTTTAAAACTTCAAAAATTTTAATAGTAACTAAATTTTTTACTCTGACGTTTGAATTTCAGTGGGAAAATTTGTTCAGATCCATATCATACTTTTGGCTGACGCTGGTCGTCGTTTAGAACATTCACCGCCTTATTCTGTCCCTTTTCGGATAAGAAAAGGGAACAACCTAAAATAGCAAATCTGAATCCTTTCTAGGTAAGGAACAGGAACTAAAGACAAAAAGAAGTGCGCTAGGATTATGAATCAGAGAAGAAACGTACGTACGTAGTCATTGCGCCACAAATCTGTAAATTAAGCACCGGCATATCGCAAAAGCGGCAAGGAAAATAAATCGCAAAACACCAGATATGATACTGGAATAAATCTGATAAAACACTTCCACTTACTGTTTTCCTCATATCTGTTCCATGTTCCGCAAGGAGAGATCGTTTTCTATCCAGCAGTTCTAATGACCTTTAGAGCTAGGTACAAAAGTATCCTCATCATCATCAGCCAAGGACGTCAGATATCAATATCCGAATTTACCAGCAACGAAGGCAATAACAGAAACCCCGTATGCAACCGTGACGTTTACCTTTTACTTCTTGTTTTTATTTTAAAAGAGAGAAACCCCTACTTTTAATATTACAACGACGAGCTCTCAACCAGAGAAGTCAGAGGAAAAAGTCCTTCTCGACAATTTTAATGCACTAACACTCACCGATATAGTCAAGGCATTAGAAAAAAAACTAAACCTACTGTGAAGATCCTGCACCAAGCTAAGCACCAAAACCAACCACTTTCAACAAACATCTAAGAAAATAAAAGGAGAAAATTTGCGCACAAAATCTCCCCAAATATCGTAATGCTAGAAACCGATGAACACCCAGCTGCCACCTTTGCCTCCCCTAATTATAGAAGAAAACACTACTGCACTAATTACAGCGCACCACCGCCATTCTTTTCCGGAAATACCTACCACACTCCGGTAAAATATTTTAATAACTTCCTAGCACCGCCACATAAATACGTTCCCCTTGCTTTTCTTAATCAATATACCCTAAACAATAGGCAACCACACATAAATTTTTCTCATCCGTAACGTATCCTCAGAGCGCCTCACGTCTGTGTAATCTTTGCAAATATCACTATTTTGGTACCTACAATACCCACCATAAGGATTGGAAAAAGGGCGTGGTAGACGCGTTTTCCGCGGTCTTTCTGTTCTTTTGCTGTAGCCGTCTTGATATTCATCCTTTCTAGAAAGCTGACGTACCATCGTGATTTCCTCGTCGAGATCTACCCAGTGCCACAAAAATATTTTTCGTTACTCCATTTTTGACCGTTATTTTTTCGAAAGCGCCAGGGGATACTCATTAACGAGGGACGTCTCCACTAATTACGCCCAAAGAACACTTATGCGCGCGGATTTGATGCCAGCGCGTTGACAGCAGGTCCTCCTTATGGAAAATTCTGTAGACCGAGAAGCTTAAAAGACGAAGTCATGCTATTCTACTTTATAATATTTTTATTTTTTATTTTATTTTTTGATTATTCTAATAAGGACTAACAAATTTTTCTTTTATCTAGAGAGTACTGGTAAAAATTGACTTTATCTGGTCACATCACGGAAGAGGATGCATAATAGATAAAAATTTCTAATTGGGACGCGCCATGCATATTACTTCTGGCAGATATCGTAGAGAAGATTTGAATTTGTTCTTGGTGCACACAGTGAATAGCGGTATGGATAAGTGTTTTGTCCTTGCTAGACAAGGCTAGGATACCGATTAGCTGACTCCGGAAAATTTAAGGTTTGGTTGGTCTGCACGGCGGGCAGTGCGAGAACTTCGACTCTCCAGCATGTGCCGGCGTCCTCCAATTGCGCTACCACTCGCACAGGGAATAGCTAATTTTGTATTACTGAAAATTTCTTTGCAGCTCTATCGACTTAGAAAAGGTATTTATCTATAGAGATATCCACGTTTCGCATCCCCATCCTCCATTTTGACCAGCAATGAGCTTTTCCTTTGTAGCAAGTACTGTAACCTTCTTAAGAAGGAAGTTACAAAGTTGAAACTTCTTCTGAACTCTAATGCATATGGAGGAAGGGCAGGTGTGTCATTGTCAACTTGAAAAAAATTTCAACCATGCACTTCCTCCTAAGAAATGGATTTTCCCCTCGTTTCTTGATTCCGTAACTTTTTAAACAAGGAGGCTAGAGTGTTGAGATTTTTTTTGGCAAAACAATGTTCAGTGGCTCTGGCACAAGAAAGATTCGAAGAGCCAAGCTCATTCTAATACAATTTTTCATGTGTCTAAACTCAGGAAAAATGTACAACTTCCTGATCTCGTTTTGTTTTCAAGATTTAGGACTCCGCGCCAGTCAGTCCCTCAAATGCTTAAGACAGCACATCTCACCATTGGAAGCGCTTCCCAACATCATATTTTTATAAATTTTGAAGAGATCCGACATTTTGTGCCTTTTCTGCCGAGGTCGAGTTCTGGGCAGCGTTCGGCTCGACCTGGGCTCCGCGTGCATCGCCCGCGCCCGATCAAGGCCTCCTCGCACCTGGGTGCGATGCCCAGCGGTACTGTTCCATTAAAAGGAACTGTACAGTGCCGTTCGACGGTACTATTGATTCGGCATTTTGCACGGTACTATTGATTCGGCTCGGTCTTCACGTTCGTTTATTCCAGTGCAATAATTTAAATGTTGCTTTGATCTGATTTGATTTTTACGCGCTACGTGCTGTGACAAGATTGTTGCGTAATCGAATGTACTATTTATTTATTTATTCATTACCAACTAGGTTCCATGTTCGAATTTCCTGCTCAGACCAACCAAACTTTTCACCCTTCCGGAGTCGGTGAATTGGTACCAGACTTGTCTGGGAAGGATAAAGCGCTGACTTGTACATCGGCTGGCCACCGCAATCATTGCGTGGCCAAATACGCATTCAACACGCCTCCACTACATCCCGTAGAAGTAGAATGCGTGGCGCATCCCAGAGAGGATTGAATAATCCCAAAGAGGATTGAATATTGCCGTCCTTTATCCTATACCCTCTAAAATGGGGGATAAAGAACGGCGTACGGGCTAAATGGGGGGATAAAGGATAAAGGACGGCGGACGGGCTAAGGCAGTTTAGGCAGCTGGGGAGTTGCGAGTATATCGTCTTAAAGCACCTTAGGTGTTCTGCTCGCCGACGCATTTGCATGCCGTTGGTTCGCCGTGTCTTCGCGCAATTGTCGACCGAAATCGGAAAAAATTGGGTTGCACAAGCCTCACTTCCATTTTCGCAGCGCTGTAATTTAGTCCATTCATGAGCTACACCGTTGTGCTTTAGAGCTCGTGAAAAACCTTGCGCAAACTAGAAAGTCCTCGAGTTGCGGCCGGAAAGATTCGAACTTGATAGAGTTATTGCACTATGAACTCAACCGCGCGTGCTTTTGCGAGCGGTCGCCACTCGATTGGTAGGTTCTATTTTATATGCATCGTTCACATCGTACTTTAAAGCCTCCCCGAAACAGGGTACAGCAGTTCCTGAGGCTGGAAATTTCTGATAAAACTCCACAAAGGCTCACTCTACAAGCTGTCGCGTACATTCAATTGATAGGTTTGATTCTAAATATATGCATTGTTCACGGCGTACTCTAAAGTCTCGCTGAGACAGAGTACAGCAATTCCTGAGTAGTGCGGGTGGAAACTTATAATCTAATCTGATTTCAAACGGCCCTATCGTATATGCATTGTGCACGGCGCACTCTCCCTTCTCGCTTCATAAAAGCTCTTCAGCCTCTGTCAGTGTGTGCACTAAAGCACCTAATGAAAGTAAGCTTTGCTGTTTAGCACGACTTCCCATTTGAACCGCTTCCGCTCACTCGATTGATAGGTTCGATCCTACATACATTGTATACGGCGCACTCCAAAGGCTCTTCGGACTGACTGGAGCAAATCCTAAGTAGGACGGCCGTAATTTTTTTATAAAATTTTCCAAACGGTGCAAGATAGCCTTGAAGGCTCTGCATTTTCCATTAAGCGAAGATAGAAACCCAGTGGACATGCTTCCGCCCATTCGATTGGTAGGTTCGATCGTATATGCATTGTGCACGGCGCACTCTCGAAGCATCCCAGGAATGACAAAGCACTAACAACCTATGCCATGCCTGAGATACCCCGAAAACACTGCACGTCACACGCACGTCTGGAAAATAAGATGCTCTAATCGCAAAAGCTTGCTGCAGTTATTTTTTAGGCCACCCACGGCGAAAACGCGGTGGTCTGGTAAAGTTTCTATACATGCTTATGTAGATCTCGTGGAGACAAGTCGAAAGGTGCTAACGTTTTCTCAAACAGCGTAAAATAAAAGGAGTAATGAGCATGCGACGGTTTGAGATGGATTTTTTCATAGTAAACAGCCTTTTTGGCAGCGCGACGCGGGCGATATTGTACTGGTTGGGATTTCCCGCTAAGCAAACTAAACCCTCCATCCCTTCGAGCTCGGTGGGTTTCCAATTTTTTCTGGAAAGGGAAAGCACTGGCTAGTTCATCGTCTCGCTAAGAAAGTCATTGTAAAGGCCAAATACGTATTCACGTCGCTTCTACGGCATTCCGTAGAATAGAATGCGTGGCGCATCCTAACGGGGATTGAGTAAAAAAGGGATTATCCTTTACCCTTTACTCTTTATTGGCTGATGGATGGAAGTTTCCTACTTGTTACAAAGCCTATCTACCGGCTAACATATTCGCACGATTTCCTGCTTCAACAGTCATCGCTTAAGATGAGAAGAAATCTACAGTTTCGACTGAGTTGTCATGGGGTTCTTAAACCGCGTTAGCTCAGCGAAATCAAATAGATGGAGAAGCAAACAGTGGGACAATTCTAGGTGGGATTTACCGCCGTACCAACTAAGCCTTTCATCCCTTCGGGGTCGATGGATGGGTGCCAAATTTTTCCGGAAAGGAAAATCACTAACTATTCCATCGGCTGGCCAAGCAAGTCATTGTTTATGCCAAATGTCAAATTGCATTTACGATATCCCGTAGAATTAGACTGCTTGGCGCACCCTTTATGGATTTGATTAACACCATTTTTTTGCCCTTTATCCTTACATTTGTGTTTGTGAGGCAGCTCTGGTTATGTTATACATATGCTTTAGAGGAATTGGGATTTGTGTTTAGGAACTGAAAGATATCAACGCTAGTAAAGGTCACAAGCATCCGTTTGTACACTCTGTCAAGTGCCAAAATGGCTCAGTAGTCCATACGACCCTATTCGTTTGAGTGATACATATAAAGGATAAAAGATAAAGAACGGCACTTTTCAATTCCTTCTGGGATGCGCCGTGCTTTCTATACTTCTACTGGGTGTCACGGAGGCAATTTGAGTGCAAATTTGGTCATACAATACGGTGGCCACCCGAATAAAAAAGAGAAAAGCTTGTGGTGGCCAAGCGATGAACAAGTCAGCACTTTATCCTTCTCAGACAAGTCTGGTACCAACTCGTCGACCCCGGAAGGGTGAAAAGTTTGGTTGGTCTGAGAAGGAAATTCGAACTTGGAACCTAGTTGGTAATGAATAAATAAATAAATAGTACATTCGATTACGCAACAATCTTGTCACAGCACGTCGAGCGTAAAAATCAAATCAGCTCAAAGCAACATTTAAATTATTGCAATGGAATAAACGAACGTCAAGACCGAACCGAATCAATAGTACCGTGCATCGAACGGCACTGTACAGTTCCTTTTAATGGAACAGTACCGCTGGGCATCGCACCCAGGGGCGAGGAGGCCTTGATCGGGCGCGGGCGATGCACGCGGCCCGATCAAGCCGAACGCTGCCCAGAACTCGACCTCGGCAGAAAAGGCACAGAATGTCGGATCTCTTCAAAATTTATGAAAATATGGGAAGCGCTTCCAATGGTGAGATGTGCTGTCTTAAGCATTTGAGGGACTGACTGGCGCGGAGTCCTAAATCTTGAAAACAAAACGAGATCAGGAAGTTATACATTTTTCCTGAGTTTAGACACATGAAAAATTGTATTAGAATGAGCTTGGCTCTTCGAATCTTTCTTGTGCCAGAGCCACTGAACATTGTTTTGCCAAGAAAAAATCTCAACACTCTAGCCTCCTTGTTTAAAAAGTTACGGAATCGAGAAACGAGGGGAAAATCCATTTCTTAGAGTGAAGTGCATGGTTGAAATTTTTTTCAAGTTGAGTTAGGTACTCCTCTTTTTGTGAGTAGTACCTGTTTCCTTTCCTGTTCGTTGTGACCGATCCGCCTTGGAAATAAGGGTTTATTTCAACCCGCCGCAGAACAAGAAACAAAACTCCTGACCTCACCCGCGAGCCCTTTTTATAGAGGAACTCACGGGGAGAGTCTTATCAAAACAACAATATCTATCACTATCACTATCATGCTACATGGCTCCCCTCGGTTGAGAGTCGCCTCGACTCTAAATACGTATCACTTAAGGCGATCTTCTTCAGGTTTTCGATGCCACGGTCGGGAACTTTTCTTCCATTGTCTATCGGTGTTGCGGATGTCGCGGCTGGAGTCGTGGTCGCTGTCATGGTGGTGCGCGGTTTTTCTCGGTTGCTTCGGCTCCTTGAACGAGATACTCTTCTTGTGGCGTTGACGGTGTGGATCACCCAGAAGTTTGGCTTTCTTTCTTCATACCGGCGTTTCGCGTTGATCATCTTCTGTTGGCGCCTTCTTTCTTTTTCTTCTGGAGACACGTAATAGAATTCAGGCAATTTGATAAGGTCATTCGCACTCAGGCGAACTTTTTCCAGGAACAATAGAATTTGTCTGTCTAGGTACGGTGAGCGTTTGTACCTTGGTTCGGTACCGAGACACATCGCAGGATGTGTGTACGGAACACTTTCCAATATATCACTGTGGTGGTCCCTCACCACTCCCTCAAACGCTCACTCAGGTCGAGTTATGTATTGCACAAATTCACGGCACACTTCTCCCATACGCCTCCATTCGTCTTCATTGTTATCCTCGAATGGGCTGGGGTAGAAGAGTAATGTTCCGCCGCATTGTAAATGCCTCTCAAGTCCGATTAGGACCTGTCGCATTTCGCGACTCTCTGGCATTTTATCGGGCCATACCACAATGATGGTAGTTGTTATTTCGATGTCCAACAGCGTCGATGCTAGTGTAGCCCAATCGGCATAGAAGTATATCCTCACGTGAGAATCATAGCCGATTTTCGCGTTGACGCGAGAGAATGCCTGTGGTAAGACAATGAGAACGGGCTGTTTTGCAGACACATTAGGGCTACTTCTCTTGAGTTGGCCCAGCATAGATATAGCTGTGGACAAATATGCTCCTGTGTCATACGTTACGCCTTGTGGTACGACGGGAGCGTGATCGAACTTCTTTCCTCTTGCATTGTCGATAGCATCCGCATAATCGTGGCATCTTCGTCTGTGTGCGTCCAATGCTAAGGCAAGACCGTATGGCGTAAGATAAGAGGAATTCTTCTTCCGTAACTCTTCTTCTTTCCGTTCATCTCCCCAACATTCTTGTTCCGAGATAGATGCCACGTTGGCTAATTGAAACATGTCGAACACCTTCTTCGACCGAGCCATAGGATGCTTGAGTTCAGGCAGTGCCACGTGGGCCATCTGCCCAAACAATCGCACTGACAACGACGGCGAAGATTGAGAATATCATCGGCCAGCACCATGGTTCTGAAACATATAACTTTGTTACAACTAAGTGCACTGCCTTCAATGTTTTGTTGTCTTTTTGGTCGACCCTTTTGGCCTCGTCTTCTTTGTGTTATGATTGGTCATCTGTAACGCCCCGTGGTAATTTTCTCAATGAGTCAAAAGGCACTCGTATTGGCTCGCGATCAAAGTTTATCTCTGTGATGAGAGCACTGTTTTCGCTGGTCTCTATAACTCGGTAAGGACTTTGCCATGGATTTGCTAACTTGGGGTTACTGGATGACCGTTTCTCCGACGGTATTTTCACATAGACTCGATCACCTACTTTGGGAGGATTTTCACAAACGAGATTCTTCCTATCATAGGTTGTTTTCATCTTTTCTCGCATCTTATTGTTAACGGCTTTGGCGAATTCTCGAGCAACTTGCGTTGCTACTGCCACCTCCCCTATATAAGTGTCGATGTCCGCAGCGCACTTCTCAGTCTTATCTTCTGGAACTGTGTTCCAGGGAACATACGCGTCGAAACCATGAAGCAGAGAGAAAGGTGATTCTCCAGTTGAGTCGTGTACGGAAGTATTATATGCAAACGTGCAGTACGGAAGAATTTGATCCCACTCTGCACGTATTTTCACCTTTTTTCTCAACATCTGTATTATAGTCCGATTAAATCTTTCGGTGACTCCGTTTTCTCTGGGATTATAACCCTTAGTAAACGTGTGCCCGATCCCTAGAAGTGCTCGCAACTTTCTCATTAGACTGTTGTCAAACTCTCCTCCCTGGTCAGAAAGAAGGCATCTTGGTTGTCGGCAACCCTCTGCTACCCACCTCTGAAAGAAAACGCGAGCTACGAGAGCTGCATTTTTGGAAGGAATGGCATACGCGGCGCCGAACTTGGTAAAGTGATCCACCACAGTCAGAATATATCGATTTCCTTCCGCAGTAGGTCCCATTTCCAAGATGTCGATACCAACTATCTCGTATGGTCTCGATGATACCACTGGTTTGAGTGGTGGAACCATTGCATGCTTGACATTATGACATAAACAGTCACGGCACTCCTCTGACCATTGGTAGACGTCCCGTTTCATTGTTTCCCAGAAGACGCGCTTAGACAACTGTTTCAGCACTTTCTTTGGACCGAAATGTCCGGCAAAAGTACCCGAATGCGCTTCTTCGAAAACATCCATTCGCTTTGAAGAAGGGACAACTTTTCTAGGGTCACTACTGCTTACCAGAACAAGGTAGCCTTGCTTCATTGCAAAATCCGAGACCTTGTATATTTTGTTTGTTTCCGGAAACTTCACTCTATCGCACATGTTTCCTTTCTCGAGGTTCTCGATAATTTTGCCGTAGATCTCGTGCTGTCGCAGTTCTGATGTCCATTCGTAGTCTTCCTTCATTGAGGCAACAATTATTTCATTTAGAATTGGTTCCTCTGGCTGGCATTCGTTCCACGACAGTGGGCCACGACTTAGTGCATCAGCTACGCGGTTGGCTGCCCCTTTCATATACACTATCTTCAAGTTGTACTTCTGTAACTCTAAAGCCCACCGAAGGACTCTTGGAGAGACATTAGTTTTCTTGAATATGGCCGTAAGCGCTTGATGATCGGTGTAGACTTCCACTGGAAGACCATATACAAAAATGTGCAACTTTCTCAAGGCGAATACAACTGATAGTGCTTCCAGGTCGGTGACATGATAATTCTTTTCGCTTTTGGAGAGTCCTTTCGAAGCGAAAAATATTGGATGTACGAATCCATCGTCTCCACGTTGGCTTAAGACTGCGCCGATTCCCTTATAGCTGGCATCAGTGTGTATTTTGAAAGGTTTTAAACCGCTCCTTGCACCTTCGATGTCAGGTTGGGCAAGAACTGGAGCTTGGTGATAATTTTCTTCAATTGTTCGAAGCATTCCTGGCTCTCCTCTGACCAATTGAACTTTTCTTTCTCTGATGTTAGTGCATGTAGTGGTGCCGCCACTTTAGAAAATCCTAGAACGAACTTTCTATAATACGAACACATTCCAAGAAATGTGCGAAGGTCAGGACGCGTCTATGGTAGAGGGTAGTTTGTTATTGCTTCCACCTTGGCCGGATCCATGTGCACGCCATTACAGTCGACTACATGACCTAGGAATTGTACTTTTTCTTGTCCAAGGATGCACTTTTTAGGATTTAACTTCAGTCCGGCTTTTCGTAGCGCACCAAACACTTTTTCCATCATGACTGTTCCACGAAGAAGTTGCAATCATTATGTCATCAAGGTAACAGAACACCTCGTCACCTAAGAGTCGGCCCAAGGCGGTATGTATCAGTCGTTGAAATACCACTGGTGACGACGACAGTCCGAATGGAAGTACGCGAAACTGGTACAAACCCTCTGTCGTGGTGAAAGCAGATTTCTCACGGGCGTCTTCCGAGAGTGCTATTTGCCAGTATCCTGACGACAAATCTAGCGTCGAAAAAAATTCCTTGCCACGAAGACTTTGCAAAATCGTATCTATAGTAGGCAGCGGATAGCTGTCTAGCTTGGTGACTTGGTTCACTTTGCGGTAATCCACACATAATCTGAGAGAGCCATCCTTTTTCTGTACCAATACTATTGGCGACGCCCAACTAGATTTACTTGGCTCGATGATTTTTCTCTCTTGCAAGTCGTCCAAGATACGACGTAATTCTACCCTTGTTGACATCGGAATAGGCCTTGCTTTCTGCCGTATTGGAGTGGCATCTCCAGTATCAATTGAATGCTCCACAAGATCTGTTTGGGTCAGCTCCTGATCGGTGACCGCAAAAATATCCGAATAGTTCGATATGAGCGGCACTATGTAGGTGTCGTTTACATGGGAGTCCTCACTGAGCGTAAGCTTACTTAGAAGCATTTTCAGTCGACTCTCATTCTTCGTATCACATTGTTCGACTGAATTCACGTGACATCGAATTGCTTCCCGTTCCACTATTTTCGCTTGCACACACTCCCCTATCTGTTGTCCTTCCTTGAACAGTGTGGCAGTTGAAAGGTTGTTAGTGATGGGAACCTCTATAGTTTTGGCTCTACCACAAACAATACTTGGAACTATGCCGCAATTTGACCACATTATGCCTTGTTTGAACGCACTTCGGCAATTGATTTGCAGCCACTTTGTCTCCCCTGGTCTGAGGTAGACTCGCTTGGCTACTGTAGCAAGCGTCTTTGCATGGTTCGGAGATATTTTCTTTCGGTATACTTTCTTTTCGTGGCATGTTTGGGTTAAACCTTTGAGAGTTGTCTTTTCTGGAAGGGAAGGCATCTTGACTCCCAATTTTTGCAGCGCATTGGTGCCGAGGACCAGCATCTCGTCGCTCCCTTTCATTACTAAGCACGCTATTCTTTGCTTTACACCGTTCCTAAGCTGCATTGTTAGTCGAACAGCTCCCTTGAACGACATTTGGTTTCCTGATGCATCATACACCACAGTTCCATTCTCCATAGGAATCTCCTCCACATCAGCGTCCAGGTCAAATCCGGATTTCAGTGCGGATTCCAGCATTGACAAGGGCACTATGCTTACCTGCGAGCCAGTGTCTAGCAGTGCTTGCCTCTGGAATCCTAGTAAGTGAACAGTAGCAACTACTGGTCTTCCAACCAAGTCACTATTGACTTTCACAACATTCACAGAACTGCACATCCACTTGTGAAGTGAGGCTGTGAAGTTCCTTGCCGGTGGTGCGTTCCGTGTTTCTGATTTCTGCTTTGGTATTTGTTGCTCGGTTGCAATAGGAAGCTTACAGTCCCTAGCGAAATGACCATGCCGACCACAATTGTAGCACTTTATTGTGCCTTTTTTTTTGCCTCCGTCTTTTCACTCGGGTGCTCCTTACATTGGCCAGCTTGACGTGGGGTTTGCTCAGCAATAAACTTTTTTCTCATCTCGATATTTCGTCGAGATGACGATTCCGTTAGGTCTCGTATCACCGTTGCCACTTGCTTACTTCTTTCACAACGCTGAGCCATGGGCTTCACCATTTCATATGCCATTCCTTTCGGCGCCATCTCCATAGTTGAGTATAACTGGAGATATTCTGGCCAATCAGTTAACTGGCTCACTAGCTCTCCTGCCCTGGTTTGGGAAAGGTCTTCTTCAGTAGCTTCTGGATATGCTTGCCTAGTCAGCTTCTCTAGTTTGACACAATACTGGGTGACATCTCCTTCTCTTTTCAACTTTTTTAGCTCAATGTAAGCTTTCATTTGCATTGCGGAATCGTTTTCAGCAAACTTTGACTCAGGTGTTTTCACAAATACTTCGAAATTTGCCTTTTTTACCATAACTGGCAATGATTCCGCTACAGCTCTTGGGTGCCCTTCTAGCTTCGACACGAATAGGTGGGTTAACATGTCATCCTGCAACCCCAGGTTGCCGTATTTCATGTTAAACCTAACGACGAAAGCGCTAAAGCCTTTGCCTTGTGGGTCACTAAACCTTTCCACTTCTGGTAATGTCATCGCTGCGAACATTGCTCCTAGGTGTGGTTAGGACTCTTGACACTCACCTACAAATTGGCTCAGCGAGCTCCGACCTAGCTGGTTCAGCCTCTGTGATTCGTCTCTCTTGGCTGAAACGGAACATGATGAGATTCCCACTCCTCTGCTGATGTAACGGCATTAGGAGCTGAACGCTTGCCTTGTGCTGCAGCAATGGGGTCAAAAGTGGCGTGATACTTTACGTCATCAAACTCTTCGGCGTTCAGCTGCTGAACAGCTGGCTTCTGAGTTGACCCTTCTATCGTTTCTGGTTGCGGCACCTTAAATGAACGCGTCTTTGGTTCCATAGATCGCAGGAACTGATCATTTTGGCCAAGTATTTCTCTTGTTTTATCAACTACGTCTGTTGATGCGACATGTAGTATGCTAGCTAGCTCGCGCATACATGTGTCATCATGCTCGCTTTGCATGAAAATGCGGTTGAGTATCGTGGCAAATTTTCCAGACATGATTTTAACTACGGTTGTCTGTCTCTGCCCTACTAGTCTCAACTTATGCAATTCTTCTGCAACGATATCGCACTGTACCATAATCTGTTCGCTTAGAGACTGCGAAAACTCCGCAACAGTTTTTGATGCCACTCTTGACATACCCTTTTCCATTTTCTCTAGTGTTGATGTGGGTATGGTTCGCAACAAAGCTATTGTACTAGTTATGATCAAAAGTGAGTCATTCACCTGTGTAGCAGTCTGTTGTGCGAGAGCCGACACCACACTCGTTAGTTTATCGAGCGTCATCTTCATCGACGATAGCTGCTCATGCGTTGACAGCTCGTCTAGCAATAACCTCTCGATGTCTTCACTGTCATTGGAATCCTGCTCGTGTGTCATGTTTGCTCCTGAACGAGCAGTATGAGGTGAGCACATGGTCTCCCAGCAATGTACACCGTCAGCAACCACGTCGCAATGAGCCGTTGCTTGCGATCAACCGCACTGGCCTGCCGTGTCTGTTGCCTGATACTGTACACTGTCTCTCTTCACTTGGAGACAGGAGACACGCCGTAGCCGCTTCTCACGGCCTAAGGGCGGATGTCAAGAGGCACGGGTACAAGGTTCGGCCCACAAGTTAGGTACTCCTCTTTTTGTGAGTAGTACCTGTTTCCCTTCCTGTTCCTTGTGACCGATCCTCCTTGGAAATAAGGGTTTATTTCAACCCGCCGCAGAACAAGAAACAAAACTCCTGACCTCACCCGCGAGCCCTTTTTATAGAGGAACTCACGGGGAGAGTCTTATCAAAACAACAATATCTATCACTATCACTATCATGCTACAGTTGACAATGACACACCTGCCCTTCCTCCATATGCATTAGAGTTCAGAAGAAGTTTCAACTTTGTAACTTCCTTCTTAAGAAGGTTACAGTACTTGCTACAAAGGAAAAGCTCATTGCTGGTCAAAATGGAGGATGGGGATGCGAAACGTGGATATCTCTATAGATAAATACCTTTTCTAAGTCGATAGAGCTGCGAAGAAATTTTCAGTAATACAAAATTAGCTATTCCCTGTGCGAGTGGTAGCGCAATTGGAGGACGCCGGCACATGCTGGAGAGTCGAAGTTCTCGCACTGCCCGCCGTGCAGACCAACCAAACCTTCAATTTTCCGGAGTCAGCTAATCGGTATCCTGGCCTTGTCTAGCAAGGACAAAACACTTATCCATACCGCGATTCACTGTGTGCACCAAGAACAAATTCAAATCTTCTCTACGATATCTGTCAGAAGTAATATGTATTGCGCGTCCCGATTAGAAATTTTTATCTAGTATGCATCCTCTTCCGTGATATGACCATATAAAGTCAATTTTTACCAGTACTCGGTAGATAAAAGAAAAATTGGTTAGTTCTTATTAGAATAATCAAAAAATAAAATAAAAAAATAAAAATATTATAAAGTAGAATAACATGATTATGGTATTTTAAGCTTCTCGGTCTACAGAATACTCCATAAGGAGGACCTGCTGTCAACGCGCTGGCATCAAATCCGCGCGCGTAAGTGTTCTTTGGGCGTAATTAGTGGAGACGTCCTCGTTAATGAGTATCCCCTGGCGCTTTCGAAAAAATAACGGTCAAAAATGGAGTAACAAAAAATATTTTTGTGGCACTGGGTAGATCTCGACGAGGAAATCACGATGGTACGTCAGTTTTCTAGAAAGGATGAATATCAAGACGGCTACAGCAAAAGAACAGAAAGAACGCGGAAAACGCGCCTACCGCGCCCTTTTTCCAATCCTCATGGTGGGTATTGTACTACTCAAACCTCGTCATCTTTAGGCTGTGCATCAAAGTACCCGCTGGGAAAATTGAATTAAGCGCCATAGCACAACGACGCACCAAAACCAACGGCAACAAGCATTGACAGCGACCAATACTTTTTGATAGTACCACTATGGTACAAATACAACTCTTAAAGTGCGATGTCATTTTACACATTACGTAACCACCGTTTATGGATTACTCACTAACTACACATCACGTTATCCACTACATATATTAGGGGGGCCAAAAGTAATGAGACAATTTGAAAAAAAATCTTTATCTCTTTATAACTCAATTACGACTCAACGACGCTTAGGAATGTATTTGCCATTAAGGGCAATGACCTTGCTGCCAACGTTCAGCCAACTTCCTGATCCCATCCTTCCAGAACTGCTTGGGCCTGGTGTTGATCAACAGCTCGATATGGTTGTCAAGGACTACTTGGATTATTGTGCCCTTCCGACCAGGAAGCCCTGTAGGCTCAAAAAGTAGGGGTAGTCGCATGGAGAGATGTTCGGCAAATACGGTGGGTGAGGCATGTGAACGTAGCCCAGCTGGCCAAGCTTATCCGTGTTTACTTGTTCCCGATGGGGTGTGGCGTCGAAGAGGAGAACCTTCTTGAAGCGCTGCGAATGAATAAGAGCGAGTCGTCGGCCCATCTCTTCTATTTCGTTCACCATGGCCTTGGAATTCATCGTATTGCTCTTGGGAAACAGCTTCCGGTAAACCGATCCATGGGCGCAGAACCAAAAGCTCCAAAGGTGCCTCTCGCCGTGAACATCTCGCCGAACGAAGGTCGGTAACAGGTCACCAGGCCTCACCCAGACTCGCTGCTTGGCAGGGTTAAGGTAGAAAACGTACTTCTCATCTTGCGCGAATATTGAGCCCGGCTGGCTCGGGATTGGGAATTGGGCGAGATTTGCGCGACACAGGTCGACTCGTCAGACTGGGGTTTCGGCATGAGGCAGACTGGGGTTTTGGCTTCTTCTGGAAAGGGCGGAAGTGGTAACTTCTTAGATGGGCTTCAATAAGTAGCATACAAACATACAAATACGATAAGCACGAAACAAGACTCCAGCCACGAGATATGTGTACACGGCATGGAATGTCTCATTACTTTTGCCCCCCCCCCCCCCTAATAGAACTGAGCATGAAACCGAGCGACAATTTCGTTCCCTTACTCATCAAGCAAAGGAAGTTCCTCGTTCGTGTCGCGACCTGCGTCCAGACTTATCACCACGACGTGCCTTGATCTGTCAGCCCGTGGTCAACGATCGCATTTGGGCGCCAAAATACCGCATAAAAGGCCGCCTCTCTGAAACACACCAGCTCTCGTCCTCCTGTTCGCTCGCCGGCCGTCGCCTCGCCCGCCCACCGTCGACCTGGACCAGTCCGCCGTAAGGAAGACGTCACAGCAAGGGGCGCCGGAACTTCGCCCCTCCGTCGCCATAGTGCGGCCGGACCGAAAGGCCCGTAGGGCTCGTAGCAGTAGGAGGGGGGACCCCACGTAATGAGTGAGGCCCCACTAACCCGTAGGTAACGCATCAATGTCAATTAGAAAAGGAGATAAACGTTGTCAGCCACCTGTTTCTCTTGTGAGAATATTTGTGACCCACGACGGCACCAAGCGTACCTCCGCGACCGTCCAAGGAGTAGTCACCGACGCCCTGGACGGCCTCGGAGGCGCGACACCCCCCCCCCCCTAATAGAACTGAGCATGAAACCGAGCGACAATTTCGTTCCCTTACTCATCAAGCAAAGGAAGCTCCTCCTGCTCCTTAATTACATCATATAAGCTTTGAAACGAGAAATGCAAAACTCTCACTTACGAATCAACCGAACAAGAAAACAGCCCTTGTACAAACCAGTCGTAATTCAAAGTACCAACATTATACCCCGCCGTGGTTGTTCCAGGATCCCTACACCAAGGGGAAGACAGCGACAAAACACACAAATCTGGTTAGCTTGGTTAGCTGTTTTCTTCGATCCGGACGTTGGCTAACAAGAAACAGTGCTGCATTCCTCAGCCTTATATCAGCTCTTTCCAACAGGAGGAGTCTCTTTTGCACAATCTTCACATGTTTTCAACTCAGTCTAATAATTAATTGCGACGACGTGTGACATAAATGAGAATACTCCATTTAACATTCCATTCCGTACATCAATGACAACGCATCATAGAGACGTACTCACTTTAGAAGTTAATCGCAGTCTAATCCACGCATTGCTTTTGGAATGTTGTCGAATATGTGCTCAAACACCCAAATAATCGGTCACTTGCGTCCACTATAGCCATGCTTTATTTTCACTTTATGCTGTGCGCAATCCATATTACCTACCGTTAAAGAAGCGAATTTTTTACTAGATTCTCAGACTCTATACATTTATTCTCTCTCGTTTCTAGTAGTGATACACGCGCATTACCTTCAAAACACCCATATTTTTCTGCCAATCGATTAACACATTTTTGTTCTTTCTTCTTTTCTTCCCCTTGAAAAAAGTTTAAAAATTTTTTAAATTTTTTAAAATTAATTAAAATTTGTCACCATTCCATTTCTAAATATTGAAATCTAGAAACCATTTCCAGAAATCCGATCCTAGTTCAATCAACAATCATCGTCTCAACCACAATCTCGTTCACCTATACCTCCGCAGCCAACACCAATGATGATAACTCAACATCGACAACATCAAACCACCTCAGCTCTTACCCCGTTCTCCATTTACTCCACCCTGGAAACCTTAATGTCCCGGGGCCGGGACTTTTAAGGGGTCGCGGATGTAATGGGTGTAAGGAATGGAGGTATAGTTGGGTCGATTAAGGGATAAAGTGATAAAATTCGTTCCCATTTGCACTGCGCCTTGTCAGCCTGACCCAACAGCCGTGATGTGTATAGCGATATCGTAGGAAATACAACAGCGGCCAAGGTCAAGCGGGTTAGACATCTGCCGATAAACTCCATCTGTTCGGAAAACTCGCGCGAGGCAGTATAGGAAAACACCGCCCACGAACAGGACAGAAGGACACTATATCGTCACCCAGGCCACTTGGCCTTCCGACTTCTTCCATAGGATCTTCTCTGCCTTGGGATTCATCCCCTCTCCTTTCCCTTCTTATTCTATGTCTCATTGTTCATAAGTAATAAAATATACTATGAACTACGAATCTGTTCTGTTATGTAACTGAATGTAAAATAAATTACTAAGGGAAGGAAAGGCTTATATCCGGCTTCCTCAGGTGCCGCTACACTCAAAGTCGGTACACCAAACCCTGAGGGAACCGAGATATAACATATTGAAAAACCAGATAGTTTCCGCCAATTACGGCGTTCGAAATACTTGTGATCCTATCTGGTCGGAAACCATTCTACTCAAGTTCCCACAGGATGTTATCAAGCCAGTGATGGTAGTCTGCCAAACCGAATGCAATCAAACGATCGAGGACATAATGAGTCACCTCAACAAGGAGATTGGGGCTAAGACCTATGTCGAAAGCAGACTCGGTCACAGAGTAAACAACAGAGTTACGCCATCAAAGGAAAGGCATATCACCGCTCTGCCTCATAATAATAAGGAAGCGTGTTTGTTTTGCCAAAGAGGTAACCACTCGTCAGCGGCATGCAGAACAATCAGCGAAAAAATAATATTGCGCAAAATTATCAAAGAACAAAATATATGCTGGAAATGCTTCCCATCAAACCGTAACAGCTTCGACTGCCAACAGCCGGACTGCATTCAGTGTGGACAAAAACACCATATGTCTCTGTGTACCAAAGTTAACTCAGAGGAGCCAAGAAATCAAAATAGAGCTTAGAACCCTTCACAAAGAAACAATCAGGGACAATCATCTCAAAACCAGACTAGACCGCAGTACAATCGTAATAGTGAATGGCGTAACCAAAATGTCAGGTTTCCCAACAATAATACCCAAACATTCGCCGAGGTTGAGCAACTGACCTCGACTGCGAATGGAATTATCACCTCGCAACTGATTCTAATGACAGTCGAGGCAGTGTGATAAAGCTCTATTTTCCCTCGATTTCGGCGCTCAAAAAACCGTTATAGAAGATTCCCTAGCTGCGGATCTAAGCCCTAGGGCTTAGCTTTGATGTTACCGGTCACACTCATTGCTGACCCTCATTTTATCCGTAGGCAACAGCTAATCAGAAGGCGGCCAACATCAATGAGAACAATTGATGTAGCGTTCTTGAGGTGTGAAATGTGGAATTTGGTGCTTCGATCGCAGATTCCCGTTTTGCACCTGACTATGCCAAAAATGGTCGTCATTTCCCTATCACCGTTGCCGGCCTTGTATTCTACGTTTTACAGCTTATCGTATCTTATGAAAAATTAGAAACTTACAGTACTTGATCAGCTGACGATCAGCTGATCTTGTCCTCGTTTCAACAAAAATAACTTCAATAATACAGTATAGGTTATTAGATTGGATAACTCATCTCATACTAAATCAAAAACGCTCACCTTTCCACTTACAAGGAGCTCGATGAACGCAAATGACATTTGGTGCCATACTTTTGTTCAAAATGTGTTGGAAACGGCGATAAAGGTTCTCACTGACGATAAATCGCAAATAGCAATAACACTGGCGTATGCGGGGAATAGAGCCCGCGACCACACTTCCTGAAGCGAGAAGACTACCACTGAGCCGCCGAAGGTAGCTAGGCGGCTAATGGCTACGCTAATTACGCAACACTTCATCCAGGCTGCATCAACGCACGCGGCACACAGTCGGCAGACTATGGCGACATAACTTGCTTATGAGATACATTTGGCAAATTTGTTCTACATATTTGTAATCAGCGTTTCGAGCTCTTTGACATGACGTAGGTCGCTTTCCAAAGTTCCAGCTCAAGGCATTCCCCGGTTAGCAGCTTATTAGATGGAAGAATAGACCTAACGTATGACATGTAAGCTAGCGCCAGATGTGCAACTGCTTGTTTTCAATGAAAATAAATAAGTATTTAAACAAACTGTGCTAATGATATTTAAACAAGTTGTACATCAATCATCAGTCCGCGAGTAGCTGTTCTTCGTCTGCAAACCAAAGATCAAGGAACCATCTCCATCATAAATGGATATGCTCCAACATCTGCGGCCACAGATGAAGAAAAGGAGGAATTCTACAAGCTGTTCGAAAGGACTGTCAACGACGAGAAGAGCTACTACAATGTTGTCGTTGGTGACTTTAACGCTATCGTTGGTACGAATGATCACGGCGAATGGAGGCTAGGACCACATGGAACTTCCTCAAGGAACGAAAACGGAGAGCGCCTGATATACTTCCTATCCGCGTGTCATCTCTACCATGGAAATTCTATGTTTAAGAAGCCTTCAAACCGACGATGGACCTGGGAAAGCCCAAATGGAGAAACACGTTCGGAGATCGACCATGTTCTTACAAACAGACGCTTGAGTCTGTTCGACGTCTCCGTGCTGCCTTCATTTGACACCGGCTCGGATCACCGTCTTGTCCGTGCGAAGCTGACTCTCAAAAGGAGGATGTTCAAGCGTGACACTCATAAACCGGCACCGGTGAGGATCCCCACATTCAAGTCTGAGGAGTTGGAATATGCGATAAAGTCGTATGATCGGAATCTTCTTGAAGATCCATCGGAAGACTACGACCTTCTCTCCAAAAGACTGTGGAAATGTGCTAGCAGCTCTTGCGAAGCCACATCACCGTCTGCTTCAAGACTCAACGCGCATGCGATTAAACTCATGGAACAAAGAAGAGCTGTTAAACTGGATCCTAATGCTTCCCATCTGGAAAAAGTCACCATCTCGAAGGCCTGTCGAATTGCAGTGAAGGAGTCCATTCAAGCCTACAGAAGATTGAAGCTGTTAGAAGCGGCTGGGAAAGGTTTAAGCATAAAGCGCTGCAAACGAGATCTCTGCGATCAGAAGGCAATATTGTCAGCCCTTGTGGATAAGGATGGAACAACGCAAACGTCTCGAAGAGCGATGGAGGCCATCGTTCAAGAATTCTACACAGATCTGTTCCGTTCTTCCGTCACTGTCCCGAAATGCTTGATGCGACCAGCTGCGAATACCACCTCCCACTTGTCTTTGTCTTCGTGGATTACCGGAAAGCGTTCGACTCTGTGGAAATCAACGCCGTTTTGAACGCACTTGTGCACGCTGGTATACCATCGCCCTACATCCGACTTCTCGACGAATGCTTCTCGCACACATCGACTACCATCCAGCTGTTCGATCGAAAGCTTAAAATTCCTATCGGGAAAGGAGTACGGCAGGGAGACACGATTTCTCCCAAGCTATTCACAGCGGCACTCCAGGATGCCGTGAAAGACTTGAACTGGAACGATAAAGGCTACCTTGTCGACGGTAAACGGATCAGCAACCTTCGCTTCGCCGACGATATTGTTCTCATCTCTAACAGCACGGCAGATATCGAGGAAATGCTGAACGAGCTCAATGTGGCAGGCATGAAGATTGGATTGGACATGAATATGTCCAAAACACAATTTATGGTGAACCAGTGGTGTGACACGGGACTCGTAAGGTTAAATGGAGTCGCTCTGCAACAGGTTGACTCCTACGTCTATCTGGGAAGAGAGCTGAACATGGACCTCGCTCCTGAAATCGCCCGCAGGAGACGCGCAGCATGGGCAGCCTTCAGTTCGATTCGCGAAGTCACCGATCAGGTCAAGGATCCCGGCCTCAGGGCCTCGATATTCAACGCCTCTGTACTGCCTGCGATGTGTTACGCGACGGAAACCTGGCCCGACAACAAGACAATCGCCAGAGCAATGCAAACTACGCATCGTGCACTGGAGAGATGTCTTCTGAGGACAAGCCTTCGTCAGCAATGGCAAGAATACCTACGAAGCTCGGAGTCGCAATTAGCAGACCCGCTGCAGTACATGAAGAAGTCCAAATATCGCTGGGCCGGACACCTGCTTCGACGAAAGATCGATAGATGGAGTCTCCGTGTCACAGAATGGCTCCCGAGAGACCATAAGAGACCACTGGGACGGCCGCCAATGCGATGCGCAGACTCACTCTCAAGATCTTTCAGAGAGCGGAGTCTGCCTCACTGGGTGCAAGCAGCCAGAGATCGAGCGGTCTGGAGGAGTTGTGGTCCCCGCTGAGAAGACCTCCAGCCGACAAAGGACCATCAAAGTATGAAAGTAAGTAAGTACATCAATCCATCAGCTTTCTTATCTGCAACTTTAAAGTGTTCTTTCAAGGAAAGAGTTGTCTCTAATATAAATCCCAAGTCATGCAATCTAGTAACATCGTTAAGTTGGTGTTCTCCAAGATGGCAGTTGTTCCTGCTATCATGATGCCCTAATCGGATTACTTTTGGTGTGCTGTCTCTTCTTAGCTTTATTGAAGTTGTCAGGAGGTAGAAATTGAGACACCCTCATCCTTCGTGTTTATATCCCGCCTGAATGATATGAGTATTTATCAGAGCAGTTGTTTTGATTTGTTCATCATCCATGATACTCTCACGGCAAGAGGATGAGAAAGGCTCGATTTCAATTGTACAACAAACTTATTACAATCGACACGCAATACGATTTAGTGTTAGATCGCCTAGTCTCCTTGATGATATTCATCGCAGAAGTCCGACGACGTTCTTGATGTTCGTGATTGCGTTGCTGCCTAGCCTTTGAACGTATGATCATGTGGTGGTTTTTCTCATTCTTCTTTGCACGATTCTCATTTTTAGGTTGGAATTCGAACGCAGGATTGATTTCCAAGTTGAACACCAAATTGATTGGCCGTGTTATAACTTTTCGAGAAGGAAGTCGTATTTCAACTGATCGTTGATAGTCATCCAAGCATCCACAAATTTGTCCCATCTTCCATGTTCCTCTTTCCTTGTTATCCTCTCGAATCAGTACAAGGTCGCCATCACGTGGAGAGTAATGCAAGTGAATTCCTGGGTGTGAGTGAGACACTTGGTGAGATTCTCGCAAACTTGTTAAATATTCGTACGTCCATCTATTTCAGAAGGAATCTAGGAGTTGAAGGCTCTGTCTCCATTCCTTGATCAGGCTGTCCCTCGTTTTGTATGTGGGTTTCCATTCAACATCATCGTTAAGAAAACGTGGTGTTGATAATCGTGAGAATGATCAAATGAAATCGATGGGACGGAGCGGAATGAAGTCGAGCTGTTCGCCTACATAGGTCAAGGGTCTTGAGTTACATATGGCCACCGACTCTTTTGTTAAAGTACGTAGGTCGTTTAGATGTAGTATCCTGTTATTCACAGCGTGTTTTAACGATGATTTGAAAATTCCTATCATCCGTTGGTAGAATCCGCCCTGGCACGAGCTGGAAGCTGGGATTTACTTGAAATGAATCCTTTGTTGTGCACAATAGTCCAAAACGTCGTATTGTAGCGATTTCTTCCATTTGAGCGTTCGAAAACGCTTTGGATGTTGGAGCGTTGTCACATATGATCAGCTTCGGACATCCGTTGTTAGCGATGAGACGACGAAAGCTTTGAAGAAACGTCTTGGATGAAAGGTTTTGAAGGATATCCGTAGTAATCGCACGACAGTTCAAACAAGTCTAAAGTATTATCCAGCATTTCTGAATGTTGTCTACATCATTTCTGTATCCAAATGGTCTCATGACTCCATGCCGGTATTTTCAAAGGGTTTGTTGGGCATGTTGACGCGGACAGTTGGATGGGTCGGGAAGTCTGGAAGCTTGAATGGTCGTGCTTTTAGTTTCTCACAAAGGAAGCATAACTTGTTGATAGTGCGCTTCACCGTAATCCTTCCTTTACTTGCGGACTTGCGGAGCTCAATTAAGGTCTGTTCTGATCCGCAGTGATGGTTTTTCTGGTGAACATGTTGTATGAAGAGAGCAGTGATGAAGTTTTCTCGAGGTAAAAAAATAGGATTGATGGTTTCTTCCGGCAGTGCTGAATTGGTAATCCTTGTACGAACACGACGTAGATTAGACTGTTGACATTTGAACATTCCGAACTGATTACACAGATCGGGGTTGGCTGGATTCTCGAGTTTGGCGATGTGAAAAAGGATTACTTCAGCTCTTGATCGTAGTTGGATATTCGTAGTTTCAAAGGTAGCAAAAGGTAGCAAATGATGCCTTTGCGGATAGGCGGGAGATGAACAATAGAATATATTCCATCGTTTTGACGATTAGGTTCCAGGAGCTAGATCTTTCGCTTTGTATGACTGAAAGAAACTCAGGTCGCTGCTCAGGAGTTGTAAAATTTACTAGCTGGACTTCTTGGTTTATCTCGTTATCCTGTGGCCACTCATTTTCTTCTTGCAGGAGGAATTCTGGTCCATCCCACCACAACTTATGCTGCTTAAATTGCTCGATTGTGCATCCTCGGCTAGCTATATCGGCTGGGTTCAGTGTCCCAGGAACGTGCAGTATGATGGCCTCAGGAACTAGTCTCTTGATAGTGCGGACGCGGTTTCGTATAAATACAGGAAGATTCTTTTCAGATTTAATCCACGAGAGGGCTACCTTACTGTCTGACCATATAAACTGTCGATTAAATGGATTCCTAGTTCTTCTCGGAGATAATGTAGAAGTTTGGCACCGATGACTACCGCTGCCAGTTCAAGTTTTGGAATTGTCATTGTTGGTTTCGCGGGAGCAAGTCGAGATTTCGAGACAAGAAGCGATGTTCGAGTTGGTTGCTTACCATTCATCCCCACGAAGTAGGAGACCCCAGCGTAAGCTCCCTGAGAGGCATCGGTGAATATGTGAATGTCGTATACCTTGTCACTATTCTCCTTAGAAAAGAATAGGCGAGAGAACTTGACCGACGAAGTTGTCCATGAATTGACAATTGTCATCCATTCTTCATGACAATGTTCAGGCAGAACTGCATCCCAGGTGATTTTTTCCGTCCACAACATCTGAGTAAACATTTTGCCTACCAAGGTGACTGGCGTAACTCATCCGAACGGATCATGAACACTTGCAACCTTTTGTAGAACTTTTCTCTTCGTTCATACGATTCGTCGTGAGTTACTTGAGGAAGCTTTAGCGCAGTTCATCCGTCCTGGTCTTCCAGCATAATCCAAGGATCTTTGCATGTTCTTCGACCTCGCTTTCTTCTTCTTTCTTGATGAATTGGTTGAGTTCTTTGTTGTTGCTCATGTAGTCCCTGACATTCATACCTGCCTTTTTGAACAGCTGTTTTGATTGCTTGTAGAAACGCTGCCCTTCTTCAGGCGAACTTACTCCGTAGAAGACATTATCTACATAGGTGTTGTGTAGGATTTTCTGCGATAGCGGAGTGTTGGTGTTGGAAGTGAATAGTTCCGACTAATAAAAAGTGGAACTTATCAACTCGAATGGAACTCTTCGAACTCTGTAGATGACGATGTTGTTTCGATCCACTCCCTTTTCGTTATCTCGAAGCCAAAAAAATAGTGTGAAATCGCGACTTTCTTCGTGCAGTTCAACCATTAGAAAGGCCTTTCAAATATCTACAGAGATGATAATGGGCACATTTGGATGCGAAGAAGTACACTAAGTAGGTCGGGAAGAGGGTTAGGTCCTTTATGAAGTAGATCGTTAAGGCTTGGAAGAATCTTTTTCTTCTCAGAGCCATTAGAGACGCATCGGACTTTTGTGTGTTTCCTCGACTCCGAGATGACACCATAATGGGCAAGATAGCGTGCTCGAGCTGGAGATTCTTCTTCTTTTATGACTGGTTCTATAATCCCTTTTTTGAGCTGATCTTCGGAAATTTCGTGATACTTCTCCATATATGTGGGATTTCTTTGCAGCATCCCTATATTCGAAAATCTTAAGAAGGCAGGATCTCGATTAGATGGTAGTTCTGAAGGAGTTGCCATAAAAGGCAGTTTCACGGAGTATCGTTGCTCACTTTCATCGTAGGTGATTGAGTTGGTGAGTTCCGCCAGGCACCTTTCTTCGTCGTGTTCGTTAGGGTTGTACACTATGCCGATGGATTCATTCGACCAAAGCCTCTCGAAGAGGTCTGCAAGTTGTGTATGATTAGATGGATTTGCAGACGTGTTGGGTTCATTGAAAGGAACTCTATTTTCTTGATCTTGGCGAAAGGATTTATCTGGTACGACGCTGCCGATCCGCGTGTTCAGGAGGCGATATCCGTTTGGCAGCAGTGAAATGTTGAAATCGTCACTGTATACTAGGTCCCAGAAAGAATCTATGCCGATTAAGAGCCTGGGCGTGATGTGCTTCGTTGTGATCATGTTTTCTCAGTCCTGTTCCTTCGCGACAGAGGCGTATGTTAGTTGGTTTGTGAGGTGGGGTGTCGCTTCGACGCGGAGAATAGTGTCAGAGCCATCTACACGCTAGATCCCATTGGCTTGCTCGGAGGCTGGAACTGATATGGGATCTTTGTGGCGAATGTGTGCATATTAATCTCCTGGTGGTTGATAGCTGATAAGTGAAGTTGCTCTGCGAGTTCATTTGGAGTGTACGTTTGTGATGCGCCGGTATCGAGAAGAGCGATTGTTCGAATTTCCTTGGTACGATCGGTTGGATTGAAAAGTTTTACCTCAGCACACATAAGAAAGGGTTTTTCTGGTCGGGGGAATTCATCGATGGGGTTGAGGGAAGTGGACGCCTCCAATGTTGTACTTGTTTCTTTTGAAGAGTTGGCGGAGTGGTTTTGAGGGTTCACTTGAGGCATTTCTGTCTTCCATAGTGCTGATCGCGTTGGTTGCAGTGAGTGAGTTGCTTGGAATGACTCGCTGCTTGAGGCAAAGCGATGAATGATGGCATTTGGAGCAGATGGAGCACATCTTCTTTGAAGAACATTGCCAAGTTGCGTGGGTGTGTGAAAGACAGTTGTAGCATAGTTTTCTTGACGACTTCTATTCTGGAGGTGGGTGTTGAATAAATAGGACAGGAGAATGATGTGTGTCCATCTTGACTGCAGAAGGGGCAGTTCATCGATGTTGTTGAGCGATAGTTTTGTGCGGACCAGCGTTTTCGGGGAAAAGTATTTGATTTGGAGGAAGAGAAGAAGGTTTGCCTTTCATCATAGCTTTCTTTGTAGAATTCCATTTCATGAAGTGTTGTCTCCTTTCTCACTATGTCAGTCAGCAGTTGAATGAGGGCAGATGGTGTGAGGTTTAATCGGTTCCCTGTTTTGTCGTATATTTGACTTCGAATGTGACATGGTAGTTTGTTAAGCAGGATGGCTCCTAAACCG
Source organism: Heligmosomoides polygyrus bakeri (assembly GCA_947359475.1). Classification (NCBI taxonomy): domain Eukaryota; kingdom Metazoa; phylum Nematoda; class Chromadorea; order Rhabditida; family Heligmosomidae; genus Heligmosomoides; species Heligmosomoides polygyrus. The sequence goes on along the minus strand of OX375868.1, from coordinate 49,866,662 downwards.
TACTCCTTGCTGTCGTCTTTATAGGAGCTAAATTGTCGAATCAAAGCAAACATCTGATTATATAGTGGTAGGAGCTGTTTTCCGGCTTGATCCCATGACGGTAGGTTCGCGAGTGTTTTGAGAATATCCACTGCGATTTGGTAGTTTTCTGATGTAATTAGGAGACCGTGAATTGATTGGAGGGCTCGTCCTCTGAGTGTCGATTTTAGCAGTGAGAACTTGGAAGCGTTGTCGATGAACGGTTTGTCTCCTATGAGCGTTCAGAAGCGTTCCCAGAATTCTTGAAACTCCAAAAGCGATCCATCGCATGGCAGGTCGATTTTGCTCAGTAGAGAAGCGTCGACGAAGTTGTACATCTGATTTGGAAGTGCTGCCAGGGGATATCGGAGAGGTGTCGGCGTGTTATTACTCTGCAGTTGAGTGTTGAAGCTGGAGGGGTTTGATATGGTAGCTGGAGCTTTCCTTACTGGTATGGATCCTGCAATGAAATGGTAACAAAGTACGCATGTTTATCTTGATGCGGAGCAGACGATTGCCAGTTCTTCTTCAGTGTCCGTGGTTGCCAATTTGTGTGCTGGATAACAGCCGTCTCTTCTCAGCTTTATTGAAGTTGTCCGAGAGAGGAAGAAATTGAGACACCATCATCCTTCGTGTTTATATACCGCTTGGATGATATGAGTTTATATCAGAGCAGTTATTTTGATTTGTTCATTATCCATGATACCCAAGGTTCTTTCTTGAACTCCTAAGAGCCCAAGGTTCCTTCCTCCATAAAAGATGCGAAACTAAGGGTGAAGTTAAGTCAAATTAGTGTCCTCGTCAACACGCACTTGCCCATAAACATTGATTACGAATCTCTGACGAGCTGAATCGGACGTTTGTGACTGAACGATGTCGCTCCGTGCCAGCGTTGACTGTGTTCAATGCGTATGTCCGAACATCCGACTACGACGACGAAGACGTCGAAGCCTTTTACGAGGAGAAGTTCTATAAGGAAGCACACCATCTACAAGGTGATCGTGGGCGCCTTCAACGTCAAGATCGGGACACGGAGGTCGCCGGAAGAACTTCACATCGGAACCCAGGGTTTGGAGTGGAGCGAACAAGGTGAACGACTGCCCGAGTTCATCCTGTCGACTGAGACCATCCATGGAAACACACAGTTCCAGAACCTACCCCCCCCCCCCCCCCACGATGAACCTGATGAATCCCCCGTGGCCAGTTCCACAAAGAGATCGACCATATCATCTTCAACCGCAAATATTGCCTGACCGACGCTTCCGTTGTCCCCAAGTTCTACATGGGATTGGATCATCGTCTCCTTCGCGCGAGGTTTCGCTTTTCGCGTCAAGGAGAGAAGTCCGCGAAGTTCAAGAAGAGGAATCCCAGAACGACCATCAACTGGGACCTATACACCTCTCTTATCGGCCTTTGAGAAGATGCAATCATGGACAACATCGATGAGGAATACGACCGCTTCGTGCAACATCTCCACGATAGTGCTAAGGGGCCGAGAGCTTGAAGACCACCAAGAGACGCCTGTCTCCAGAAACTCTTGAGCTTATACGCCAGCGTGGAGTAGCACGAGCGCCAGGCAACTACCAACTGACGTCCGAGCTTGCGAAGCTATGCAGAGCGGCGATAAAGAAGGATCTTAAGGAGAGAAGGGCGGAAGTGTTGGCTGAAGAAGCAGAGGCAGGTTTGAGCATCCGCAATGCCCGCCGGAACTTCGCCAACTTCAACACCAAGATGACCGCCCTCCGAAGTCCTGACGGAACCGTCACATCTTCCAGAAGGACCATGGAGAAATCCACGACTTTTACTTCGGTCTTCTCGACAGCCACGTCCGCTTGCCCTATGCCAATTTCTGCAGAGTAGTTGCGTAGTTTCCTCTGTTTTTCCTTCCGAGATCCGACACGCCATCTCGTCGATGAAGAAACGTACAGCGCCCGGTCCCGCCAGGATCAGACCCGAACACCTGAAGAACCTCCGCCAGCGCTCATCAACACCATGGCGCGGCTCTTCACGCGCTACCTGTCGGAGTGCAAGGATGCGTATCAGTGGAAGAGCAGCAGGACCGTCTTGCTGTACAAGAAGGAGACGTGCATGACATTGGCAACTGTCGCCCGATCTGCCTGCTTTCCGTAGTCTACAAGCTGTGCACTCGAGTCATGGGATCCAGAACCCGGGACAAAAGACAGTCATACGCACAAGCAGGATTTCGGAGACGATTCAGCACCGTCGACCACATGCACACCATTACGAATCTCATCGAGGTATCCGAGAGTACAAGTTGCTGCCGTGCCTTACGTTCATTGGCCTAAATTCGTCTCCGTTGTAACTGAAGCGGTCATCGAAGCCCTGCTCACTCAGAGCATTTCTACTCAGTAAATCAGAGTACTTCGAGAGGGGTACAAAGGTTTCACGAAGAAGATTTCACCATTCTGCAACGACGTCGTCATCGACGTGAAGAGAGGGGTTCGGCAAGGGATGCAATATCCCCAAAGCTCTTCAGCGCTACCCTTGAAAACGTCATGCGCGAACTAGAATGGGAAGACATGGGAGTAAAGGTCGACGGCCGGCAACTGCACCATATTCGCTTCGCTGACGACATCGTGCTCATAATACCGAGCATTAGCCAGGCGTAGCAAATGCTGCCCGACTTCGATCGTCATGAGGAACGGACGAGTTTCTGATGCTCCATTCTCGCTCAACGGAAGAATCATCTCCGAATCCTCCAGCTACGTGTATCTGAGTCGCGAAGTCAACATGGCCAACGACCTAGCGCCGGACATGAGGAAACGAGCGGCCCGGGGAGCTATCAAGAGCGTTGAGGAAGTCGTGAAAATCATAGGTGTCAGAGACCAGGGTGTCAAAGCAGGATGAAAAGGCGATCAGCGTCGCGCAGCGTGAAATCGAGACGACGATGCTGGGAGTGACACGATTCACGCAACTGAGAGAAGACTCCGGAGTTGCGAGCTTTGTCAGCGTTCGAAGATCAGAGACGCTGTCGAATGGGCGAAGTCGTCGAAAATTAGGTGGGCCGGCCACGTGATGTGTTTCATAGACACCCGCTGTAGGAGAGCCATCACCGACTAGATTTCGCGGGATGTCAGGAGAACACCATGACGCCCAAAGCGTTGCTCGGACTTCTTCGTGAAAGTCCTGAACGACCGATATGACGCTTTTCGGGTACTTCGAGCGAGGAGAATCCATTGGAGCGCTATGACAGCGGCAGCGGCGAATGGAGATGCTGGTGGTGGTGCCCGTTCGGCGACTCTATGGACAATGGGATTACAGGTGATACAGATAAGGTTTTGTGGCATTGACGTACACGCTTTACGGTTGCTCCCTCCCGACTAGGTGTTAAGGGCTCCGCACACTTTTGCGGCGTTGCCGCAGCCGGCAGCCGGCAAAAGTGGGGCGGAGCCTTCAAGTTGCGGCGCTCCTGACCACGGCGACGGCGCCGTCCTCCAGCGTTGCCGCAGCACGGCGCCGTCGCAGCGCAGTCCAACTGGGACCTACTCGCTCCGATGGAAAGCGCGCTCCAGTGAGAGACGCGCGCCCGAACCGAGAAATCAGCTGGCAGTCCCTTCCTTCGTGCTCAGTGTTGCTCGATCTTCGGTGCTCACAAGGACCTATGGATTCTCCATGATAACCGTGACTTTTGTCCAGGGAAAGAACAGGGCTCCAAAGAAAAGTGGTGTAGAGAAAGGTGAGGAGAGACTGGTGAAAATGAAGTACGAGACCGACATTCCCTCATGGCTTCCGAGCTTAATTCACGTTATGCTTTTGTGAGCATCCGTCTGCTAGAAGAAAGCAACACATTCGTGTAAACATTGTAAACATAAACATCAACAGAAGTGCTGAAACCCGTTGATTCTGCGTCAACTCTGCATTGTTAACTCCCGGAACAGTCTCGGTCTCCCGCGGAACAATAGCAAACGAAATATTGAACTCCAACACCAAATCCTAATAAAAGGGGTGTAAGCGAGAAAAATAGCAAATATCAACAACTGGAGAAGAAAAAACACTTAAGTACGTCGTCCCAATAGCAGAAAATAATCAGCTGATTGGCCCTATCGATCGGCTAACTTAAAGGACGCACGTGTTTCCACTTCGTGTTCCCCGTCGTGATCGGCTAGAGCGCAGACAACTCTGCCTGCGATATTGCCGCACCGACGGCAACAATGATTTCAACCATTGATGCCGTCGATGCGGCAATGCCGCAAAGGTGTGCGGGTGCGGGACGGCGCCGGCTGCCGTTGCCGGCGGCCTCTGCGTCCTTGCCCCATGTTGAAGGATAGGGCTGCGGCAATGCCGCAGAAGTGTGCGGAGCCCTTTAGATCCCAAGTGCTTATCAGATGTTAGCAGTGCTTATTGATGAGACGGGTCGTCAACAGCCATTTACTGTTGCTGCACCAACAACGAGCGGTGGCTTTCTGGCATTCTTAGAGGATATTTGGGTGAGTAAATGTTGGCATAAATAGGCTCGGGATGATGGTCACCTTGTGCGTAGTTGATGTTCGCCTTGGAAAGAATGCACACGTAATATTTAAAGTTATATCAGGAATGGCCAAGATCACTTCATCATTGGTGTAGAACACAACCGTGCTGCATAAGACTTTCTTGCATCAAAAAACGTTGTGTAGGACTGGTCCGGTGACCCCCTCCGACACTATTTGCGCTTGAGTTTTTAACACGAGTGCTACAACACCTAACGGTGTGCCTCGCACTTGCCTGCTTTGAGAAACGTTTGCGTGCGGTACAATTTGTTTTTCTTTTCTGATTTAATTGCAACCCTTAGGACTATCCTGGTGATCCGTGGATCAACCAAGAAAACAACGTTAGCAGAAGGCTTTCTTTGAATCCTGTAAGTGTGGTTCTTAGTTCTGTCAGGACCATAAGTTGGCAATAACCTGCTAAACTCGGAAATACGCTTTGTGTAGTTGAATGCGAAGCTATAAGGTACGTTTCCAGTTTATTCGGGAACCCCGGTCACTCGATATTTAACTCCGCTATTCTATTAAGGTAAGAGAGTGGCAATTGTTACGTTTCCTTGGTTGATGGTCGCTCATGGTCCTGTACTTGTTTGGCACGAATTATTCCTTTAAAATACTTGCCAACAACCTCCTTCAATAGTACTGTCACAGTTCCACTCGCTTTACTTTTTGGAGCAACTCACGTTTAACAATGTCCAAAAAGATGCAGAACAGATGGGCTGCCGACGCGCCGCACATCGAAGACAGGCAACACCTTCACAGTAGACTTCAAAGCAATCTACATTCTCCAGAGTGAAAGGAAAGGCTCGATCCCAATGAGGGTGGGGGGCACGGCGGCCTCGGGCCGAAGCGCATGTGTGCGCGTCAACAGGCTCACCGTGGCGATACGTACAGGGATGTCTGCGGGCTCCACGTATCAACCCATGCCTGGGGCCGGATTCATCAACGACTTACATAACTTTAAAGGAGAATTGTAAGCTTATCAAGCGATATGGTGAGCAACGGCGTTATCTGAGCTTTAAACGCAGCTTATCGCTCACCATATCGCTTGATAAGCTTACAATTCTTCGTTAAAATCACGTAAGCCGTTGATGAACCCGGCTCCTGCGGGATTCGTGTATCGAAGTACGGCCACTGTTCGGCTATCCCTGTACGTGTCGCCACGGTGAACCTGTCGACGCGCCTTTTTTCGTCTTTTTGTCCGACGTTTTTCGTCAAAATTTCGTCTTTATTTCAGGAAGAAGACTGCAATAGCCACAGTAGGGGTTCAGGTAGGCATGTTATGTTGCAAGTATTCATCTCTATATAGTGTCTGGATGAGAGTATGGAGTGGCCCCCATTGGGATTGAACCAAAAGAAATTCTGCTGAGGCTATGGTTTATGGTTTTTATGGTTTTTTAGTTAATGTTCTTGTTGGGTACTAGGCCGCTGCGGTATAGACTTGATGAACGATATACGCTTTATTGCCGACGACCGATAAACTACAAACCATACCAGATTAGCCTTTATATAGTAGTCCTTTAATCACTGCATGGTAATCATCATATCATGCGACTGGTATAGACTGATATGTAACACCTCCCCTTTTTGAAGATGATAAATCAGTTTTACAATCGGATAATACGATGATCTATTTGTTACAACGATCTTAAGGACAAAAATGATATCTCTTCTGATTTGGATCAATGTGGAGCGTCCTCGTAGGTCTTCGTGTTCGAGTCGATCGTCGTAACTGCATGCCTTGTTGAACAGTTGGAACTCCTTCAGAAGTTTCAGCAGGCGGAGGGGAAGGTGCTTGGCTCTGGAGCTCAGGTCGTTCCAAGTCGAATATTTCGAAAAGTGTGTCCATGTCTTCTTGGGCTTCGTTGTTGCTACCACTGTAGCGCCTTCGTAGTTGATTTGCATGTCGTATCCAAGTTTGTGTTCCACAGCGAACTTTATAGAGCACCTTTCCAATGCGATCCAATATGGAACCGTTTGTCCACTTATGTTTTCCGTCTTCGTAGTCGCTGACGTAGACAGTGTCGCCTCGCTCGAAAATCTTAGGCTTAGCTCCATGCTTGGCGTTGAACTGACGTTCCATGACTTCATTTCGGCTCCCGCTGTGAGACTGGATGGGCTGAAGTAGAGACAAGGGAGTCCGAAGTTTCCTTCCAACAAATAGTTCTGCTGGTGATTTGAGCTTTTCGAAGGCTGGATGTGGTGTTGAGCGGTAAGTAAGAAGGAAGGTTTGGAGAATTTGGGAGAGTGTTCCCTCTCCTTTCATCTTAAGCAAGCTCCTTTTGAAGGTATCTACGAACCTTTCTGCTTGACCGTTGGATTGTGGATGATATGGGGGAGAAAACAGGTGCTCGATTCCGTTCTCTTGGCAAAACTCTTTGAATTCTTCTGAGGTGAACTGAGTGCCATTATCTGACACGAGTATTTCGGGAGCTCCATTCCTGGCAAATGTCTGGCGCAGTAATGAGATGGTGGCGCCTGTTGTTGTGCGATCTGTATTGTATATCTCAGGCCACTTGGAAAAAGCGTCCACGATTATGAGGAAATTGGTGCCTTCAAATGGACCAACGTAGTCCACATGTATTCGTTCCCATGGCTTACTTGGCGTTGGCCAAGATGCAAGTGTGGTTTTGGTAGGGAATTTGGCGACTGATGAACATCTTGTGCATCGTTGAACCATCCTTTCGATGTCTTTGTCGAGACCTGGCCAGTATACGTAACTACGAGCTAGCGCTTTCATGCGAACAATTCCGGGATGTCCAGAGTGAAGTTGTCGAAGTATACGTTGTTGAAGTGAAGTTGGTATGACAACTCGTTCAGCGAACATCAGACATCCATTTAAAATTGAAAGGGAGTCACGTCTATTGTGGAAGCACTTAAGTGTGGGATCTTGGATTGACAGTGGCCAGCGTTCTCTGGTGTACTTCATAACAAGTTGAAGTAGCTCATATTTTTGGGTCGTTTGTTTGATATCCTCTGCTGTGACTGGTAAGGCTCGTACCAGATTTGCGAACACGTGTCTGATATCCGAGTCTACCGATATAGCTGCTATGACCTGATCCTCGTTCGCTGTTTTATGATTTGCGATGAGTCTTGATAGAGCGTCAGCTTGTCCCATATGTGTGGTGGAACGGTACTGGATAGTGAGGTCGTAAGCCAGCAGTGTTATTGCCCAACGTTGAAGCCGGCTAGCGGTATAGATAGGGATACCTTTCTTTGAGGCAAATATCGCCAGAAGGGGCTTGTGGTCAGTAAGAAGTATGAATTTGCGTCCGTGAAGCATCCTGCGGAACTTTTCGACGGCAAAAATGAGTGCTAGTCCTTCTTTCTTAATCTGGCTGTAGTTCTTTTCAGCTGGGAGTAAGGAGCGTGAAGCATGAGCAATGGCTTTCTCTGATCCATCTGTATAACGATGGGAGATTACTGCTCCAATGCCATAGTTTGAGGCGTCTGCTGCAACTACGATTTCTTGGTTGGGGTCGTAGTGGGCTAAAAGCAGATCGGAGAAAAGAATTTCTTTGGCTCGTTTGAAGCTCTTGTCGCATGCCTGTGTCCATTCAAATCGGGTACCCTTCTTGAGTAGGGCGTCAAGTGGAGCTCGGATAATCCTCATTTCCTTAACAAAATTGCCGTAGTAACTGAGAAGTCCAAGAAAGGATCGGAGTTGTGAGAGGTCTTTAGGAACCGGCATCGTTTGTATGGCTTCGATTTTACTGGGATCGGTGCATCGACCATGCTTGTCGACAATGTAGCCGAATTAGTCGATTCTGGTTTCAGCAAATTTACATTTGCTCAAGCGTACGTGTAGACCACTTTCAACAATACGTTGGAAGAAAGCGTGAAGGTTCTGTGAGTGCTCCTCTGCAGTGCGTCCAACGACGATTACGTCGTCGAGATATGCGACCACTCCTTGAAGGCCGGCTAGCACAGTGTCCATTATTTGTTGGAATATAGCAGGTGCTGATTTGACTCCAAACGGCAATTGGTTATATTGGAAGAGACCACGATGGGTGTTAATGGTCAACAGCTCCTTGGACTGTGGGTCAACTGGGATCTGGAGATATGCGTCGGCGAAGTCGATGTGGGAGAAGTAGCGGCCACCATTTAAGGTTCTGAATATATCTTCTGGAAGAGGAAGAGGGTATTGATGTAGGTCGAGGGCGTTGTTGATGCCTGTGGAAAAATCGGCGCATATGCGAAGGGTGCCGTTGGATTTCTTGACAATTACAATAGGGCTGCCCAGTTGGAATAGTTGACCTTTGAGATGACGCCAATTAATTGTAGTCGGTCGAGCTCCTTCTCCACCGCTTCTTGAGCTGCATAGGGCACTGGGCGTTTTGGGCGGAATACGGGTTTTGCTCCGGGTTTTAACTGCAGGGATGCTTCGAAATGTTTGTACAGGCCGAGATCAGAGCTAAATGCCTCTGGATATCGTCGCTGTAGTTCATCTGCTACGTCGCTGCTTGTCGCAACTGAAGACATGGTGATTGGGGGATCGGTTGGGCATGGGTCTGAAGTGGGCAAGGCGTCCATAATTGAGTACAGTCCCATTTTCGATATCCATTCCGCTCCTAGCAGGTTGTGATGCGTGTTGGCCACATAGAACGTTCCTTCGGCTGAAACGTCCTTCAAACTGTATGTGCATTTGCGTTGGCCATGGAATCGGATTTGGTCTCCGGAAGCGCTTTGTGCGATGAGGGAGTGGGGTTCGAGTTTCGGCTTGCCCATGAGATTCCATGTCACCTTGTTGATGACGGTGACGTCTGATGCAGTGTCAACTTGAAAGTTGATGGTGTGGGTGTCCACTTTGATTGTGGCGTAACGTCGATATCGATAGCAGTCGATATTCGAGATTTTGAAGATCGCATCTGCTCTTGTTTTCTGCCTTTGGGTAGGGGGGTTGTGGCGGGAAGGTCGTTTGGATATTAGGCGACGCTTGGCTGAGGAACAAAAGCCGTCTTTGTGTCCTGTAGTGTGGCATTGTGAGCACACGTGGTTCCGAAAGGTGCATTCTCTGACGAAGTGCATGTTACCGCAATTCCAGCATGGTGAAGGGGTGTCTTGTGAAGATTTTTGCGTTGATGAGGATGAGTGTGGTTGCGGCTGTTGTTATCGTTATGATAACGTGATCTGCGAACATCATCTCGAGGCTTCCTTCTTGGGCTCGGTGGTGCATCAATCGAATGAATTGTTGGCCTGCCTTCCTCAATCATTTTGGTGTCGTGACGAAGATTTAGCAGTCGCTTGCATTCTTCGGTAAATGTCTGAATAGTGCAGTTACGATCTACTTCGATTTTGTCGAGCAGTTTCAGTCTGATGAAGGCATCCTCGGGGGCATGGAGTCCACAGACGAAGATTAAACACTTGAATTGGTTGTGGTCGCATTCCGCGAGCTTGAATTTGGCACACTCACGATTAACATGTCCGGCATATGTAGCAAAATCATCTTTTGGATTTTTGACCAGTTTCATGCAGACGTATCGTGCGCCGAATAGTGATTGTTGCGGTCCGAACAAATCCTTGAGTGTCTTGACGGCTTGATCAAAGGATACTTCCTTTGGTGTTCGGGGAAGAATGTAGTTGGAAAATTTTTCGTAGGAGACAGCATCCAGCTTGTGCAGCAAAAGTCGAACTTTTGATGGCTCATCCAGACTGCTTGCGTCCACGGTGAAAATATCCTCATGTCGGCGGCAAGCTTCGAACCTAACGTCGGCCTCAGGGTCGTATGAGAAGGGGGTTGTCCGTCCGGCGAGAGTATCGAAGTGCTTGGGGGTTGGCAGCCGATGTCTCCGGGGGATTGGCGACGTTGGTGATTCCTTGGATTGCGGACGCAAGACTACTCAGTAGTTGCTGAAATTGCTGCTCCGAAAAAGTTGCCATCTTACCACCTCGTGTGTTCTTGATCCTGATCGCCACTGTTGAGTACTAGGCCGCTGCGGTATAGACTTGATGGACGATATACGCTTTATTGCCGACGACCGATAAACTACAAACCATACCAGAGTAGCCTTTATATAGTAGTCCTTTAATCACTGCATGGTAATCATCATATCATGCGACTGGTATAGACTGATATGTAACAGTTCTAATCGCTCCCCCGCATGTCTTGCTTTGTATCATGAATACATAAGGAACTAGGAGACTGTGAAAAACACAACACTCGTTAGACCTGGGAAAGGAGTTTAATGACATTCTTTGTGGGCACCAAGTTTAAGTCGATATCGTAATTTATTACAGGTTGTATTTCATTCTGTCATATTTTTCATACATATGCACACACATGTTTTTTCTTCCCTCAACTAGGAGTGCGGTTCTAGGCATCCATCCCATATCAGGTCTATACGAATAGGGTTTGTGTGGTTGTACTTTCCGTTGTACGGTTTTCTTATTCCTACCACGACTAGTGTATCAGAAAGCCCCCCCCCCCCCCCCCGACTCGACTTGCACCTTTAATACAGCAACGGTGTTTTGGTGTGTTGACCCTTATGATGAACTGAGCTAGGAGATTTCTGATAAAACTCGACGGTCTTACTTAAACCTAAGCACCTGCTCCCAATGGAGTCGCAGGGTGATGTGCAGGTTTGTGGGATGCTGTAGCGTGCGGCTGGTGTTGTTGCGTCGTGGATTGCGGCGGCATCAACTTCTTGAACATTTGACTGATGCGTAATCCTTACTGAGCAACGAGAATGGTTTGAGCACGAGCAGCTTGGATGGTCCACACCGCGGAGTCTCTTCATCAGTTCTGTGCGCTTCGAGCCCAGCTGCGCACTTCCTGTTGAACGACAAGAGCGGTTTTAGCACGATCAACTTGTGTCTGTGTGTCAAGAGGTGTCTGTAGGTCTCAATGATAACAATGAGTTCCGATGACAACGGTTTGGGTGATGTGCAGGTTTAGGTATACTGCAGCAGGCGCGGGAACATTCAAACTCCAGTAGGTGATTAGGTATAATTTCTACTCTTTTGGCTCCATAATGATCTATGCGCTGTTCTACACTGGTGGAGCCCTTCCCCCTATAGTTTCCGAAAGCGGTACTGCAGGAATATATTTCTCTAAATACTACACGGTACTTGTGGTGCAGAATCACTCAGGTATTTCCTAGTTATGAACAGCTCACAGGTGTGGTAGTCCCACGGCTCCAGGACCTAACTCCAACGCGACGTCGCGCGCTAGACGCGTGCGACGTTGCGGCGCTGAAACGCGGACGTGCGCTCGATGATGCATGGTTAGCCGCGGAGCACGAAAATGTTCTCAGTGTTTAAACTCCCAGACCACATTGCTTGCAAGGAACGTAGGATCTCACAGAATGTGGTAGGCAACAGTCTGCAGTAGGACAATTGATCCGAGAATAGGTGACAGTGACCTTTTTCCGTAGTATAACCATAATCACGGGTAAAAATTGACCGAAGAAGTTGCAGATGGCAAATACTGACGCTAGAAACCATCCACATGACCAGGATTCCTATATAAACTGTCGCTGATCGTCCTATTGAAACCACCTTCACATGCCATCTCCAAGAAACCTTGAAATGAGGCAAAGGCGTGCCGCAGGTCCCTGTAGGAAGCGTTTCTAGCCGTCGGAAGCATCGGACCGCGACAACTCGTCTAACTTCGTCGCGCACCGTGCGCGAAGCCAGAGGGGTTCGCGCGGCGTTGGAGTTATGTCTGCCCCCGCTAGTCCCACTCCAGTCGGGACCCTCTGCTTCTCTACCATACTCTGCTATCTCTGTCATCCTCGAGGGCGCCTAGAGATGTGCATAAGGCCTTTGCTATACCACCGCTCACGCCGAGCGACTCCCAATGATATGCCCCATATCGATCGCGTTGCGCCGCCCGATCGATATAGGAGCATATGGGCGTCGCTCGGGGTGAGCGGTGGTATAACAAAGGCCTAAGGTTGTGTGGTAATGGTGTAGCTGGAGGATGATACCGGGCTTTTGCGTCGGACATCGTCCCATAGTCGGGCGAGAATAGCATGCGGCCCAGCAAGAGCCCAGATAGATCTCTGCCATTGGCCGTGCTTGCTCATCAGCGGCAAGTTGAAGATGGCATCTTTTGCCGCCTCCGGCATCCTCTTCGTCTTTAAAAGGTACGGCTGCCGCGTTGCAGTAAAAGTGTGTGGATGCCTTTGACGGCTGTCCGTCTGCCCGTCGTCTGGCCTTTCATACACGTCAAGCAACAGGTTTCCGGACTCAGAAGGCGTGCAACCCACGCCGTGTCACAAGCGCGGGGATTGGAAAGGCGTGTCGACGACATCGTGTCGCCACGGTCCTGGTTCAGAAGACGTGTCAGTGGGCAGTATAGAGGACCTTGGAGAGGGGCCAGGAGAACGACCAGAGGGGGAGGAGACTTGGAGGTGGGACTGGGACGGGGATTTGTAAGAGGGGCCTGTAAATGGTGGGACAAGGAACGGGACCGGTAATGGTTCCAGGAGGGGGACCAATAAGGGTACAAATAAGTAGGGGCCAGCAAGGATAGCCAGTAGGATGGGCCAGTAAGGGGGGCCTCGTGTTCAGACTAAAGAGACAAGTCATTGAAGTCGCACAACGACCGTCTGGATTCATAGGACGTGTCGTGTCGTCTATGGATGTAGGAGTATCAGTAAGAAAGAGCCATCGGGGAAATATAGAGGAGAAGGGATATCAAAGGAGGGGCTAGTAGGGACCGGTAAAGGTGGAAGGGGAACCACCAAGGAGAGCCAGAAAGAGGGGCCAGTATTGGGGGACCACGTGTGCGGATCCAGAAAACATGTCACCGATGTTGCGCAACGGGTGTCAGGATCCAGAAGACGTGTCGCGAAGGTCCTGCCATGAGCGTGGGAGGACCAATAGAGGTGATCAGTGAAAGGGCAGTAAGGAGGGACCACGACGGGGACCATTGAGAGGGGAACAATGTGGGTAATTAGTAAGTTGGAGGAGGTAATAGGAGGTGCAACGAGGGAGCAGTAAGGGGAAAGAATAAGGGAAACCAGAAGGGTGAGGGGGGGGGGGGTTGGCTGCCGGCATTCGAAGCCATATGTGTGTCCGTTTGTCCGATGCGTTTCCAGGACGCGGTGTCACAGCGGCCAGGTCCGGAAGACATGTCACCGACAATGGGCGTCCGGACTTAGAATACGTGTCTACGACGTCCCGCAACGAATGTTTGTATATCAAATTATCCTTTATCAACTGTCAAAATCTGTCAACTTTAGGCAAAGTCGGTGCTATCGACGGAAATTGTACGGTCCAGTTTTGGCTAAATACCCTTCGGCACCAAGTCCGCTCTGTCGAATTATCCCTCATACGTGCTCGACGTGTTTCACACGCCACTGCACGCAAACGCCATAAGGACGTTATGCAGCAGTGGTGTAATACTCGTCCTCCACACACCTTCGCACGCAGATCCCAACTCATCAGTGATGTTTGCCAGCTGGGCAGTACCGCGGAAAAAAAGATTATGGCGTAAGGTACACTTTTCGGACATCCTGCGGGATGTCCGCAACGCGGAAGTGCACCACGGCGACGGTCCGGTATTGTTTTTGCCGTTGATAAGTGCGTGACGCCACAGAATGAAAATCGCGATGTGCTGGACGAGTGCATGGCACGATCTTTTCTTGTAGCATAGTCAGAAATCATTGCATTCCTGTACTTTACAATAAGATTTGAACCATTATTTTTCTAAAAACAAAAATTTTATAAGGTTGCAAGACCCGTGTTTACTTTTTGGATAGAAGAACAGATTTTTAAGGGAAGTCGTAGTAAATTTTCATAAAAGGCTGAAAGAATATCAACTCGTGCTGCCATTATTTTTGTCTGGGTATTTATGCTTTGACGACTGCCCGGTCGTGATACATTGCTAGTATTGGGGGAGAGCAGGAGCGATGTGCTGCCCACAATACTACTGATGTACGACGACCGGGCAGTGTGACTCCTTCGCTACTGGCGAAGAGTGGCAATCGCTACACTCAGGCTGTGAAGCATCGTGTGAGTTCGTCTTCACCTTTCGGGTTTTCGCATTGTGTTTTTGGCATCAGGTTGGAAACGGTAGCATGGGTGAGGCGCTTGGTTGGGTATGTTGAAGAGATGAAGCCTCAAACCGTTTTCAGCCCTCTGAAGACGAAGAGATGGTCGGAAAGTCAGGCCAATCAAGTTTCAACCTTGTGGCACAGCAGTGCTATAAACATTGTTACACAAATGCCGAGGTTCCAAGATGAACGGACATGGAGTTTATAAACATAACCATTTTTAGGGTGCTCCATAGAAGAGATCGCATTTTCTTGAACTTGACGGTGTGAGCGAAGGAGCCCACAGTGTTATCTCCGTTTGAACGGTAGATGGTGGGCAAGCTAGTATACTTCGCGTCAGATGTCGTTGGTCTTCTCAAGAACGTGTGATTGAAATATTACGAAATTTCTAAAGAGCTTGTTTTTAGGGAAAACCAGGTAATTCTGAATTACAGCAATTACGAAAGCCAGGATATCACTCTAATTACCGAGAAGTTAGGCACGCGTCTTGAACAATATTGCCCCACTGCTACTATTGGAACGACAATGTTTTGTCAATTTGCAGATTCTACTATTTACTTTACTTGTTGTACATAATCCCATTCGTCTTCCTCGTCACATATATAATAGTCGTAATAATTTACCGCAAGAAATGTGAGTTTACGCTTGCTCTGCTAAGTTCTTACTGCTCTGCTCGGACCACACGTTTGCTCACCTCTTGTTGTTACATCCAAGAAGAAAGCACGAGTGTCAACAGTGTGCAGCTTCCTAGTCGGGCCACGTCTTCTACTTCTTCTAGTGTACTTTCACAGTTATCTTGGTCGCTTTATGAATGGCTCTAGAATGGAGTAGGAAGGGCAACTGAACTAAATAAGTCGCTTTCACTTCCCAAGCAAAACCACTTGTAAATTACCGATCGAGTAGACTTGCTCAGATGGGAGTTACGAAACTCCAGTAGTCATGTACTGATTGGGAATCCGGTCCTGTAGTTGTTAATGACCGATATTGCTTAACAGTTGTGAAGTTTGCGCATCGCATTAAAAAACGCAATACCGCTCACGTCGCGCAGTCAAAACGACAGTTTGCGACAGAAAAATCCGTCGCAAACTGTCGCATGCACGTAAATCCTTCAGTTTTAGGTTTTTTGAAAAAAGGTTAGCACCATTCGATTCGTCTCTTCGAGATCTACGAACCATACATATAAAATTACCAGAGCTCCGTATTTTCGCCGTGGGTAGCACAAAAAATGACTGGAGCTGGCTTTTGCGTTTAGAGAAGCTTATTTCCCAGGCTTTCAGACTATCTCTAGCATAACGCACGTTCCCAGTGCTCTGTCGTGCCAGGGATGCTCCAAGAGTGCGCCTTCCGCAATGCATATAGAGTCGAACCTATCAATGGAGTGGGCAAAAGCATGTACACTGCGCTTCTATCTTCCCGTACTGGAAAACTTAAAGCCTTCAAGACTATTTCGAACCGTTTAGAGAATTTTATCAGAAATTTCTATTTCGCTACTCAGGAATTGCAGCACTCTGTACCGGCGAGACTTTGAAGTACGCCGTGAGCAATGCATATAGAGTCGAAACTATCAATCGAGGGAGCGCGACAGCTTGTAGAGTAAGCGTTTGGGAAGTTTTATCAGAAATTCCCAGCCGACCCACTGAGGTGTTGCTGTTCTTTGTCCCGGCGAGACTTTGGAGTGCGCCGTGAACAATGCATCTAGGATCGAACCTTTCAACCGAGTTGGGCGACAGCTCGCAAATTGCACACGCGAGCGTATTGGAGCGCAATAACTCTGCCAAAATAGAATCGTTCTGGCTTTGACTCGAGGACTTTGAAGGCAGCATAAGTTTCTGAAAGTACACTAAGCACAACGGTGTAACTCATGAAGAAGCCAAGTTATAGCGGTACTTTACGATGACATGCTCACAACGCTCCAGCTCCTGAACTGCCTTAGCCCCATCTGCCACTTTAGCGCGGCGGACGGCAGCGGTGAAGTTTCTTCCGCCCTTACTCGCTCATGTTCGGGTTGGGTTTTCGACACTCGCAAGGTACCATTTTGTTCAACTCGGAAGGCTCTATCGAATGGCGTCAATCTCGACCAATTCTGGAAATATCGATTTTTTGACAATTTCGCATCGAAGACGAGTCCGCTCTTGGCCGCGGCAGACGGATGATGACGTCATCGAAAATTTTCAAAATTGGCGAAGTTTGATGGCGTTCGATAGAGCTTTTCATGGTGACTTGAATGGTGTTATTGAGAGTGGCAAAAACTGTAATGTGGGCGAGTAACAGCGCATAGAATGTCGACCGTTGTTGTGCTAAATTGCACGCGCGAGCATGTTCTGAGTGCGATGACTCCGTCAAGTCTGAACCTTTCCGGCTGTAGCTTGTAGATTTTGTAGGAAGTCAAAAGCTCTAGCAGTGCACTGAAGCAGAACGGTCCCACTTAGGAAAGGGCAGTGTTACAGTGTTGCAAAAATGCAGCTGAGGCTTGTTGTGACATGATTTTTTTCGATTTCAGTCGACACCTGCGGGAAGACGCGGCGAGCTGACGGGCTTGAAATGCGTAGACGAACAGAGCGCTGAAGGTACTTTACGATGTCCTGCTCACAACTCAGCTGCCCAAATCGCTTAGCCTCAGCTGCCATTTTAGGCGGCGGAAGAGCTAGCCGCTAGTTTCCTGCGCTCTTACTCGCCCACTTTTGAGTATTCGACACTCGTGCTGGTACCATTCCGTTCAGCATGAAGAACGCTATCGAATGGTCTCTTTTTTTTGTTTCGCATTGAGGACCGCGGCAGAATGACGATGATGTCATCAAGAAATTGACGTCTTCAAATTAATTCAGTTGTGATACATTTCGATAGAGTACTTCGTGCTGAACGGAACGGCTATATTGCGAGCGTCGAACACTCAAATATAGGCGAGTAATAGCGCAGGAAAGTTGAACCGCTAATAGTCCGCCACCCTAAAATGGCAGCTGGGACTAAGGCAGTTTATGTAGCTGCTGAGCAATGAGCACGTCATCGTAAAGCACTTAAGGTTTTTTGTTCGTCTACGCACTTTTAGGTCGTTAGCTCTCCGCATCTTCCTGCAAGCTTCGACTGAAATCGGAAAAAATCGTGTCACACAAGGCTAATCTGCATTTTCGCCGTGCTGCAACTTTGTCCGATCATAGGCTACGTTGCTGAGTTTCAGCGCACTTCTTGAACTTTCCAGTCGGAAGGCCTCGCAACTGGCAGAGTTATCGCGCTCCGAACACGCCAGCGGGTGCAATTTGCGAGAGGTCGCGCCCACTCTATTGATAGGTTTGATCCTACATGCATTGTTTACGGGGCACTCCAATGTCTCGTCGGGATAGAGTACAGCAACTCCTGAGTGGGGCGGCTCGGAATTTCTGATAAAACTCTCCAAAGGCTCACTCAACAAGTTGTTGCGCCCACTTGATTGATAGGTTCGATTCTATTATATATGCATTGATCGCAGCCCACTCCAAAGTCTTGTAGAGACAAATTACAAGAATTCTTAGGTAGGGCCTCAGAAAATTTCTGAGAAACTCACCAAACGCTCAATCCACAAACTGTCACGCCCCCTGGATTGATAGGTCCGATTCTATATGCTTTGTGCACTTCGCACTCTCGGAGTATTCCTGGCACAACGGAGCACTGGAATCGTGCGTCACGCACGAGAGATACTCCTCCGATAGCCTGGGAAATAAACCGCTCTAATCGCAAAGGCCTGCTCCAGTAATTTTTGGGGTACCCACGGCGAAAATATGGCGCTCTGGTAAATGTTTACACACGTTTGTGTAGATCTCGAAGAGACAAATAGAATGGTGCCAATCCTTTTTTAAATCTAAAACTGAAGGAGTTATGGGCATAAGACCGTTTGCGACGGATTTTTCCGTCGCAAACCGCCCCGCCGTTTCGACTGCGCGACGTGAGCGGTATTGTACTGTTGGGCAGCTCCGGAGACAAAAGATGATAAATATGATCGGTGGGTTAGCTGATCGACATTCTCACTTGTTGTTAAGCGTGTCGATCGGTCAACCTATTTGTGTGGTTCTCGTCACAAAAGTTAACCTTCCCTTCGGCGGAGATCGGAATTGTCCGGACGGTATGACGTCCTGACGGTTAGACTTATTGTTATTCGTACAGCCGGATTTAGAGCTCTCTACCTGTCGTTAGTCGCGCTTGGGATCGCTTTCAAGATAGAAATGGTGGGCTAAACACATTAGGCTTGCTGACTTTTCTCGAGATAAGTTGTCGTACATTAGAACCCTACCTGCGCTGCTTTTAGTGATTGTCCTGGGGTTTCCTCTCGCCGTAGCAAGTGAGCTTCCAATACAATTTGTAGTTGCCTTAGCTATGTCACTGTTCCACAGATTTCAGTACACTCATTTTTCCCTTGTAGATGCTTCATGTTTCATGTTCATGTTCTACATAAGTGCTTCATGCTCTGCGCTTCTTATCCATTAATTCTGCAGACTCTTTGAGGCATCGAGCAGAATTGCGGCCGCAATCGCCTAAATCCGAAGACATTGATCCAAACAAATTTGATTTTGTGGGGCCTATAAAGCTTCAGAAGAAGCTTCGAGGTAGTGTGGTGAGTGCAACGCTCTTCAGATGAAGTGGTATTGTTGACCTTCTTTCAAGCGATTTGTGTTATTCACAACTGCCGCTGCCACTGTTCCACTATTTCCGTTCGTCATTTAGAAACATGCGTTGGACGATGAAGTGTCTGGACCCATTAATCAACTCGCTTATGACGAGAACTTGAATGAGGTGGCAGAAATAGGATCGGAAGTGGAGGAGATTGAAGTGGGCACAGTGATTCCTGCAATGAAAGAGCAATCGAACAGCTGTCACAATGTTTCAGGGGATGAGCACAAGGACTTCAATTTCTTCGATGGCTGTCGACAGTACCAGAACGCGAGCTCGTGGAAGGGTTGCGGCTAGTATAAAAAATAATCCTAGCACGAGAATGGGACAGTCAGCGAAAACTGGCAGATCAGTGGTATGAAATTCAACGTCACTCACAGTGTCATCCTCTTCATGTCGTGCCGTTCAGGTCAAGAAACTGAAAGAAGTGAGTACGAAGAGGAATATAAAGGAGGCCAGTGTCAAGAGGAACGTCAAGAATTCTAGCGTGAAGAGAAGGACCACATTAGAGAGCAGACGGGTCAATGCATCGCAAAGGCCCAAATCTGAGTTCGTTATGCAGTCAGCGAGACAGTCGGCAGAGAAGCGAAGCTGCTACGCAGCTAAATAGCCGGAGTAGCACTCTGCACTCATGGCACCTCTCGCTCCGTGCTGTCGGTGCTGAGAGCGTGCGTTGCCACGGAATTCAGAAATAATCTTACTTCCATTTATCATCCGAACTGTATTTTTAAATTAAACAATGCTTATACTGCTCTGTCGAGTTCGCTATGCGCTCCTAGCATTTCTGGTCTTCCTACAGCTGAGACAGCAAAGGGTGTTGTAGGGGTTTCGAGGTAGAAAGCTACTCTTTTCGGTACACGTCATGCTTGCTTATTGCGCGCCTCTAGGAATCTTAAATCGAGGGCCCTAATACTCTAGTATGCTCAAATTGTGGGCTCGTTCACTTGCAAAGCCATGCCGTATGAAGGTATTCATAGGGTTCCAAACTACTTATAAGGTTGCTAGGAGAATTGTGCAATTTTCGAGACCAATATTTAAGAACGCATAGCTAGCTTGGGTCAAAGAAGACTCTTTCACTTGTTGGTAATCAATAGCGCTGTGTTTGGTGACGAATTGCTATAAATCTCGGTGTAAATTTTCTTGTTGAGACGTGGATATCGTGAAACTCTATACCAGTTTTATTGCAGCACTTCACTCGATTTAGGTTCTGGCTTTTTCAGCTTGATCTGAGACTGTATGAACCAAATAACACTTAAAATAATAATAGCGCAGAAATTTTGTGGAGATACCGTACCCAAACTTGTAATGTTCTTCAGCCCGTGGTTTGGTATGGTTAAAACAGTAGAGCATTTTGAAGCCTCACCGGGACGCCACATCGGCAGCTGAGTTCGACTTGCTGAAGTCCTTGGAATCTCCTTGAAATGGTTGAGCTCTATCCCAGACTGCTCGCAAACTACGTTGCTACGGCACTGCCACGAAAGGCGAGGCGCTGCTCAAACAAGCGCTGGAATTCGCCTGTAAAGTCAAACACCGACTCAGAATGTTTACTCTTGAGCCACTGTTCAATGAGGAAGCCAGTTAGGGTGGTTGAAGTTCAGACGAAGTCTAGTTTTGTTTAGAAAGATGTCCTGGACAGGTCCATACGAGTGTTCTGGACATAAACTGGACCAAGCGAGCCGCGCGGAAACTACCTAGGAATGGCGTTGAGTGAAGTTCATGGGCCACCGGCTGCTATAAGGCCGCTACATGAAATTCAGACATTGCTGGCATTGGAATTCTATAGAATTTAAATTTCGACTCAGGCTTCCTTTCAGTGGTCAGAGACCGGATTCATCAACAATTAACTCGTGGGTATGTGGGTGATAAGTGGTAGAGATAAGATAAGAGTCAGGCAGAGATAACGCAAGAGACGGAGACGCAGGCTTCATTGTGGGTATCTCTACCCCTTATACCCGCAGGTTAGTCGTTGTTGAATCTGGCCCCAGATCAGCGGGCGCACCGAGCTCATCTGTTGAACCCAAACTGGCTCGGAATGGAATCTGTTTATGGTCGAGCACTGTCTCTCTAGCTTGCCCTGTTGTTCCAATCGTTTAGCTGTTGCGAATTCTACAAACGTCTCGATCTGCAGAATTCCGTGAACTGTACAGGCCCGGTCCCGCGACGCCGACGTGCGTCGCTGTCGACATACAGTCCTGCATCATTGGCATGGACGGGAGTATACGATAGACCTCATAATTCTCTGACGGGAGTACACGATAGACCTTATAATTCTCTATGTTCGGGAGTAGTTGAAGTCGTGGAAGGAGGATTTCGCGTTCCGAATCTCGACTCGGCCGATGTAGCTTATGTCCAACGCTATCTTAACCGGAATTGGATTGCATTGATTTTATGGTTCGTTGACTGGTCCTTGAAAAAAAAAAACACAAAAAAAAACATGCAAATGAAGTCGCGCCGCCCGCAATCCGAAATTGAAGTGAAGTGGTCTGAATATTTATTCATGGATCAACTAACATGTAAGGCCTATTGAAGGATTTCGATGAAGCACAAGTTTGATTCCGCTCCCAGTCCTGGTGAAAGACGAGCTTTGAGATTCCAAAAGGAAAACTATGAGTACGTCGGCTATAAATAATTGCATAGGAGTAAGAATGAACTGCCTTTGTTTAGGCTCTCCAGCACGGTCACCGGTCCTTAAGCAGTGCCGTTCTACTAAGACTACATGGTGCTTTCACTTCTACTTGGTCTTCAGTAATTCCACAGCGCTAATTTCCTACAAAACAAGAGCTCCCTGTGAACTGCTTACAGCAGTCCTCTTTCTTTGTTCCTATCATTCTAGTTCGCAAAAAGCTGGCCGGCCTTCCCACTTGTTGCTGCTGAGAACTACAATACCGCTCGCGCCGCACGGTCAAAAGTGGGCGAAAAACGCCAACATAGCGTCGCAAAGCGTCGCACGCTCATAACTCCTTCAGTTTTAGGTCTCTTGAATAAAGGTCGGTACCATTCGATTCGCCTCTTCGAGATTTACACAAACATGTACACAGCTTTACCAGACCACCCGTATTTTCGCCGTGGGTGGTCCAAAATTGGCTGGACGGGCGATTAGAGCAGCTTATTTCCCAGGATATACGTGCTTTCGGAGTATCTCAAAGATGGTGTTACTCGCCAATGCTCTGTTATGCCAGGAATGCCCGAGAGTGCGCCGTGCACAATGCACACAGAACCTAACCTATCAATCGAGTGCGCGAGCGCATGTCCCCTGCGCTTCTATCTTCTCTCACTGGGAACTGCGACGTTTTCAAGACTATTTCGAGCCGTTTGGAGAATGTTATCAGAGATTCCTCGCCACCCCACTCAGGATTAGCTCCAAACAGTCCCAGCGAAACTTTGGTGTGCGCCGTGAACAATGCATACAGAATCGCACCTTTCAATCGAGGGGGGACGGCTTGTAGACTGATCGTTTAGGCAGTTTTATCAGAAATTTCTTGCCGCCCTACTCAGGAATTGCTCCAAGGCTGTCCAGCGAGCCTTTGGAGTGCGCCATGAACATGCATAGAGAATCGAACCTTTCAATCGAGCGGGGGGGGGGACCGCTCGCAAATTGCACGCGCGGGCGTCTTCGGAGCACAATAGCTCTGTCAAGTTGGAACCTTTCAGGTTGCAGCTTGTAGTTCTCGTAGGCAGTCGAACGGTCTGCTAGCACACCAAAGCAGAATGGTTTAGCATTGGAGGGGGCAATGTTATAGGGGTGCGAAGAGGCAGGTGAGGCTTGTGTGAAGCATTTTTTTCCGATTTCCGTGGACCACTGCGAGAAAACGCCACAAGCTAACGGCGTTAAAATGCGTACGCGAACAGAGCGCTTAAGGTACTTTACGACGACGTGCTCGTAGCTCCTCAGCTGCCCAAACTGCCTAGCCTCAGCTGCCGTTTTAGAGCGCCGAAACCTAGCGGTTAGAGTTTCTTGCGCTCCTACTCGCCCAGACTTGAGTCTTCGAAACTCGCAATGGCACCGTTCCGTTCTGCATGGAAAGCGCTATCGAGCGGTATCAATTTCGACCGATTTTGGAAACATCAATTTTTGACTGTTTCGCATCGAAGACGAGGCCGCGGCGGAAGGACGATGACGTCATCGAAAAATCAATATCTTCGAGTTGGGCCACGCTTGATACCATTCGATAGAGCTTTTCATGTTGAATTGAATGGTGTCATTTAGACTGCGAAAACTGTAATTTGGGCGAGCAACAGCGCGGAGAACATCTACCGTTGTTGCGCTAAATTGCACGCGTGGGCGTCTTCGGAGCACAATAGACGCTATGTTGGCGTTTTTTCGCCCACTTTCGACCGTGCGGCGCGAGCAGTATTGTACTATTCAAAAGCGTCTCTTGCAAGCAGGGACTTTGTCCCAGTTGTGAACCTTTTAGTTGGCCTCGAACTTCGGTGAGTCCACAAAGTATCGGCCTATCAATTTAGTGATGTGTACCTATGATGAGCTTCAAAGATACAACCGGCCGCAGTCTCTGGCTAATACCCAACCGTTAGCTGTGGGCATTCTCAGCTATATAGCAGTAGCTAAATAGTAGATAGATAGATCCGGATAAACGCAAGACTACAGCTAACTGATAGAAGTTTTTTTTTCAACGGAGTATTTTACTTGTTCAAGCTGTTCATCTTTTGCGGTTCCTTAAAGCATACGTGGATTGTGTACGCAGAATTGGACCATTACGCATTATAAGATTCAAACTCGACTGTTTCTGTTTTGCACACTTTTCCCTTTCTCGTTTTTTTTTTTTACTGATATGAGCGCTAACACTATGAGAGGAGCAGTGAATGGACTGTGGCCTTCAGACAGTGATGGGAGGCTCCTAGCGTGTAATAGAAGCTTCAAAGTGCTTATCGGTGGTAAAATCTGGTCAGAGTTTGAGCGCCTGCCCATTCTTCGTCGTATGCGTCGCGCCGTAGGAGAGCAGTGCAGCGCTTTCATTTTGACGACTGAATCCTCACTATACTTGCACACTGGTCAGTGTCCCTTGGAGAGCTGACGCTACACGCGGTTGTCCATTCCACGATAGCGACGTGGGTGACTTGGATGGCTGCTACAGTTTAACTACCTCTAAACCAAACTTTGAACTTAGCTAAAAGGCCACCTCTGTAGGTATTTTCGTGGGAGCTTTCGATATATGCTCTTTTTTTATTATATTTGTATCCTTGTTCATAAGCGTTAGTCTGTAGACACCTCTCTTGTATTCGGAAGGACCGAAGGCTTCCACAGCTTCAGTGATATGAATGTTCACGCCTTTGTTTGAGCTTTTTATTCTGTGGAGAGATATATGCATGAAATAGGAAATGAAATGTTGATACAATTACGTGGAGAGAACAAGTAGTCTTGTAGGCCTTTAAGACGATAAATTCTCTACTAATGGTAAGGCTTGAAGAGTTGAGCATGCTTTTCGTAACAACTGACAAACTGATTTTAGTTTTGTTATGCCTGGACGATCACAGTGCTGAAAGTAGCGCGCATATTGCCGTCCCGTAGAATGCCGATAAGCACCCATGTCGGCGCAGTGGTAACTCGCCAAGACAGTTCAAATTAAGGAGGAAAACTGGATAAGTTGTAGCTGTCCGGCCGGTACGGCTAGCGAGGTCATAGGCCTAGGTCCATGTTATACTTCGGCGACACGTCGCCGAGAGCTCCGCCAGTTACTGAGGGAAAAATGTGGCCTAAATTTTTTTCTAGTCTCTTCTATTCTACTTTTCTCTTCTATTTTCTACTTCCTGGTTTCATTCATCGTTGAAATTTCGAAATCCGAACTGCGTGCGAACTTTTGAATCGCTTCTAAACATGGTGTACAAAATACGTCCTCTTAACCCGACCCCATTACTAGCTTCAATTCCAAATTGAAAGTTGCTATTTCAGCAGCAGCTCCTAGCGAACCCTAACTCATGAAGAGTAAGCATCAAATTAGGTGCCATTCTGAAGGATGCAGGAGGAAACTTGCCGTGCAAGTAGTTCGTAAGCATTTCCTTTCATGTCACCGTAAGGCATGTCTGGCTCCAGAGGCCCATGCTGTATAAAGTTGGTCCTATTCTTAGAACGCGCTACATCTAGTTTTCACCAGGTTTTGGCCAAAACAAGAAGATAGTCCTTTATGAGCTGAAAAAGTCGTTGGGTTATCCTGCACACAAGACTATCGCATCCTCTTATCTGATCGGGAATACGACAGGTGAGTTCTGGTAAAGCCCCGAACCTCAGGGTCAGAACCGGAAATGCATATTGGTTCGAGGTATCCAGACAGAGTTTAAATCTCTTCCAGGAAGCTATGCTTCAAGATGTGCACCAGCATTCAGACCTTTTTTGTAAAGTTCAGAGATGGCCCGCCATCGTACATTGATGCAATGATCGATGCAAAACAACAAACAAAAGCAGTGCCTGAAACACTGCGTTGCTACTATACATTGGATCCGATCGAAAATCTTCGGATAATTGGATGATTCGGATAACGGCGATTTTGCGAACCCCGGATTTTTGGATGATTCGGATAACGACGATTTGAAGAACACCGGATTTTTGGATGATTCGGATAAGAGCGATTTTGACGCCCTCGGATGTATGGATGATTCGGATAACGACAATTTCGCGGACACCGGATTTTTGGATGATTCGGATCGGGTTATCCGAATCGGATATCCGAAAATGATTCATTCGGATCCAATGTATAGTTGCTACATAACTTCTCAAGAGGCTAGCACTCGAATATCATGCCGCTTTAAAGGGAATTTCTTGTCTGACAAGGAAACCACGGATCTCCCTCGATAGAGAGCCTTCGGGCTCTTTTGTTAAGAGGGATCTCGGGCCGCTTGTAGCAGGGCCACGTGGCGCGTCTCCGGGTGGTGGATAGGGAACTAAACGCGGACCAAAGGCGACCGTGTACTGCCCAGAGACGCAGGTGGGGATGAAATCTTTGCTCCTACTGTGTCAGGTCGACTCGTTACTTCTCGGTGGGAGCGGCACGTTCATGCACAGTGTGCGTAGATGTGTTCGCGCCTGCGCGGATTCTATCTGTATCAGCCCAGCCAGAACCTTGCACTCGGTAGACTGGGAGTACATGTAAGGCGATTCGAGGCCGCCTTAAGTCTCGCCCCGTCCCTTCGGGCAGTCTGGCTGGCTGCCCGTAGTTCTTCGCCCGCACGACAGAGCCTGACTAGCTACCCGTGTTGTATGGAAGTCGAACACAGCAGCACTAAAGGGCCTCATTCCCCTGACCCTAAAGATCCCCCATTTCTGCAGCGATGGGAAGGACGAGTACAGAAAGGCTGCTAAAATTTCAGGGTCTAACCAGGCTGCGCAAATTCAGAAGGACTAGGATGACGATCTGTACTTACAACGCCCGCACACTTGCATCGGAAGCATCCGTCGAGGACCTGATGATGCAAGCCAGAAAGATCAAGTACGACGTCATCGGACTGACCGAGACGAGAAGACACCACGCCCTACACGCCGCCTACGACTCCGGAGAAGAACTGTTCCTCGGAACATGCGACAGCAGGGGAGTAGGCGGCGTTGGTGTCCTCGTCAAACGCACTTGGCCATGAACATCGATTCGTACGAGTCTCTGACAACCCGAATCGGACGCCTGCGACTGAAGCGATGTGGATCCGTGGCAGCTTTGACTGTAATCGTCGTTATGCCCCTACATCCGACTACGACGACGAAGAGGTCTAGAGCCTTCTACGTGGAGCTGGAGAAGTTCTATAAGGAAGATCACACCTTCTACAAGGTGATCGTCGGCGACTTCAACGCCAAGATCGGACCGCGAAGGTCGCCGAAAGAACTTCACATCGGCACCCACGGTTTGGAGTGGAACGAGCAAGGTGAAGAGCTGTCTGAGTTTATGATGTCGACCAACACCATCCACGGAAACTCACAGTTCCAGAAGCCTCCATCTCTACGATGGACCTGGGAATCCCCCGGTGGCCAGTGCCACAACGAGATCGACCACATCACCTTCAACCGCAAGTATTGCCTGACCGACGTTTCCGTTGTCCCCAAGTTCTACACGGGATCGGACCACCGCCTCCTTCGCGCGAGGTTTCGCTTTTCGCGTCAAGGAGAGAAGGCCGCGAAGTTCAAGAAGAGGAGTCCCAGGACGACCATCAACTGAGACCTCTACACCTCTCTTGTCGGCCTTTGGGAAGATGCCGTCATGGACAACGTCGATGAGGAATACGACCACTTCGTGCACCATCTCAGCGATAGTGCTAAGAGAGCAGAGAGCTTGAATACCACCAAGAGACGCCTGTCTACGGAAACTCTCTAGCTGGTACGCCAGCGTGGAGCAGCACGAGCGCCAGGCAACTACCAACTGACGTCCGAGCTTGCGAAGCTATGCAGAGTGGCGATAAAGGGGGATCTTAAGGAGAGAAGGGCGGAAGTGTTGGCTGAAGCAGCAGAGGCAGGTTTGAGCATCCGCAATGCCCGCCGGAACTTCGCCAACTTCAAGACCAAGATGACCGCTCTCCGACGTCCTGACGGAACCGTCAGCTCTTCCAGAAGGACCATGGAGAAGGTCATACGACTTCTACTCCGATCTCTTCGATAGCCACGTCCACCTGCCCCACGCCATCTTCTGCAGGATGGATACGTCATCCCCTCTGTTCTCCCTTCCGAGATCCGTCACGCCATCTGGTCGGTGAAGAAACGTACAGCACCCGGTCCCGACAGGATCAGACCCGAACACCTGAAGAACCTACCGCTAGCGCTCATTGACACCCTGGCGCGGCTCTTCACGCGCTACCTGTTGGAGTGCAAGGTTCCATCTCAGTGGAAGACCAGCAAGACCGTCTGACTGTACAAGAAGGGTGCACGACATTGGCAACTATCGCCCGATCTGCCTGCTGTCCGTAGTCTACAAGCTGTTCACTCGAGTGATCCTGAATAGGATCGGCCGAACGCTGGATGAAGGACAGCCATGCGAACAAGCAGGATTTCGGAGAGGATTCAGCACGATCGACCACATACACACCATTACGAAGCTCATCGAAGTGTCGCGAGAGTATAAGCTGCCGCTGTGCCTTACGTTCATCGACCTGAAGAAGGCATTCGACTCCGTCGAAACTGAAGCGGTCATCGACGCCCTGCTCACTCAGGGTGTTCCTACTCAGTACATCAGAGTCCTTCGTGAGCTGTACAGTGGATTCACGACCAAGATCTCACCATTCTACAACGACGTCCTCATCGACGTGAAGAGTTGGGGTTCGGCAGGTTGATACCATATCTCCGAAGCTCTTCAGCGCCACCCTCGAAAACGTCATGCGCGAACTAGAATGGGAGGACATGGGAGTGAAAGTCGACGGCCGGCAGCTGCACCATCTGCGCTTCGCTGACGACATCGTGCTCGTAACACCGAGCATCAGCAAGGCGTAGCAAATGCTGGCCGACTTCGATCGTCATGACGAACGGACGAGTTTCTGATGCTCCATTCTCGCTCAGCGGAAGAATCATCTCCGAATCCTCCAGCTACGTGTATCTGAGTCGCGATGTCAACATGGCCAACGACCTAGCTCCGGAGCTGAGCAGGAGGAAACGAGCGGCTTGGGGAGCTTTCAAAGAGCGTCGCAGAAGTCGCGAAGAAGACGAAGAACGTCCGACTCCGTGCGCACCTATTCGACTCTACCGTTCTTCCTGCCCTAACATACGCCTCAGAGACCTGGGCTATACGAAAGCAGGATGAACACGCGACCAGCGTCGCGCAGCGTGGAATCGAGAGGACGATGCTCGGAGTGACACGACTCAAGCAAGTGAGGGAAGGCCTCCGGAGTTCCGAGCTTCGCCGACAGAGACGCTGTCGCGTGGGCCAAATTGTCGAAAATTAGGTGGGCCGGCCACGTAATGCGCTTCGCAGACACCCGCTGGACGAGAGCCGTTACCGACTGGATTCCGAGGGATATCGTGAGAACACCAGGACGCCAACCAATGCGTTGGTCGGACTTCTTCGTGAAAGCCCTGAACGACCGCTATGATGCTCTTCGTGTCCCTCGAGCGAGGAGGATCCATTGGAGCACTCTGGCACGCGACAGGGATGAATTGAGACGCTGCTGGCGCCCGCTCGAGCAAGTCGATGATCAACGGGACGACAGGTGATACAGGTGATACAGGTGACAAGGATAGATTCCCAACTCAAGTTGAGCTTTTGCGATGCTATTTTGGCAGGATGTTGGGCCCTGTGAGCGGAGTACAAAACCACAGTTAGTTTTGGCTGAACGCTTTTTTAAAGGCCTAAAAGGGAGGTCTGAAGGCGTGCACACAACTATCATCAACCCCTGCGACACCCAACGAGATGTGCCTCGGCGGAGCAGTTAGTAGGAGCGCCGCCCCATAGGAGCACACCGGCGAAAATTTCAGTTTGAGTCCGGGTGCTGCCGATATTTTTGCACATATTAGTTTGTTGTTATTACGCTTTCTCGTGACCACAGGAGTTAATTTTAGATCATCAGTGCTTAAAACAAATCAAGAGAGTATTTGTGCCTTCGTATGTGCTAGTTTTTCAACAATGCCTATCTACACCACCACCATATCATACCATATCACCAAGAATACGGTAAACGCACACAAATACGCGTACCTTACGGTTGAATACTATGAACACGGGCCATATCGGCGCATAAGTGTGCCAAAAATGTCGCTCTCATCTGAACGTTTTGCCGATTACTTTCCACCTTCATATTTTCACTTCCCCGACAAGGAGAGAGATTGCGGCTGTGGACGCCATAAAAAGACTTCTTCCGGGCGCCATATAGAGAGATATCGACTGTCAGGATTAAGAGCTGGTTCGTGTTAGAGGTAGTATAATGAAGATGGGACATTTCTATACGTATCATCCTGTTGGTTTCATAGGTACGTTTCGATGAGGAGGTGAATGTCAACTGCGCACCTGATGATAACTGTGAGTAGGTAACGGGGACGGCCAGGAGGTACACCCGCCCCCCCTGCTGGGGGGCGTGCGATCTTCCTCTCATCACCCTTGCTCACCCACCCCCAACCCGCTAGGCTTCACCAAGAGTCTAACGGCTGCCTTACGCAACCTTTGGCACGCAAAACAAAAGTTTCCGGTCCGCGGAACAGAGGTGTGCCTCCTGACGCCACGCCCCCAGCAGGGGTGGGTGTACCTCCTGTCGCACTGTCGTAGGTGACTAGTATAAAATATTATGCGAACTGGGTACCCCCCGTGAGTTTTCTTTTGATTACAGATTATAAGCCAGACCTGACAGTTCTGCGCTCCGGTGTTTCGGTCGTGTCTGTCATACGCGTGGGTGGCAGCTGCATACGTCGACGTTCACCCAGAACTTTACACCCACAGATTACGCGTTCAACGAAGAAGAAGTGGTCATTCCTTGCCAGGGAGAACATTGTTCCTCACTGTCTTTTGTAAAATGCTGTTGGTGTGACACGCGCTTATGTTTTACTCGTTTCATAGATTTGTACCATAGCTGTGAACTAAAAGGAAAGAGCAAGGCAGAGATTTTTATTTCGAGAGAAATGATATAGTGCAGATAGGCATTGTTGAAAAATACAGTTATGGCCGTATCTTTTGATCAAATCCCGAAAAAGCCGCGTTTTCCCGGCTTTTGCGTCCTTTTGATATAACTCGCCTAAATCTCATTATTTTCAAAAACAAACGATATATTTGAGCCCCTGAGATCGAGCTCTATTGTTTGGTATATAGATTTCATATGAAAGATCAAAAATGGCCAAAATTGAAAACTTGCGCTCCATTGAGAAGGCCAGCCGCGGACGAGTTGTCGGCCGCAAGGCGCCGAAAACCGTTGCATGCTCACAATTCCTCTATTTTGAGGTTTTTTGGGAAACGGTGGGTGTCGTTCGATTCGTCTCTTCGAGATCTACACAACCATGTATTCAACTTTATCAGACCACCGCATTTTCGAAGTGGGTGGACAAAAATGACTGGAACGGGCTCTTTGCGATAGGAGAAGCTTATTTTTCAGGATTTCCATGTTCTCGGAGTATATCAGACATGGCGTAAAGTGTTCCGTCATGCCAGGAATCCACTGAGAGGGCGCCGTGCACTATGCATATGGTATCAACCTATCAATCGAGGGGGGGGGGGACAGCTTGTAGTGTGAACATTTAGGGAGTTTTATGAGAAATTCTCGGCCGCCCTACTCAGAAGTAGGATGGAACCTATCAATCGAGGAGGGGGGGGACAGCTTGTAGAGTGAGCGTTTGGGAAGCTTTATCACAAATTTGCGGCCTGCCTTCTCAGGAACTCTGTTGCTGTACTCTGTTCCGGCGAGAGCTAGGAGTGTGTCGTGAGCAATGTATATAGGATCGGACCTATCAATCGAGTAGACGCAACAGGGTGTAGAGCGGGCGATTGGGGAGTTTATAAAAAATTCTTAGCCGCCCTAATTAGGAATTGCTCTAACACAGTCCAGCTAGCCTTTGGAGTGCATCGTGAACGGTGCATATAGAATCGAACCGATCAATCGAGTGGGCGCGACAGCTCGCAAACTGCACGCGTGTGCGTGTTCGGAGCGCAATAAATAACTCTGTCGAGATCGAATCGATCCGGCTGCGGCTCGTGGGTTTCGTAGGCAGCAGAGAGCCTTAGTAGTCCGCAAAAGTACAGCGTTGTAGCTTCTAAAAAGGCAAAATTATAGCTGTGTGAAAATGCATGTGAGGCTTGTGTGGCCTAATTTTTTGCCGATTTCAGTCGATCACTGCGGGAAGACGCGATGAGCCAACAGCCCACATGCACGTAGGAGAGCAGAATACTGAAGGTACTTTGCGATGGCATGCTCGTAACTCCCCTGCTGCCTAAGCTGCTTCGGTCCCATCTGACATTTTAGTGCGGTGGAGGGCAGCGGTGAAGTTTTCAGCGCTCTTTCTCGTCCACATTTGAGTTTTCAGGACTCGCAGTAGTAACGCTCTGTTCAGCTCGAAAAGCTCTATCGAACGGTACCAATCTCGTTCAATTCTGAGAACATCAATTTTTTGACAATTTCGCATCGAAGACGAGAGCACTCCAGGCTGCGGCAGAGGGGCGATGACGTCGTCGAAAATTGATTTTTCCGAACCGGTCAAAGTTTGGTACCATTCGATAGAGCTTTTCATGCTGAATTTAAAGATTCGACTAAGAGTAGCGAAAACCGAGCATGTCACCTGAAAGCACCTTTAGTGTTCTGCTAGCACGCGCATTTGTAGGCCGTCAGCTCTCCGCGTCTTCTCGCAGGGGTGGACTGAACCTGGAAAAAATCGTGCCACACAAGGCTAACCTTCATTTTCGCAGCACTGTAACTTTGTCCAATCATTAGCTAAATTACTGTGTTTTAGCAGGCTACTAGAACTTTATGCTGGCCGACAAAACCCACAAGCTGCAACCGGAAAGGTTCACAACTTACAGAGTTAACGCGCTCAGAACACACCCGTGTTTCAAATTTAGAACAATAACGGTCGATGTTCTCCCCGCTCTTACTGGCCCAGATTACGGTTTTCGCTACTCTTAGTCGAACCATTCAATTCAGCATGAAAAGCTCTATCGAATGGTACCAAACTTGGACCGGTTCGGAAAAATCAATTTTCGACGACGTCATCGCCCCTCTGCCGCGGCCTGGAGTGCTCTCGTCTTCGATGCGAAATTGTCAAAAAATTTTCTCAGAATTAGACGAGATTGGTACCGTTCGATAGAGCTTTTCGAGCTAAACAGAACGTTACCACTGCGAGTGCTGAAAACTCAAATACGGACGAGAAAGAGCGCTGAAAACTTCACCGCTGCCCTCCACCGCACTAAAATATCAGATGGGACCGAAGCAGCTTAGGCAGCAGGGGAGTTACGAGCATGCCATCGCAAAGTACCTTCAGTATTCTACTCTCCTACATGCTTGTGGGCTGTGGCTCATCGCGTCTTCCCGCAGTGATCGACTGAAATCGGGAAAAAAATTAGGCCACACAAGCCTCACATGCATTTTCACATCGCTATAATTTCGCCTTTTTAGAAGCTACAACGCGGTACTTTTGCGGACTACTAAGGCTCTCTGCTGCCTACGAAACCCACGAGCCGCAGCCGGATCGATTCGATCTCGACAGAGTTATTGCGCTCCGAACACGCACACGCGTGCAGTTTGCGAGCTGTCGCGCCCACTCGATTGATCGGTTCGATTCTATATGCACCGTTCACGATGGGTCCAAAGGCTCCAAAGGCTAGCTGGACTGTGTTAGAGCAATTCCTAACTAGGGCGGCTAAGAATTTTTTATAAACTCCCCAATCGCCCACTCTACACCCTGTTGCGCCTACTCGATTGATAGGTCCGATCGTATATACATTGTTCACGACACACTCCTAGCTCTCGCCGCAACAGAGTACAGCAACAGAGTTCCTGAGAAGGCAGGCTGCTAATTTGTGATAAAACTCCCCAAACGCTCACTCTACAAGCTGTTGCGCCCACTCGATTGATAGGTCCGATCCTGCATGCATTGTGCACGGCGCACTCTCGAGGGATTCCTGGCATGTCAGAGCACTTTACGACATGCTTGAGATACTCCGAGAACATGCAAGTCTCGGAAAATAAGCTTCTCCAATCGCAAACAGCCCGTTCCAGTCATTTTTGCCCACCCACTTCGAAAATGCGGTGTTCTGATAAGCTGTATAGGTTGCTGTGTAAATCTCGAAGAGACAAATCGAACGGTACCAACCGTTTCTCAAGAAACCTAAAACTGAAGGAGTTATGAGCATGCAACGGTTTTCGACGACTTGCTACCGACAACTCGTCCGCAGCCGCCCTCCGCAATGGAGCACGATTTTGAAAAAAACTAACCTTTGAAAAAATTCGATTGAACTTTAAAATTTTTGGCAATTTCTTAATGCTATCTGATAGAGCTCGAACTGCTGAACTCAAAAATGTGCTTGCTTTCGCAATTGGTTAACTTTGAAGGCAGTTATTTCGAAAGGCCGAAGAATCCGGGAAAATGCGGCTTTTTCGGCATTTGTGAAAAGGCTACGGCCACAACTGTACATATAAAGACCCAAATAGAGAGCCTTGGCTTGTTTTAAGCACTGATGGTCTAAAATTGACTCCTGTGATCATGAGAAAGAATAATAACAACAAACCAATATGTGCAAAGATAGCCACAGCACGCAGACTAGAATTGTAAACCTCGTCCGTGTGCTCCTATGTGGCGGCGCTCCTACCGACTGCAGCGCCGAAGCATATCTCGTGAGGTGTCATACGGGTTGACATAGTTGCGCGCACGCCTTCAGACCTCCTTTTCAGGTCTTCAAAGAAGCGTTCAGCAAAAACTAACTGTGGATCTGGACCCCACTCACAGACCTTACATCCTATCAAAATAACATCGCAAAAGCTCACCTTGAGTTGGGAACCTTTCCTTGTGATCAGTGCTCCTATGAAGTTCCCTGGATCGTAGCTTGAGCAGATAGCGCTGCATGTACATATGCAGCACTTGGAGACCGGGTCCATCGTATACTGAGTAACTAGATTCACGTTACAGCAGTATTGATGCGTTCTATTAAAAGACAATTCGACGGACAAATTCACTGCTCACCTCAAACAAGATATGGATTGTTGCCGACCCTAATTTCCGACCCGCGTTTCTATCCGCAAACTGGTTACCAAATGATGACATTGAAAACGCGCTCCTATGCTAGAAATGCGCTCAGATGCTGCATTGCACCCGACGCACCCCTGTCGTCGCTCTGACCCAGACTACCTTCGATGACGTCGCCATCAACACTGCGTCTCGCTGCTGGGCGCGCTAGAGCGCGAAAATGTGTGCCGGCGACTGTCGACCTCAGAAAATTTTGAACAAGTTACTTGCAAGCTGCATG
Organism: Heligmosomoides polygyrus bakeri; assembly: GCA_947359475.1. Taxonomy (NCBI): domain Eukaryota; kingdom Metazoa; phylum Nematoda; class Chromadorea; order Rhabditida; family Heligmosomidae; genus Heligmosomoides; species Heligmosomoides polygyrus. The sequence goes on along the minus strand of OX375868.1, from coordinate 49,831,670 downwards.
CGGGTCATAAATAGCCTCAAACTAGTCATTTGTAAGTTGCTGCAAGCTAGCAGAAATGTCGCAAGTAAGTTACACGAAGAGCCCTGCTTGTCATTCGCAAGCTGCTGCAAGAAAGCAGAAGATTTCGCAAGTAAGTTGCAGTGATACCCCTGCTAGTCATTCGTAATCAGCTGTAAAAAGCAGAAGATTTCGCATGTAAGCTGCACGAAGACCCCTGTAAATCATAGGCAACCTCCGCTAGTATGAGTCTAGTTTAGATCTAAACTAACGGACTATAATTGTATTCGTTCGTTTCGTGTATTCGTTGGTCCTATACCTTTTGTGAAAATGTAATAAACGATAATAAAATAAACGATAGCATAATGATTTCCAACGGCCAAATTTGGCTAAAAATAAAACCCGACCTTTGCTTTCTACTGAATAACACTGCGTGGTGCAAGCCTAGAGTGGAATCGAGGGTATATCTGGCCAGACTAACATTCTCTCCTTATTCTGAAATGGCACTTTTTCCGACTTGAACTGCCTTATAGTAATGCCTTTCTCCTTCTTACAGTACAAGTCTGTCACACATCAGGTTTTCACTAATCTCTACCATTAACCTTCATTTCCATTTTTAAACGTTTGTTTTAATAGCAACATTCTAATCCAAGGAACTCATGAACATAGTCCTATTATGTTATAAAGAAGGAAGAGTGGGATACTGTATCACCTGTTTGACCTGCCGTCCCATTGATCACCGACTTGCTCGAGCGGGCGCCAGTAGCGTTTCCATTCGTTCCTGTCGCGTGTCAGAGTGTTCCAATGGGTCACCCCAGTTCGAGGGACACGAAGAGCGTCATATCGGTCGTTCAGGGCTTTTATGAAGAAGTCCGACCAACGCGTTGGTGGGCGTCCTCGTGTTCTCTTGACATCCCGCGGAATCCAGTCCGTAACGGCTCTCGTCCAGCGGGTGTCTGCGAAGCGCATTACGTGGCCGCCCCATTCATTTTTCGACAACTTGGTCCACGTGACAGCGTCTCTGATCTTTGAACGTCGGCGAAGCTCGGAACTCCGGAGGCCTTCTCTACTTCTCTCACTTGCGTGAATCGGGTTTCTTCGAGCATCGTCCTCTCGATTCCGCGCTGCTCGACGCTGATCGCATGTTCATCGAGCTTTCGTACAGCCAGGTCTCTGAGGCGTATACTAGGGCAGGAAGAACGGTGGAGTCGAATAGGTGGGCGCGGGGACGGACGTTTTTCGTCTTCTTCGCGACTTCTGCGACGCTCTTGAAAGCTCCCCAAGCCGCTCGTTTCCTCCTGCTCAGCTCCGGCGCTAGGTCGTTGGCCATGTTGACATCGCGAGTCAGATACACGTAGCTGGAGGATTCGGAGATGATTCTTCCGTTGAGCGAGAATGGAGCATCAGAAACTTGTCCGTTTCTCAAGAACATCGTCTTCGTAAGATTCAGCTGCAGTCCAACGTTCCCACATACACTATCGAAGTTGGTCAGCATTCGCTCCGCCTAGCTGATGCTCGGTGTTATGAGCATGATGTCGTCATCAAAGCGGAGATGGTGCAGTTTCCGGTCGTTGACCTTCACTCGCATGTCTTCCTATTCTAGTTCGCGCACACGTTTTCCAGGGTGGCACTAAAAAGCTTTGGGGATATGGTATCCTCCTGCCGCACTCCTCGCTTCACGTCGATGACGACTTCGTTGCAGGAGATCTTGGTCGTGAATCCACTGCACAGCTCTCGAAGGACTCTGATGTACTGAGTAGGAACACCCTGAGTGAGCAGGGCGTCGATGACCGCTTCAGTTTCGACCGTGTCGAATGCCTTCTTCCGGTCGATGAACGTAAGGCACAGCGGCAGCTTGTACTCTCGCGACATTCGTTGAGCTTCGTAATGGTGTGTACGTGGTCGTTTGTGCTGAATCATCTTCGAAACCCTGTTTGTTCGCATGGCTACCCTTCGTCCAGCGTTTGGCTGATCTTATTCAGGATGATTCAAGTGATAAACTACGGAAAGCAAGCAGGCCGGGCGATAGTTGCCAATGCCGTGCACGTCTCCCTTCTTGTACAGCAAGACGGTCTTGCTGGTCTTCCACTGAGATGGAACCTTGCTCTCCGACAGATTGCGCGTGAAGAGCCGCGCCAGGGTGTTGATGAGCGCTAGCGGTAGGTTCTTCAGGTGTTCGGGTCTGATCCTCTCGGGACCATGTGCTGTACGTTTCTTCACCGACGAGATGGCGTGTCGGATCTCGGAAGGGAGAACAGAGGGAACGACGTATCCATCCTGCGGAAGATGGCGTGGGGCAGGTGGAAGTGGCTATCGAAGAGATCGGAGTAGAAGTCGTATGACGTTCTCCATGGTCTTTCTGGGAGAGGTAACGGCTCCGTCAGGACGTCGGAGAGCGGTCATCTTGGTTTTTGAAGTTGGCGAAGTTTCGGCGGGCATTGCGGATGCTCAATCCTGCCTCTGCTGCTTCAGCCAACACTTCCGCCCTTCTCTCATTAAGATCTTCCTTTATCGCCTATCTGCTTAGCTTCGCAAGCTCGGACGTCGGTTGGTGGTTGCCTGACGCTCGTGCTGCTCCACGCTGGCGTACTAGCTTGAGAGTTTCCGGAGACAGGCGTCTCTTGGTGGTATTCAAGCTCTCGGCTCCCTTAGTAGTATCGCGGAGATGGTGCACGAAGTGGTCGTATTCCTCGTTGATGTTGTCCATAGCGGTATCTTCCCAAATGCCGGCGAGAGTGGTGTAAAGGTCCCAGTTGATGGCTGTTCTGGGACTCCTCTTCTTAAACTTCACTGCCTTTTCTCCTTGACGCGAAAAGGAACCTCGCGCGAAGGAGGCGGTGGTCCGATCCCTATAACTTGGGGACAAGTGAACGTCGGTGAGGCAATACTTTCGGTTGAAGATGATGTGGTCGATCTCGTTGTGGAGCTAGCCACGTGGGGATTCCCAGGTTCATCGTAGGGACCTCTGGAACTGTGAGTTTCCGTGGATGTTTTTGGTCGACTTGATGAACTCAGATAGCCGTTCACCTTGTTCGTTCCACTCCAAACCGTGGGAATAAACATGACACTAGCTACCTTTCCAAACTAGCACCCTCTTCTCCTTTCTCAGAAATATTTCCTTTCTATTCGAAATCGTACTTAACCTAATAATACTTAGCTATAGCTATGTCTTCATTGGTTTATATATATATATATATTTTTAAGAAACACAAGTGCATAAATAGGGTAGGGAAGGTCAGCATGTTTTGGGTTCCCTGGATGTTATAAAAGTATGCAACCATCTCTAGACTTGCTTAAACCCTTCATTCGCATTGAAATGACTACAACACTGAGAGAGGGTTTCGATGACAAAATTAGAAACTGGCAAAGCAATAGAATGCATACTTTCATTTCTAGTTATTTATTTCGTACCAGTCGTCAGAGCGGCCTCTCGACCGCACTGACAACTTCTAAACGGCTTCGTCGTGGTAGTAGCTTCTCATCATTAATTGTAGCTGCCACTTATGTCATGGTTTCCTCAAGAAGAACACCTTAACTACGTCGGTCTGGGTAAGTTATAAAGAAATAGAAAAATAAACGACATCCACAGAAATCGACTATTTGACCAATATCGATACTTTGAAAACAAACTCCAGATTCGTGTTCAGTGACCCCGATTACTCCCATGGCTGAAGTTTCCGACCGCTTGAACGACACCCACAGAAAATCGATAATTTGATCAATATCGATTGATGGCGATCGATACTTTGAAAGCGAACTTCCGATTCGTGTCGAGCGACCTCGATTACCCCAGGGCTGAAGTTTCGGGCGCTGTTGAGCACCATCAACCGTTGAGTATGGCCAGTACGCAGTGCGTGCCCCACCCCAGTTGTGACGGATGGAGGGACGAACGGAAACACACACACACATACTTACTTTCTTTGATACTTTGATGGTCCTTTGTCGGCTGGAGGTCTTCTCAGCGGGGGACCACAACTCTTCCAGACCGCTCGATCTCTGGCTGCTTGCATCCAGTGAGGCAGACTCCGCTCTCTGAAAGATCTTGAGAATGAGTCTGCCCATCGCGTTGGCGGTCGTCCCAGTGGTCTCTTATGGTCTCTCGGGAGCCATTCTGTGACACGGAGACTCCATCTATCGACCTTTCGTCGAAGCAGGTGTCCGGCCCAGCGATATTTGGACTTCTTCATGTATTGCAGCGGGTCTGCTAATTGCGACTTCTCCCGTAGCGGCGAGCTTCGTAGGTATTCTTGCCATTGCTGACGAAGGCTTGTCCTTAGAAGACATCTCTCCAGTGCACGATGCGTAGTTTGCATCGCTCTGGCGATTGTCTTGTTGTCGGGCCAGGTTTCCGTCGCGTAACACATCGCAGGCAGTACAGAGGCGTTGAATATCGAGGCCCTGAGGCCGGGATCCTTGACCTGATCGGTGACTTCGCGAATCGAACTGAAGGCTGCCCATGCTGCGCGTCTCCTGCGGGCGATTTCAGGAGCGAGGTCCATGTTCAGCTCTCTTCCCAGATAGACGTAGGAGTCGACCTGTTGCAGAGCGACTCCATTTAACCTTACGAGTCCCGTGTCACACCACTGGTTCACCATAAATTGTGTTTTGGACATATTCATGTCCAATCCAATCTTCATACCTGCCACATTGAGCTCGTTCAGCATTTCCTCGACTTCTGCCGTGCTGGTAGAGATGAGAACAATATCGTCGGCGAAGCGAAGATTGCTGATCCGTTTACCGTCGACAAGGTAGCCTTTATCGTCCCAATTCAAGTCTTTCATGGCATCCTGGAGTGCCGCTGTGAATAGCTTGGGAGAAATCGTGTCTCCCTGCCGTACTCCTTTCCCGATAGGAATTTTAAGCTTTCGATCGAACAGCTGGATGGTAGTCGATGTGTTCGAGAAGCATTCGTCGAGAAGTTGGATGTAGGGCGATGGTATACCAGCGTGCACAAGTGCGTTCAAAACGGCGTTGATTTCCACAGAGTCGGACGCTTTCCGGTAATCCACGAAGACAAGGACAAGTGGGAGGTGGAATTCGCGGCTCCTCTCGATGAGCTGTGAGACAGTCTGAATATGTTCCATGCAGGAGAAATCTTTGCGAAACCCTCCTTGCTCCACTGGCTGATATTCATCCAAGCAACGCTCCATGCGGTTAAGCAGTATCTTGGTGAAGATCTTGTAGACAACCGAGAGAAGACTGATGGGTCGATAGTTGTTGATATCCTCCTGCCTACCTTTTTTGAAGATTAAAACCGTTTTCGACTCCTTCCATGAGTCCGGAATCCTACCAAGTCGAAGGTAGTGGTTGAAGTGCTTGGCAAGAAGTGAGCAGAGGGCACTTCCACCCGCACGAAGGAGATCAGAAGAAATGCCGTCCGGTCCGGGAGCAGTGCCCGGCTTCATCCTTCTGATGGCATGAGCAACTTCTGACTCCAGAATGGGAGGTACTTCCTCAGCTGGTGGCATCAAGCATTTCGGGACAGTGACGGAAGAACGGAACAGATCTGTGTAGAATTCTTGAACGATGGCCTCCATCGCTCTTCGAGACGTTTGCGTTGTTCCATCCTTATCCACAAGGGCTGACAATATTGCCTTCTGATCGCAGAGATCTCGTTTGCAGCGCTTTATGCTTAAATCTTTCCCAGCCGCTTCTAACAGCTTCAATCTTCTGTAGGCTTGAATGGACTCCTTCACTGCAATTCGACAGGCCTTCGAGATGGTGACTTTTTCCAGATGGGAAGCATTAGGACCCAGTTTGACAGCTCTTCTTTGCTCCAAGAGAATCGCATGTGCGTTGAGTCTTGAAGCAGACGGTGATGTGGCTTCGCAAGAGCTGCTAGCACATTTCAACAGTCCCTTGGAGAGAAGGTCGTAGTCTTCCGATGGATCTTCAAGAAGATTCTAATCATACGACTTTATCGCATATTCCAACTCCTCAGACTTGAATGTGGGGATCCTCACCGGTGCCGGTTTATGAGTGTCACGCTTGAACATCCTCTTTTTGAGAGTCAGCTTCGCACGGACAAGACGGTGATCCGAGCCGGTGTCAAATGAAGGCAGCACGGAGACGTCGAACAGTCTCCAGCGTCTGTTTGTAAGAACATGGTCGATCTCCGAACGTGTTTCTCCATTTGGGCTTTCCCAGGTCCATCGTCGTTGTGAAGGCTTCTTAAACATAGAATTTCCATGGTAGAGACGGCACGCGGATAGGAAGTCTATCAGGCGCTCTCCGTTTTCGTTCCTTGAGGAAGTTCCATGTGGTCCTAGCCTCCATTCGTCGTGATCATTCGTACCGACGATGGCGTTAAAGTCGCCAAGACAACTTTGTAGTAGCTCTTCTCGTCGTTGACAGTCCTTTCAAACAGCTTGTAGAATTCCTCATTTTCTTCATCTGTGGCCGCAGATGTTGGAGCATATCCATTTATGATGGAGATGGTTCCTTGATCTTTGGTTTCCAGACGAAGAACAGCTACTCGCGGACTGATGATCTTATAAGAGTCTACTAGGCGGTGCACTGTCGAATTGACGAGAAATCCAACTCCGCCAATATTCTTTCTGTCCATCTTTGCTCCGATAATGAGAAGCTCGTTGTGGTCGGTCCTTCTTATGGTTTCCGTTCTGCCTTTCGTTTCCTGCAGGGCGATAACCTCGTATTTGATGTTGCGGCTTCTGTAAAGCAGTGTCCGAAGATCCTGCTCAGATGCGATCGAACGACAGTTATAAGTGCAGACGAATAGGCAGTTTCCGTGTCGTGGTGGGAGGGAGTTTCCGGTAGTCCGATTCCAATGACGTCCTGATAGTTTAACTCCGAGATTAGATGGCCCCTCGCCGGAGGTGGATGCAACCGACGTCGTAGAAGTCCACCTCCGGCGCGCGGAGGACTGGGGCGCGGGTTTAGTTGTTTGAGCCGTAGCGGTGGTCTGGTTACTCACATGTTCCTGGCCAGGGATACAGGAGAGCCGCCCATACACGACAAAACGTCGCGTACTGCGTGACCGTTTGTGCCGTTAGCCATCACAAAGTGATGTTCACCCCTTCACCGCGGTGAGGTGGCACATGAAGGGGCACACACATACACACAGAATAAATAAGGAAGGTGACAGAAGCAAGGGCAGGCCAGTGGCTGGCTCGCCAGAGCAGCGTCGGCGGAGTTCCTCACACGCCGCGTGTGAAAACGCGTGCGTAATGTTTCAAACCAATTAGGCGCGAAACATTGGCTTGCACGAAAGTTTCTTGGAAGTTTGCAATGCAGCTAGTTGCGTGCAAGTTTAAAATTCCTGGATGCAGCCTTGCAAGTTAGTTAACCGCGAGGGATAAGTCGCCAGGAACTTGTTGTCGAAGACTAAAGGCGCAACTAACTTGTTTTGAAGCTCATAAGGCGCAAGTAACTTTTTCAAAATTTTCTAAGCGTGAGTCGCACTGCGGCGGAAGCGATAAGGCCGAGTTCTTGGGATGCTGCCCGAGACTCTGTGGAGGCCCTAAGGTACATGTTATACTTCGGCGCAACATCAGCGTCGCTGCGACTTTCCGTCGCCGACGATCTGTCTCCGGCATGACGATCACGAGAGAAAATGCTCGCGCCGCGCCGCGTCTGTTTCGGTGCCAGAAAATGCCCGCAGCCAAGAAAGAAAATGTTTGCGACCACTGTGCGGTTGTCGTTAGCGCGATCAAACCCAATTTAAAAAAAACGTGATGATCACCTGAACAAGAATAGGGTGATTTCTCACTCCGTCATGGACAGGGCGTGTGGAGAGCGTGGCAACTGGAGCGGTGATCTCATCCGCATATTCAAAAAGAGCAACGTGGCCATATTCTATTACTTGAAGTTCACGAAATGTCGTACGAATATACACAAAAAAGCTTACAAGGGAGGTCAATAACTTCCCACAGAAAATTTAAAAGTGACCTATTGAGGGTTCTAGTGGACTGTAAGAGAAGCACTGTAGTGGTTTTCAAATTTACTGCGGGCACCTAGGTAGGCTAAAACTTGATTTCGCCGAAGGTCTCTTGCAAAGCTCTATAGCTTTCGAAAGAGAATCATATGCTCTATCAGAACATGTATTGCATTTCTGTTTTGTCCTGAATTTTGTCAATTTTTAGGTCGTTAAATTGAAAAATGAAAATGTGAAAAGTGACCATCGCCGTCAGTTCCTTCTCTCCGCTTAGATGTGGAATATTTTGCGAAGTTTTTTTATAGCATTTGGAAGACAATGTTCTGTACTAGAAGAATGCATGCTCATCAGCACTTTATCGATTTTTACGTCATTAAATTGGGACGTCCGGAGGAGAAGATTTATTTTTGCCGATAGCTCCTGCTCTGTGGTAGGTCATTTTTGTTCGGCGATGATAAGTGGAAGTAAGATTATTTCTAAATTCCGTGGCAACGCATGCTCTCAGCACCGACAACGGGGAGCAAAAAGAGGAAGCCCAGCAATGCAGGAACACAACCTCCGGACACGAACCTCTCACCCACTTCCTGCAAGTCCGCCCCGCATCCACTCGCCTATCCAGTCGCTGCGACTTTAGTGGTGAGCGGCCACTTCAATGTTCCACTTCAGTTACTGTACCGCTAACAAGCAAATTGTGAAATCGCTGTAACTCCACTACTGTTTCAGCCCCAAATCTTTTGCAGGTGAGATTCTAACCACGACATGGCAGTTCAAGACGTCAGTTTTGTTTTATCGGTCCGCATAGAAGTGGTACGGTTTTTGCAATTTTTTACATACTTACATAGGTGTCCGCAGGGAATTTGAAAACCAGAGAGGCTTCCTTCATAACAGATCCTCTTCTTGGTCAACTGTCAGCCCCGCTAAAGTTCCTATGAACATGAGATGGTTAAGAATTGTTCCAAGTGCGCGATATGCCTACGTCTACATCAATCTCTGCTCGAATACAAACGGTACAAACCATGGGTAAACCAGAATACGATGAGAGAGTAGAAATTGAAAGCGCCTTTCATGAAAATATCGTTTCTGTGTTTTTAGGACATTTTGATGCCGAAATAATGCCAAAAAAAACCATGGCTAGTGCATTGTCCAGTGGTAGGACTACATCTTTGGAGCGGAACGTGTTCGGAGAGGGTGAACACTAAGGTCTTCGGGTATATTAGATATTTCGACACTCCTTTGCTTTTGAAGCAATTTTGAAGTCCGGAACAACGCTGGTACAAGGATTTAAATATGAGAATATATGTTTGGTTGCTGCATAAAAGGATTTGCAAAAAACCATGCAATGGCGCCGTTCAAAGGGTTTCAGTTGCCATTAAATGAACAGAACTTACGGTGCAGTACCAAAACACAAATTTGCCGAGCTATCGTGTTTTGAAAGTTTGCATAGTAGTATGATTTTTCTTCGATCCACTTCTTATTGAAGCTTAAATTTGATTGGAACGCTGCAGAAATAAAATTAGCAATGTGTTAGCTTAACATTGCATCCGGCTAAGATTCTTCAAATAAGCGGCTTTCCCAACGGTTTCGATGATGTTATATTCTGGAGTAGTATACGTATTCTCTATGCTGTACGACTATACTATACGTTATGGTGTACGGCACGTTGACCCCGGCATTTTATTTCATGGCCGTAGTCATTCTCTCCCATGGTTGCGGGCATTTTCTCCGCACGCCACCCAAAACCGTGAGATTCTTGCATTTTCTCCTTTTCTCCTAGACCGGCAGTAGACCCGGCATGGCGAGCTAGAGAGCGCGCGAGCGTCGACGACAGGAGTATAGCACTACCCCCCCCCCCCCCCCATGCGACCGATGTTACTGGCGACAGACTCGGTGGCACGCTCGGCGGTGTTGTGCGGATTGTTATGCACTGCATAGCACCCGCCTAGCACGGTCACCGACGCTGTCGCGGACGCGTCGCCGAAGCATAACATGTGCCTAAAGAGAGCAGTTGATGAGACACGTCTGGTGTCTCCTGAGGCCGGAATCATCAACGTCTTACAGAGATTTGGTGGAGGGATTACAGCCGAAATTCCTGAAAAAACGCGGATTAACACGGCTCATCAACAGGCAATATGATGAAATGTTGGCGTTATCAAGAATTTCCGCTGTGATTTCCCCGTTGAATTTCTACGATGTTGATGAATCTGGTCCCTTGTGGTAGAAGTGGGAGCGTTTGCTAACAATGTGTGGAATGGAATGAGTTTAAATCGGTTTTAAGTGAGTGAAGGGAAACAGAGAAGGACCTGGTGAGGAAAACTCAAAACAAGAACTGGTGATTATTAATTAGAATTCTCTGGAGGAAGTGCTTGTAAGCTGTAAGCTTTCTGAAACAGATTCCAAACTAGGACGCTCATCTTATACAAGAGGGTTCTAGAGATTGGATAACCTTAAACGGAATAATATTCATCTGGAATTAGAGTTGGAGCATGGCGGCCACTTTCGGTACGACCTACAGTACCGCCGCTAAACATTCAACCAAACGACGTTTGCGACGAAAAAACGCGTTTTTTGCGTCGCATCATGATAACTTTGTTCAAAATAAAGGATTTCTCACCAAAATTTACAAGGGCTCCTAGCATCATCCTACCTACCAGTGGGCATGCGACCGCCATTAAAAAGTGGATGGAAGCCTGAAAACCAGTGCCGCAATTAAGGAGGGTCCTAATTGCTGTGACACGACCCAAAACCGTCGCCGAGTCTCGCTTAATTATGTCCCCAGGCGCAAATAGTGCTGCCCAGTTGAATTTTAAAATTCTTAAACCTAATTAAATTGTATTTTCTTGCTGTTTTTGACCTTCGCCTGGCTGCAACAATTCATTTGGTACCAAATTTGGTAGGAAAATATGCATGAGTCTGCAGCTGCTTCAACTGATTTTGCTTATTTCAACGGAAGCATCCTCAGTCTAAACCTGTTATTGTAGCTTGCAATCTACTCATCTTTATGGAGGGAAAATGACATAGAAAATTTACGTTTCGAGTTCACTTTGGGCATTTGTGTGTTGGTTGCAATTCGTCAAAACTGCAAGTGAACCTTGGTAAAGAGCACTCCCTGTCGCCGATTTTGGCTGCGAATATCTATGTCCTAAGAAAATGAGTTAGTCCAAAAATATGTTGGCTAACCGTACCTAATGTAGAAACTCCAAGTATCAGATATCGAGAAGCCAGGTAATCAGATGCTAGAATTTCAGCTGGTTAAAGTGAAGACTTCTTTCAAAAGTGCGGCTGAGCTTCTACAGCGTTTCATGCTCAGCCTTTGCAGCATGAATGCTGGGAAGCCCAGAATTCATATTAAGTATTTTTCCGCTCAAAATTTTCAACCAGTCCAGACGCCAATATTTTGACGCCCAGATCGAGCATCGATGTAGAGGTCTTCTTCGATCATAATTGCACTGACCTGACATGCCCTACAGAGACATTTCACTCGGCTGCATGACCAACGAATCCCTCACTTCTCTTTCTCCTAACTACGGGCCTGTTTGACCTTATGCAGTTCACCAAGATCGATCCATGCTGTCAAATCTTGAGAACCTTTTGGGTTTTCTGGATTGCGTAGATCACACAGATTCTATAGTTCTCAAAATTGTGTGCCTAGCCGCAATGTTAAATATGTATTTATCATTTTCACTTCGAGTTGGACACGTTTCGAATTAAATTGGATTTGAAAATCTTCCAAATTGAAACGATCTTCTTACAGGTTAAAATACAAACACTTCAAGAAGGGTAGAATATTTTTTTTTGTCCAAGAAAAATATGGTATAACTTTCTTGAATTTTTTTTAGGTTCAGCTGCCCGAACGGGTGCAATAATTTTACACAAGATTTGTTGCTTTTGAAAAAATAATAAACTAACTTTTTTCTTAAAGAGCCACAAGGTAGCAATCATTTAGTGCATCGAAGACCAGATTGCGCCCTGCACTTGGAAAGCTCACCCCCAATTTTATTTGATTGATATTAGGGGGACCAAAAGTAATGAGGCACTTGCCGTGTCCATATATCTCGTGACTGCAGTCCGTTTTCGTGCTTATCGTATTTGTATGTTTGTATGCTACCTACTGAAGGCCACCTGAGAAGTGACCACTTTCGCCCTTTCCTTCCAGAAGCATGCCAAAACCCCAGTCTGTCTCATGCCAAAATCCCAGACTGACGAGTCGACCTGTGTCGCGCAAATCTCGCCCAATTCCCAATCCCGAGCAGGCCGGGCTCAATATTCGCGCAAGATGAGAAGTTTTCTACCTTAACCCTGCCAAGCAGCGAGTCTGGGTGAGGCCTGGTGACCTGTTATCGACCTTCGTTCGGCGAGATGTTCACGGCGAGAGGCACCTTTGGAGCTTTTGGGTCTGCGCCCATGGATCGGTTTACCGGAAGCTGTTTCCCAAGAGCACGACGATGGTAAACGAAATAGAAGAGCTGGACCTGCAACTCAAACTTATTCAGTCGCAGCTCTTTAAGAAGGTCCTCCTCTTCGACAACGCCGCACCCCATCGGGAACAAGTGACCATGGATAAGCATGCCCAGCCGGGCTACGTTCACATGCTTCACCTACCGTATTCGCCGGAGATCTCTCCATGCGACTACCACCACTTCTTGGGCCTACGGAACTTCCTGGTCGGAAGGGACACAAGAACCCAAGCAGTCCTTGACAAACATATCGAGCAATTGATCAACGCCAGGCCCAAGCAGTTCTGGAAGGATGGGATCAGGGAGTTGGCTGAGCGATGGCAGCAAGTCACTGACCTCAATGGCATACACATTCCTCAGCATCGTTGACTTGTAATTGAGTTATAAAGAGATAAAGAATTTTTTCAATTTGTCTCATTACTTTTGCCCCCCCCCCTAACAGTGTGAACTCTGCTTACATGAAGTATCAAGGTGAGAATATGTGTTTTTTACAGTTTTCTTTGTTATGTTGTTTAGAGGCGTAAAACTTTATGCAAACAGCAATATTGTTATCAATCGAATAAAAACAGCGAAGTCTTGGAATTGCATGGCGCAGTCCCTTTTGGCACACCGCTGTTCTGCTCTTTAGAACAGGATATAAACCATTATTTTCTACAAAAAATAAGAATTTTATAAAACTTCAAACGAAGTGTTCAGTTTTTGAGTAAGTGAATGAAAGCATGAAAGAAATCGTACTGAAATTTTCAGCCAACAAACTCATGCCATTAGGTTGTCCGGAAAGTTCTCAGCGTTTTGCATTGCTATCTTCCATTCGTCTATTATCAAGAAAAACTTCAACTTGTATTGCGTATTAACGTTACTTTCTGCACAGAATTTTTTGCTCTATCTGACTAAAAAAGTATGTTTCAACATTGTTTATAATTCTGTTCTTGAAGGGCTTATTGGAGTATGTCAAAGTGGCAATTCCGAGCGATATTTTGTTCTAACTTCAAATTTGGACAGTCGGCAGCCGAGACAGCTCGACAAATCAATCAAGTGTGGGGAATAATGGTGTTGGAGAAAGCACCGTGCGCCAATTGTTCAGTAAATTTCGGACCGGAGATCTCAGCTTCGAAGGTGACCCCCGTAGCAGTCGACCTAAGGCAATACTGGACGACGGATGAAGGTGATTGGTGAAAGCTGAACCATCCCAAACAGTTCGCGAGATCGCGGAAGAGTTAGACGTCAGTAGAACTGCAGTTGCGGATGCTTTGAAACGCCTTGGGAAGGTGAAAAAGCTTGAAAATGGGTGTCCCAAGAGTTGAGTGAGCGGTAAAAATTGTCGCGTTTCGAGATTTGTTCTTCTCACCTTTTATGCAACAAAACGGACCCCCTTTTTGGATCGAATCATCACTTGTGGTGAAAAGTTGATTCTGTATGATAACAGTAAACGTTCCGGGCACTGGTTGCACGCCGATGAACCCCCTAGGCATTTTCCGAAGGCGAACCTCCACCAAAAGAGGTAGTGGTCACTGTGTGGTGGTCAGCGGCTGGTGTGATCCATTACAACTTTTCGGCGCTAGGCCAAACGATCACAGCAAAGTTCTATTGTAAGGAAATCGACGAAATGCACCGAAAATCGGGTCAACTTCAGCTACCATTGATCAGCAGAAGAGGCCCGATTCTTCTGCACGATAGCGCCCGTCACACGTTTCGCAAATCACCACATGAACATTAAACGAACTAAGGGTTAAAATTCTGCTTCACCCGTCATAATCTCCAGGCATCTCACCAACCGACTGCCATCTTTTCAAACACTTTCAGAACTTTCTCGCTGGTAAAACCTTCACCAGTCAACAGCAAGCCAAAACAGCTTTCGTGAATTTTATCGAATCTCGACCACCTAATTCTTTCGTTGATGGAATAAGCCGACTGGTTCCCCGTTGGCAAAAGTGTGGTGACTCGAGCGATGCTTATTTCGACTAAATCCGATAAGATTTGAGAAAGTTATGCTAAAGCATTCCAAGTGAAGCACTCAAAACTTTCCGGACAATCTAATATGACGTACGCAATCAAGAAAACCCAAAAGGTCCTCAGTATTTGGCAGCATGGATCAATCTTGGTGAGCTGCGTAAGGTCGAACAGGCCCGTAGTTACGAGAAAGAGAAGTGAGGGATTCGTTGGTCATGCAGCCGAGTGAAATGTCTCTGTAGGGCATGTCAGGTCAGTGCAATTATGATCGAAGAAGACCTCTACATCGACGCTCGATCTGGTGCGTCAAAATATTGGCGTCTGGACTGGTTGAAAATTTTGAGCGGAAAAATACTTAATATGTATTCTGGGCTTCCCAGCATTTATGCAGCAAAGGCTGAGCATGAAACGCTGTAGAAGCTCAGCCGCACTTTTGAAAGAAGTCTTCACTTTAACCAGCTGAAATTCGGGCATCTGATTACCTGGCTTCTCGATATCTGATGCATGGAGTCTCTACATTAGGTACGGTTAGCCAACATATTTTTGGACTAACTCATTTTCTTAGGACATAGATATTCGCAGCCAAAATCGGCGACAGGGAGTGCTCTTTACCAAGGTTCACTTGCAGTTTTGACGAATTGCAACCAACACACAAATGCCCAAAGTGAACTCGAAACGTAAATTTTCTATGTCATTTTCCCTCCATAAAGATGAGTAAATTGCAAACTACAATAACAGGTTTTACCAAATGAATTGTCGCAGCCAGGAGAAGGTCAAAACAGCAAGAAAATACAATTTAATTAGGTTTAAGATTTTTAAAATTCAACTGGGCAGCACTATTTGCGCCTGGGGACATAATTAAGCGAGACTCGGCGACGGTGTTGGGTCGGGTCACAATTAGGACCCTCCTTAATTGCGGCACTGGTTTTCAGGCTTCCATCCACTTTTTAATGGCGGTTGCATGCCCACTGGTAGGTAGGATGATGGAGCCCTTGTAAATTTTGGTGAGAAAGCCTTTATTTTGAACAAAGTTATCATGATGCGACGCAAAAAACGCGTTTTTGCTTCGCAAACGTCGTTGGGTTGAATGTTTAGCGGCGGTACTGTAATATGTCGGAACCTTTCAAGTCTAAATCTAGATCTTCAAACCTATCTGCCACGCTGTTTTTCCAACAGCTCATAAATTTTAGCTGCCCACTTGTTGTTGGGCTAGTGGTAAGTTATAGCTCATATATATATATATATATATATATATATATATATAAGAGTAAGCGGTTGTGTCTGTCCTTCCGTCTGTCCATCTGGCCTTTCGTTAACGTCGAGTAGTAGTAGTAGCCATCCGGGTTCAGGTGGGGTGTCACCTACGTCGTGTTGATAGGAGTGAGAAGACGTGTCGCCGATGTCACGCAAAGGACGTCCAAGTACCGAACATGTGTCATCGACGTCGTGAAAGCGAGCGTCCGAGTTCAGAAGAGGTGTCACCGACGTCGTTCAACAGGCGTCTGGGTTCAGAAGACATGTCATCAATGGCGCGCAAAGGTCGAGGGGGTTGAGAAGAGGTGTCACCGATGTCGCGAAAGGCCTGTCCGGATTCACACGATGTGTTACCAGTGAAGGTGGGACCAGTAATGGGGGACCGGTGAAGGATGGGCTCCAGTAAGGAGGACAGTAATAAAGAAGAAACCGGTGAAGAAGGGACCAGTGAAGGTGGGACCAGCAATGGGGACCGGTGAGGGGGGGGGGGTGATCCAGTGAAGGGACCGGTAGAAGGTTGACCACTGAAGAGGGACCAGGTGAAGGGGAACCGGTGAAGCGGGAGGGGCCCAGTGAAGGGGGACCGGTGAGAAGGGGGGGGGGGGAGGGTCCAGTGAAGGGGGACCTGTAAAGGGTTGAGAAATAAAGGGGAGAGCAGTGAATGTGGGACCAGTAATAGGTAGCGGTCAAGGTGGACCAATAAATGGGGTACCAGTGAATTACCAGTCAAGAGGGGACCAGTAATGGAGCCAATCAAGGGAAGACCATTTTAGGGGGTTCAGTAAAGGGTCCGGCAATAGAACCGTTAAAGGGGGAACCAGAAAAGGGAACTAGTGAAGGGGATCAGTGAAAGGTACCAAAAAGCGGAGCAGTATTTTCTCTCACCATCAGTGTCGTCCAACGTGGCGTCAGAATACGGTACAGACGTCGTGCCACGTGTGACGGGGTGCAAAAGACGTGTCGTTGACGACATATGCGTCCGGGTTCAGCAAATATGTCACAGACTTTATCCAATATGCATCCGGATCCAGAAGACGTGCCACAGATAAGACTTTGCACAGCATCCGTAAGATTTTTTGATGACTTTTTAATGCAACAACGAGTGTGCGCGTACCTGATTCTCACTTCCGTTTTCTGCCGGCACATGGGTTAGGGGGGTATTGGTGGAGTGGGTAGGGGGGTAGGGACAATGAGTAAAGGAATCGGAGTAATGTTATTCCCGTCGGACTGTGAACCGTATCGAGCGGTCTACCAATACTAGATGAGTTCAGTTCTGTTTCTGCATAATAAGCACTTCGGATTAAGGCTCGCTATCTGTTCCTCGCCATGTGTAGAACGGGGAGCAGTCGTTCGATACACTGTGCTGCCCGCCGCCCACTTCCCGCCCTGGCCGCCCCGTCCTATTTCGACAAGTTTGTTGCGCGCGAAACCGTCGTTAGTTGGCGTGACGTCGTCCAAAAACCTAATAGCTGGTAGGAGGAGACGATTGGGAAGCGCATCTCGGGGAACTCTGAAGTCATTTTCCAGTCGGTTCGGTTATGGAGGCAATTGGAGAAAGGAGAACGTCGCTCTTCTCTCTAGATTCTTTTAAGTTTCACCACAATCCTTTAAATTTTCGCCTCAACTAGGGACTATGGGTGATTCTGGTCAGTTCTTCATCAAGGCTTATCCGTAATTGTGGGTAAAACCGGCTCACCGCCCTCTCTTTCCAAGGATCAGACAATTTGTCTTGTTGAAGAACTTTCTAGTGGATGGTTGCATTGTTGTCATGACATATCTCGCTAAGATGTTGTTGTACTTGTCGGAAAATGCAAACGACGCCATAGCACTGAGCAATGTGGCGGGACCTAAAGAGAGCCTTGGCGCTGCAGCTGAAAACTCTTTTCATCCAAATATGATGAACACGATTCTGACTCTTGTATCAAGAACGAAATCGGTTCAGGATAGAGCTGCAGGGCCAAGGGAAGTGATTAGAAATCCGATGCTACCATGTCAAGGCAGGGACCCGGACATCTTGTCCTCGGGGAGCCCCTCGCCCCGCCTCTTTCTAAGGGCGCTGTATCCAACGACTATCCGCCGTATAGAACAATTACTTCAGAGCATGAATCGCGTACATGCAATGGAGGGTGAGTAGGCCCCATAGGAGCAGTTTTGAAGATTCCGTCCTACCGCATCCCGCTATACTATTCTATATAGGAAAACCAGTTTTTCACCCTAATGGATGAGAGAAGGCTTAAAGGGGACAGGAAAACGGTCGGGGTGTTCTATTCTCTGGGTTTGGTGGCGAAGCCCCAACCAGACGTTTGGCGGGCCAGTAGGCCGCTGAACGTCTGGTAGCTCATAAACTGATAATGAGATGGTACAAAAGCCGTAGTATTCATGTTTCTTGATGATAAACGACGAATGAAGGTTTGATAAGCCAGAGATGTTTTCAGTAACTGAAGAACTGCATACTTATTTAGAGTGAACTAGAATTTGAAAAAAAGCAAAAAATCTGAATTTCTGTACACAACGAGCGTAGAACGTGGAATTGTCATCAATCCACTTGAAGTTGTTGTGCATTGTTTTGCAGAAAAACGAACACTGACCAGAGCTAGAAGCGAATATCTTCAGTTTTTTCAAAGCTTCTAGCACGCAGGTGTAAGATGAATGGGAAAACGAGTTCCTCTATCCAAATTCTAAATGCCTTAGGAACTTCTTAAGGTATAGGTGAAGTTTCCACGTCTCAATTTGAGGGCTGAAACATTTTGGCTTCCAAACACAGGTTTCCGAAACAACTGTGATGAACAAAGCGTAATGATTTGTCTAGTTACGTGAGATTTGTCTTCTTGTGCACATAGTTTGGAGACCGACGCAATTGGATCTAAATCTTCCAAGTCTATACTTATACATCGATCTCACCATGTGTTGCTGCAGAGACAGAGGAAACCGTAGTTCATTTTGAGAAACGATCTTTGCAAGTGTCTGAGACAAGCGGTCCCCTTTCACATAAGAATTGAAGGTGACATTTTCTCCTTCATGACATTGATGCTATTCTCTATCCACATCACTTTAATTAGCATAGACCACATGCACGCCGACATCGCTGACGAACGTTTGGGTTGTCGCAATATCCGAAGAAGGCAAGGACGTTGCAGCTGAAAATGAGCTGATCATTCTCTATTTCAAAACAGACTAACTAATCATAAGTAAAATAATCCCTAGAACTGACGGAGAGAAGAAGACTGTAGGAACTCACTTGTAGAAGTAGTTTATGCACCTCACGAATGGCCTAATCGTCGTTCTTCGGGTCGTCTGTACCGGGAGTGTCACGGGAGCTTGTGGATCAACACTGCCAATTTGCTGACCGCCAACTGGAAGTTCTTCATTTTCCACCTTTTCTTTTTAGTCAAAGTTGGCTATGAGTGCGAGCGAAAATATAACGAAGACAAGGTTTTGTTCTGCAGCCAAAACCAGTGCCTTCTTCTTTTCATCAACTTGGCCCTCACTTCCCTCAAGAAACGTTATTGCTTCTTGAAAAGGGATGCACCATTTTCAATGCGGGCCGACATAGACATTTCGGATAGTCTCCCAAAGGCGATTTCTGCAGCTTCTTTTGCTGAGTGCCTAGTGTAATGGTAAGGGAACATCGCTGACTTCGTTACCAACAGCGTGCCGTGTGAATTGGCGCAAAACGTTGAGTACAGCCCCAAACCAACCCTTTTATAATGACTGCTGCTGTAGGCGGTGTTGATGATGGTTAGGTCTATCATTTGTTCTGCTGTGCTACTATTTAATTATTTCGTCGTCACAATGCTATGCAATTTGAAACTAACGTTTTGGCTCGCCGTTTTTCTCGGAAGCAGTGGCGGCGTGTTGATGGCCACCAGGAACAACCGTTAGTGGAACAAATTTATTAGGCTGGCCGAAAAGTCTTGAAACAAAAAATCTTTTTTTCATCCAGAAATCAGTGGATTGCGAATTGAAGAAGTTGTCCACTGCTGTTTTGCGGTCATAATATAATAGCTTTCAAAATTTTCCCTCTCAAATGGTGCTTCAACGTCCAAACATAGTCCGTGGCGCAAATCCGGCGAATACTGTGCATGAGCTACCGGATGCTAGCCAAATTCGACAATCTTCTCACAGGTTATCGGTGCATGTCGATGTCGATGCGCGCGTTGTTATGCAACAGATGGACACATTTATTTATTATTTATTTATTGCACCATGTGAGTACACATGTGAAAGAGAATTAAGTAAAACAACAACATAAAACTACTCAAAACAAATCGCTAAAACGGTAATAAAGGCAAACAGGGGGAGAGAAATGCATAAAACAGCAGCGGTGGTGAAAGTGTAAAACATGAGATATTAGCAAGAGTAATTAGCAGACGTAGTGGGAGTTGTGGAAACAGCATCAACCAGAATGTAAAAACTTGTTCAAGGCCCTCTTAAAGGAGGAGAGTGTAGGAGCTGGAGGAAAACGCTTGGCCATTTTTACATATTCTGTACCCGCACGATGTATGAAGAAGTTGGCCCGCACCGAAGCAGCGGCATGAGGTAGATATAGTTTATTTTTAGCACCTCTAGTAATGGAGTTTCGCATAGGAAAGAATTTGTTAGGTTCAAGGTGAACGAGTCCGTGTAAGATTTTATATACCATTATTAAGTCAAGCTTCTTCCTGCGCAACACGAGCGACTGCAAACCGAGAATAGCGTTACGCGAACGGCTTTCAGGGATAGTTGCATAGTTAAAGCTGCCAGTGCGAAGCAAAAACTTCCTAGAGAAACTGTTTTGAACCCTTTCTATTGTAGAACTACTTTTAACACTTGCTGGACAGAAGACAGTCGTACCGTATTCTAATATTGGACGGATATATATTTTATAGGCCTTTAGCAGCAGTTGAGGATCGCTAGACGACACAGACCTGAATAGTCTAGACACCATTGCCATCCCTTTTCTTGAGATTTCATCGCAATGCTTACCGAAGTCTAGGCGCTCGTTAATCCAGAATCCGAGATCAGATACTTCTTGAACTGATTCAAGCTCAACACCGTCAATGATATATCTAGCTTTCAAGTTGTTCTTACCAAGGTGGAGAACCTTCGTTTTCTCCTTCGCTAATGGAAGCTCCCATGACAAAGACCAAGAGTAGACCAGAGAGATAGCTTCTTGAACTTTTGCAGCGTCGCAGGAATCAGAAATGCTACTATAAATTTTGATGTCATCGGCAAAAGCTCTGCAAGAAACTCCAATCCTCTCAATAATTCCTGGAAGATCCCTGGTGTATATGTTAAAAAGGACGGGAGACAGAACTGATCCTTGAGGAACCCCGCTAGTTGCTCTTCTACTAGCAGAGAGGTGACCGTTAATATTCACTCGAAACAGACGGTTGTCTAAGTAGGCCTCGATCCACTGTACAATCCTAAAGTGTAACCCAACTGCAGACAACTGATGAATTAACTTATCATGAGGTACTTTATCGAAAGCTTTTGCAAAGTCAAAATACACAACATCAACAGCACGGTCAAGGCTGAGACTGTTGGTCCAGTCATTCAAGGAGTCCAGCATCTGGGTTACGGTAGAAGCGCCTTTGCGGAAACCATGCTGCTCGTTAGGGATCACGGAATTGCGCTCAAGGTGGCTAGTGATCGCCTTTTTGAGAATCTTTTCAAAAACACGAGCAAAAACCGATGTAATACTGATAGGCCTGTAGTTTTTAGGAGAACTGTGAGGTTGCTTCTTAGGTAACGGAATGACATAGGCCTCTTTCCACTTGTCGGGAACTTCCGCACGCATGAAGCTCAGATTAAAAATAAGTTCTAAGGGTCCGGAAATTTCTGCAGCTATCTTCTGTATGAAGCTCAGCGGAATATGATCTGGAGTCAGCACATTAGATTTAGGCCATTTTGATAAATGTTCCAAAATAGAGTGGCGGTGAAACCACACGGAATCTTGCATCGGGGGATACGATGGCGGGCTCATGACGCTAGTATTGCTTGGAAGAGAGAGTGGCTCGGAAGGTAAACTTTTAGGAGTAAACACATTTTCGAAGGTGCGTGCGAGAATTTCTGCCTTCTGCTTATCGGTTACAAACTTATTGCCTCGTTCGTCAATTAGAAACCCAATAGAGGACTTCGTCTTCGTCTTAATCTTTGCATTCATCATCTTAAAGAATGCACGAGGATTGCCAGAGCCTACAACCTTTCTTTCCAAGGAAGCGGAAAACCTCTTAAGTCTTTTTGAGAACTTATCAGATAATAATTTAAAGCGATTTTTATTAGAGGACGTTGGAAATAGGATCGATTTTCTCCAAGCTTCTTCTCGATGCTTGGCCATAGATATCAAGTACCTAGGCCAAGCATGCCCACCGCTTTGCTTTCTAACAATAGGCACGTAAAGATCAATACAATGCCACAGAATGGAAACAAACGTATTATACATGTCATTCACCGAGTTCAGAGCCGAGAAGGTGCCAATCCAGTCTATGTTCTGAAGATAAGCGGCTATAGCGTTGTAATCAGCTTTATTAAATTGCCTACTATCATAAGGAGAAGAGATACCCAAGTCATGGTTCACATTGAATTCTACGACGGAATGATCACTAGAGCCAAGAGGGGAATTGACTTTAATGTTTTTTACCAGAGATTCATTATTAGTTAAAACCAAGTCTAGAATTCTTCCTCCTCTAGTGGGCTGCCGAACTAGTTGGATAAGGCCATGAGAGCAGCATAGCTCTAAGAACGCCGTAGATGGGCCTGTTCTACCAGTTTGTTTCTTCCATAAAATATCGGGAAAGTTGAAGTCTCCTACAAGTATGCAGGGCGACTCATCAGAAACTAGGTCACTGACAGCTTTAACCAGCAGGTAAGTGTTGCCCTTCGAACATGACGGAGCACGGTAAACTCCGATAATACGCATGTTGGAGAAGCCCAACATAAAGTCACAACATAAGATATCATATGAGCCTGCGATGGATTCAGAGATAACAGTACGATATGAAAGAAAAGATTTAATAAGAAAAAGAACTCCGCCACCTTTCTTACTTTTCCTATCACATCTCACAATGTCATAATTGGAACCGGTTTGTAATTTAGTAAGAAAAGATATATCAACTGAGGGCTTAAGCCAAGTCTCGGTGAGGACAACTACATCATACCTGTTTTGGCCAAGAGAATATGTCAACGGCTGTGAGTTTTTTAAGACAGATCGAATATTCGATAAACAGCATTTAAGGGGCCTTGAACATTCCCGATGAAAGCTTATGCGTTTTCCGAACTGCCATTACGATTTGGAGGGCAGACAGGGCTTGATGTAGGATTTAGGCTAGATTGAAAGATTGCTTGAGAGTTAAGCGCAGACGAGGTAGCTCCACGGCGTGCTAAGCGTTCTGACCGGAGCCGATCTCTTTCCTGCTTCGGGAGCGACGGACGAAGGTAAATTCCACGAAACATAGAATGCTTAAGTCGAGGTGCGCGTCTCAGCATTAACTGTGCGAAGAAAGAGCTTGGAAGAAGGATTTTCAACAACCTTGGATATGAGGCATTTGGACGCCCCATACGGAAAATGGTTACAGGATAACATTCAATTCCTAAAAAGTCCATAACTTGACGTATGCATGTAAGATCATGAATAGAACGAACAGAAGGAACGGCTGCAGAGCTTTCTTTGAGCCCTGCCACGACAACGCAGCGAGAACGTTCGACATCTTCAAAAGAGAGCGGAAGCGAGTTTGCGGATGGAGGGGGAGGAGTGGATGAGCTAGGAGGACGATCAGGGATAGTGCATTGAGAAGGCGCAATAGACTTTTTGAGTGCTTCGTTTTCAGCCCTAAGAAATCGATTTTCTTCAGTCAGTTCGTGGTTGCGATCTAACACTGCAGTTAGCTTTTTCCTATCCTCCAGGAGAAGTGCGATAATCGAACGCAGGTGTTGAGGCAGGCTGTTGTCGTTGAGAAGAAGATTGACTTCTCGATCAAAATTCGGCGACGCCTCAGGAGAACCATCGAGGTCGAAATGAAGACGCTTGTGCGGCCTTTCCTGAACAGGAATCGAGAAACGAGGTGTTTCCGCAATATTCGACACCGGAGCAGAAGCCATAAAAGGACCGTTTAAGGTGGCTATGAGGTTTATCGGTTCAGTTCCCAGCCACAAGGATACTTAGCTAGCCCAAGATCAGCAAGAGGACGCGCAGCGATCTCCAATTGATTATCGACAGACCGCCGCAACGCACGAACAACAATGGCAAATAACCTTATTTGGTGGCTTGTTTCGAAGTTGTTCGCACCTCGCCACCACGGTGCTAGCCACGTCCTCCTGCTGCAGTAGTAGAACCTCACAGAACACGTCGCAGGAGTTGGAAGAGTGACATGATCCTTTTCTCCTTTTTTCTCGTATTGCATCAGCCAATTTCTGAATCTGATTAACGTATATGGAAGCGGCGACTGTCTTGCCAGCAGCCAGCAGCTCATAGTAGACTGGCCCTTTCGTTTCCCACCAAACACAAGATAATGTCTGCGTTGGTGCGCGTCTGGCTTCGTCTGAATTGGTGGTTTTGCGTCGTGCGAGAGATAGACGGCATGACGTGCGCTGTTATCGTAGACTATCACGCTCTCGTCTCCAGGCACTAGATCCTCAAGAAATTCCTTTCGATGCGGCTGCTCGGGGAGCGATGGCACATGTTCACTCGCACTTGCTTATGCGCCTCAGTCAGCCTATCAGGGATCCATCTTGTCAAAACTTTTCGATAGCCACGGTCGTGGAGATACAGCTCGATGGTGGAGTGGGTGCAGCCAAGAGTTGTTGCCATTTCCCGCGTAGTTGGTTCTGGATTAGGGTTGATAGCGAGCTGCAATCCATCATCTTGGAAAGCAGAAGGTTGCTCACTCTTCAGTCTTCAAGGTTCATATCTCTTGAATCAAAGCGAGTGAGCCAACTCGCTGCGAATGCACTGTGTTGTGTTGTGTTACAGTCCCTTCTCCAATTTCATTGGTGATATTAGAGACCATTGTGCTATTAGAGCCTCGGCATCATTCGTAGAAGATGACCACTCGAAGCTGTTCTTGGGTAGGCATGTTCGACATGTCACAAAAATGGCGTGCGCGGTCCCTTATATGCCCAGCGAAAGCGTCTGCAACCTTCTACATGATCCTCACTGACCGAGCCAGGATTTTTGAATTTTTTTCCAGAAAATTCTAAAGTTTTCAAAGTTTTATTTTAAGACTTTTCGGCCAGCCTAACAGGTCCCACAAAGGGGAACTCTGCCTAAACGAAACATATTTTTCTACTACATGAAGAGTGGAGAATCTCGCAGTGTTATCTATTTCCACCGTTCGGACATACATGCGCTTGAGACCCTTCCCTGGTCAGCAACGTTTAGCACGGACTCGGATTGACTACTCTAGCAACTACATATAGTGTGCAAGCAACCCTCACTGAAGCGGTGTCCTCCTATCCTATCCTACCTCCAGCTCACCAACAGGTAGGTAGGCGATAGAAGCACTACTCCACTTAGCCATGCAAGCCCCTCTAACGTCCCTTGGACGTCACTGGATATTCATCGAGCTCAAGCTGGCTGCAAAATATCCTCATGGGACTTATTTTACAACCAGAAGGCAAATATAATTGCAACACACCCCTATCCGAACTCCGAATTCTACATAAAAGGCGGTCCAGCTCATATTCCTCATCAGATCTCACTTTCGATTTGGACAACTGCGATGCCACCACGATTATGGCGGTCTCATCTTGAGACTGGAAGAAATGCAGGCGAATCAATCAGGGATGCGAGCCGAAGTATGGCAGCTCCATGCTGTTTTGGATATAATTCTGGTGCGTACCGCGCCTTGCTCCTCTTTTGCACAGTCGAGGAACACCTTGATAACCGCTCCACCATTAAGAGTTGCATCTGTGAAACTATTTCTTGGACAGGCTAAAGCACAGGTTCCTCAAAAATAATCGACGAGATTATCACTATTTGCGTGGTGCTGATCCCTCAAACAAAATTCGTTTTCAGTGTTTCAGCACGCCGTTTAGAC
Source organism: Heligmosomoides polygyrus bakeri (assembly GCA_947359475.1). Taxonomy (NCBI): domain Eukaryota; kingdom Metazoa; phylum Nematoda; class Chromadorea; order Rhabditida; family Heligmosomidae; genus Heligmosomoides; species Heligmosomoides polygyrus. The sequence continues at coordinate 49,806,105 of OX375868.1, read as the reverse complement.
CCTTCCTTTGGCAAGACGTTTTGCTGCTCTGGTTTGGAAGTACTCGAAGGCTAAACTGCTTGCATTAATAACGTAAAAAACTGACGCGCACGTGTAGCTTTGTCGAACTCTACAAACGGCTATATATTGTAAGTTCGATAATATATACTGACTGTAGCGATAGCTTATCCCAACTGTTGTTCTTCCATAGCGATTGAACGTTATTACTGGAAGGAGGTTTGAAGCTGCAGTCAAGGTAGTCCCAACGTCGGCAACCGAACAGAGCCTAAAAACAGCAAAGTTTACAACAAATGTATTGCCTTTGCTGCATTGTTCCTGACGGCGAACATTATTGCCCTCTTCAAAGAAATCGGGTTCCCCGCCTAGAAACAATGGAGATTTGTGGAAAAAAGTCCGCGCATCATATTTGTTGTGATCAATACGTCTGTGCTCGTGTTTAGCCGTACAGCACGGGAAATTAAAAGTTACTGACAAGAGACTGGATTCCACGGTATGTCAAGAGAACATCAGGATTCCCACCAACGCATTGGTCGGACTTCTTCGTGAAAGCCCTGAACGAACGATATGACGCACTTCGTGTCCCTCGAGCAAGGAGGATGTTTTGGAGCACTCTGGCACGTGACAGGAACGAGTGGAGACTGCTGGCGCTCTCTCGATCAACGGGAAGAGGGGTGATACAGGTGATTTCTCTTCTGACGCCGTACTGATTTTTTACTTTTCAAAACTGTCATCAGCACTAACTTTACCTGAATCCAGTGCGAAGCTGATCGATGTGCGACTTGATTTCCACTCCTCCGTAAATACATCCGTCCGCAGTATATCCCTGATAGCTATCCATGCGTATCTGAATTAGTTTCCCAGCCGGGGCCTGGAACAATAGAAGAATTATATCGACGATGAGATCCTTCATGTGAAGATCGTCTCATATTATGCATGGAGAGCGGCTTACCTGTATCCAGTAGTTGCAAGTTGTGAAATCAATTTGAGTTTTAGTTGTGCCATCTCCTACCGTACTCGTCATGGGCTGATAAGTCTCGCTGGCAGTCAGAGTAGCACCACATCCGGGTGGCTGAAAAATGCTATGCCTCATGTGTTGATGAAATTGACGATGAATAGTTTTATCAGAAACGCCTGAAAAGTGTGTTCTCCCACTTCGTTTCAATCTACGGTCCTCGCTATTGAACAACATGTCAATAAAAATCCTGAGATATTTTAGGATTACCATTGCCTGAGTTGGGAATGGCTCCTCTTGGTCGCACTGACGACTTTCAACGGCTTCGCCGTAGTAATAACTTCTCATCATCAATCGTAGTTGTCATCTGCCATGGTTTCCGTAGGAACAACATCTTAACTACACCAAGCGGGACAAGTTGTAAGCTGGAAAGGGTCACGAAAAAACGCTGCTTTTCTAGAGATATTGATTACTACTCCGAACAAATTGAGTCCACCAACTATAAATCGTAATTGTTCCGCTAATATAGTGACGTCACGCTGAAAAAATCCAACGTTTTTGAATGTTATGAATTATTCACTGAAGCATCATTTCATGATAACCGGGCGAGGGTACTAGAATGCTTATAGAGACTATAGATACAACACATTCATCGGCTACCCTTTAGCGTCCTCGACTACTCCCTCTGCTGATTTCTGGGACCGCACGAACGGCATATTTCACCTGTATCACCTGTATCACCTGTATCACCTGTCGCCTCGTTGATCATCGACTTGCTCGAGCGGGCGCCAGCAGCGCCTCCATTCGTCCCTGTCGCGCGCCAGAGTGGTCCAATGGATCCTCCTCGCTCGAGGGACACGAAGAGCGTCATATCGGTCGTTCAGGGCTTTCACGAAGAAGTCCGACCAACGCGTTGGTGGGCGTCCCGGTGTTCTCTTGACATCCCGCGGAATCCAGTCAGCAACGGTTCTCGTCCAGCGGGTGTCTGCGAAGCACATTACGTGGCCGGCCCACCTAATTTTCGACAACTTGGCCCACGCGACAGCATCTCTGATCTTCGAACGTCGGCGAAGCTCGGAACTCCGGAGGCCTTCTCTCACTTGCGTGAGTCGTGTCACTCCGAGCATCGTCCTCTCAATTCCAGGCTGCGCGACGCTGATCGCGCGTTCATCCTGCTTTCGTATAGCCCAGGTCTCTGAGGCGTATGTTAGGGCAGGAAGAACGGTAGAGTCGAATAGGTGGGCACGGTGTCGGACGTTCTTCGTCTTCTTCGCGACTTCTTCGACGCTCTTGAAAACTCCCCAAGCCGCTCGTTTCCTCCTGCCCAGCTCAGGCGCTAGGTCGTTGGCCATATTGACTTCGCGACCCAGATACACGTAGCTGGAGCATTCGGAGATGTTCGTTCCGTTGAGCGAGAATGGGGCATCAGAAACTTGCCCGTTCCTCATGAACATCGTCTTCGTAAGATTCAGCTGCAGTCCAACATTCCCACATACACGATCGAAGTCGGGCAGCATTCGCTCCGCCTGGCCGATGCTCGGTGTTATGAGCACGATGTCGTCAGCGAAACGAAGATGGCCGTCGACCTTCACTCCCATGTCTTCCCATTCTAGTTCGCGCATGACGTTTTCGAGGGTGGCGCTGAAGAGCTTCGGAGATATGGTACCCCCTTGCCGAACCCCTCTCCTTACGTCGATGACGAGGTCGTTGTAGAATGGAGAGATATTGGTCGTGAATCTACTGTACAGCTCTCGAAGGACTCTGATGTACTGAGTAGGAACGCTCTGAGTGAGCAGGGCTTCGAGAACCGCTTCAGTCTCGACGGAGTCGAATGCCTTCTTCAGGTCGATGAACGTAAGGCACAGCGGCAGCTTATACTCTCGCGACACTTCGATGAGCTTCGTAATGGTGTGTATGTGGTCGATCGTGCTGAATCCTCTCCGAAATCCTGCTTGTTCGCGTGGCTGTCCTTCGTCCAGCGTTCTGCTGATCCTATTCAGGATCACTCGAGTGAACAGCTTGTAGACTACGGACAGCAGGCCGATCGTGCGATAGTTGCCAATGTCGTGCACGTCTCCCTTCTTGTACAGCAAGACGGTCTTGCTGGTCTTCCACTGAGATGGAACCTTGCACTCCGACAAGTATCGTGTGAAGAGCCGCGCCAGGGTGTTGATGAGCGCTGGCGGGAGGTTCTTCAGGTGTTCGGGTCTGATCCTGTCAGGGCCGGGTGCTGTACGTTTCTTCACCGACGAGATGGCGTGTCGGATCTCGGAAGGGAGAACAGAGGTGACGACGAATCCATCCTGCGGAAGATGGCGTGGGGCAGGTGGAAGTGGCTATCGAAGAGATCGGAGTAGAAGTCGTGGATGACCTTCTCCAAGGTCCTTCTGGAAGAGATGACGGTTCCGTCAGCTGGTAGTTGCCTGACTCTCGTGCTGCTCCACGTTGGCGTATAAGCTCGAGAGTTTCAGGAGACAGGCGTCTCTTGGTGGTCTTCAAGCTCTCGGCTCCCTTAGCACTATCGTGGAGATGGCGGACGAAGTGGTCGTATTCCTCATCGACGTTGTCCATGACGGCATCTTCCCAAAGGCCGACAAGAGAGGTGTAGAGGTCCCAGTTGATGGTCGTTCTGGGATTCCTCTTCTTGAACTTCGCGGCCTTCTCTCCTTGACGCGAAAAGCGAAACCTCGCGCGAAGGAGGCGGTGGTCCAATCCCGTGTAAAACTTGGGGACAACGGAGACGTCGGTCAGGCAGTACTTGCGATTGAACATGATGTGGTCGATCTCGTTGTGGAACTGGCCACCGGGGGATTTCCAGATCCATCGTAGAGAGGGAGGCTTCTGGAACTGTGAGCTTCCATGGATGGTCTTGGTCGACATGATAAACTCAGACAGCCTTTCACCTTGCTCGTTCCACTCAAAACCGTGGGTTCGAAAGTTTTTTAACGAAATTTAACGATTTACCGGAAATTTAACGAAAATTTTCCGTTAAGAAATTTCGTTAAAGAAATTTAACGCACAAAATTTTGTGTGCATCCCTGATCGTGGGTTCCGATCAGGGATGCACACAAAATTTTGTGCGTTAAATTTCTTTAACGAAATTTCTTAACGGAAAATTTTCGTTAAATTTCCGGTAAATCGTTAAATTTCGTTAAAAAAATACAATTAGCTGCAAACCATTATTTCAAGTGAAAAAATTAAGGAAAACCTTATGCGTGTCAAACTCAGGAGGTCAACAGTAAAAGTTCAAGGGATGGAGTGTACCACTGCAATGTAAAATAAACAATTCAATGCCGACAAATCCAGAAAAATAAACAGGCCTTCCTCAACAAATTGTCTTCTGGTGTGGAATAAGAACAAGTATGGAATTATCATTCAACATGACCGCCGACAAGGCATCTTAAAATGTGCGATCAGGCAGGTACCCGGAGTTCCTCCTTTCCATTTCTTTTGTCTGACTGTTCTACGAGCATTTGCAACCTCGATGCGGGCATCAGCCCACTAAGTACTGAAAGAACTAATAATATAAATACAATTAAAAGCCTATCAGTGGAATGTTAACACTTTGTCGAGCGCACGATTTTCGAGAGCCTGGTGCGTGGGACCAATCCATTTTTTTTGCACCGTGACACGATATCGTGTCACATCGATCCCTCACTGCCAAAAAGGTGTGACACGTCATCAACGTGCTAACGTTCAGGAAAAGTAGCTTTCCTAATTTTGGTATTAGCGTTTTTTCTAAAATCGTACAAAATACGCCCGACGCCCGAAAACATTCTCTCCGTATCCACTGTTCAAGCTGGCGGGCAAACGAATTCTGGAATAAGCAGCGCGAGGTGGGGATACGCATATCCACAAGGTCAGTGCCTTTGTGGGTTCGCTGACGTGCTTGGGGCACTGCAAAAAAAATTTCTAGCTCCAAAATGTATTAAAGGATAAGGATAAATGACGACGTTACTTAATCCCCTTTGAGATGCGCCATGCCACTTCTACGGAATATCGTGGGCGCGATTCGAATGCGTATTTAGGCCTAGAATTCTTGCGGTGGTCAGCTGATGAAGAAGTCAGCGCTTTATCCTTCCCGCACAAGTCTAGTAGCAATTCTCCGACTCCGGAGGGATAGAAGGCTTGGTTGACCTGGGTGGAAAACCAGGAACATGGTATCGGATGCAACCGGCAGCCGACACCTCCGACTGCGCTACACGCGCTTCCAAAATGCATTGTTTCCAAAAATTCAAAACAAATTCATGGAAACATTAAAATATTCTCGCTGATTTTTTTTCTTCAGGAACAGTCCTAATGAGACCTGCAATATTAGAAAATACTAAGGGAATGTGAGAAACTCATTGAGAAAAGGTCGGTTAAAAATTCCGTTAAACTTCTAAAAATTTCCAAAAAAATAAGTCGTTAGGCCAGATTTTAACGGAAAATGCCGTTAAGTCGTTAAATTCGTTAAATCGTTAACTGTTAAACGTGCACCCCTGGTTCCGATGTGAAGTTCTTCCGGCGACCTTCGTGGTCCGATCTTGTAAAAGGTGTGATCTTCCTTATAGAACTTTCCCAGCTCCACGTAGAAGGCTTCGACCTCTTCGTCGTCGTAGTCGGATATTGCGGCATACGCGACGAATACAGTCAAAGCTGGTACGGAGCGACATCGCTTCAGTCGCAGACGTCCGATTCGGGTTGTCAGAGACTCGTACGAATCGATGTTCATGGCCAAGTGCGTTTGACGAGGACACTAACGCCGCCTACTCCCCTGCTGTCGCATGTTCCGAGGAACAGTTCTTCTCCGGAGTCGTAGGCGGCGTGTAGGGCATGGTGTCTTCTCGTCTCGGTCAGTCCGATGACGTCGTACTTGATCTTTCTGGCTTGCATCATCAGGTCCTCGACGGATGCTTCCGATGCAAGTGTGCGGGCGTTGTAAGTACAGATGGTCATCCTAGTCCTTCTGAATTTGCGCCGCCTGGTTAGGCCCTGAAATTTTAGCAGCCTTTCTGTACTCGTCCTTCCCATCGCTGCAGAAATGGGGGATCTTTCGGGTCAGGGGAATGAGGCCCTTTAGTGCTGCTGTGTTCGACTTCCATACAACACGGGTAGCTAGTCAGGCTCTGTCGTGCGGGTGAAGAACTCCGGGCAGCCAGCCAGACTGCCCGAAGGGACGGGGCGAGACTTAAGGCGGCCTCGAATCGCCTTACATGTACTCCCAGTCTACCGAGTGCAAGCTTTTGGCCGAGCCGACACAGTTACAATCCGCACAGTCACGGACACATCCGCGCACTTTGTGCACGAACATGCCGCTCCCACGCACAAGGAACGCGTCGACCCGACACAGCAGAGCAAGGAGTCCATCCCCTGCATCCCACCTGTGTCTCTGGGCAGTACACGGTCGCACTTGGTTCGCGTTTAATTCCCCTATCCACCACCCGGGGTCGCGCCACGTGACCCTGCGACAAGCGGCCCGAGATCCCTCTTAACAAGAGAGCCCGAAGGCTCTCTATCGAGGGAGATCCGTGGAACGGCATAGTTACACAAAAAAATCGATTATTTGGTCAATATCGGTTGATGTCGAACGAAACATCAAAGACCAACTTCAGATTCGTGTTCAGCGACCTTTATTTCGCCCAGGATGATGTTTCGGGCCGCTGTCGATCGCCATCAATCGTTAAGTATCGCCAGTACGCCGTCTCCCCACTCCAGTTGCGCACACACTACCCTTTTATAAGTGCTAGGAAACATGCAGGCAAGTGAAATATTGAGGGCAATTGCGGACTAAAAAATTTTCGGCCAGAGTGCTTGTAATTTTGAATGAAGAGCATAGTGATCAAACCCTTTCATTGCAGAGGATCCCGCCATATCCACTTGGGCAGACGCAGACCATGCAGTTGTTGGGATTCGGGAAGCCACCATTCTGACATTTGGCAGAGTCCACGGGCTGACACAGGGCTGGAAGCATGAAATTGAAATCATATTTAGGGTCATCATGGAAGGGAAACGACAGGAGGGGATCCAGAAACATTGTACAAAGCGGGGGATTTAAGATAAAACCTATGTCTTTTCTTGCAGAATTATTAGCATAAGATCTGAATGAGTAGTCGTGTCGATTCGTTTTTAGGAGTGCCATGGTGTAGTATAGTTCTTTCTTTCTTGAGCATATCAACACTCAGAGATATATGCGGGAGTCAATGGCATAATGTATAGGAAATCCCGGAGGCGATAATTTGTAGACATCTGATAAAGATGTCACCACTTCACATAAATATGTCGGCACAATCCGAAACCTTGTAGGGTGGTAGACTCTGCGAGTAATTTGGATCGGGAAATGCTCTATAGTAAACCATTCAGGTGAAGGTTTTCTGAACTTTTTCTAATAGCAGCCCATGTTTCTTAACACAATGATTTCAAATAGTAGAGCCGTACTCTAAATGTGGCAAGACATACATTTTATACATTTTAAAAAGGAAAGGTGGGTCGATGCACTGGACATTCCTTAAATTTAGGAAAAGCGACGATAGTGCCTTTCTTGCAACGGTTTCTATATGCTTGCTGAACTTCAGATAAGAGTCAACCATAATATCCAGATCCCCAACATATTCCGTTTTTGTTTGCTCCGTTTTCCTAATTTTTTTTCAGTAGGCAATTTTGACGCTGCTGTTGGCTCTGCGTCTCTCTTTTTTCAGTAGGCAATTTTGACGCTGCTGTTGGCTCTGCGTCTCTCTTCTACGAAGCTTCGGACATCAACTGACCCCTTAGACGGGATGCAGTTATTTTAAGTTTAACTTCGAAGAGCAGTGGAGCATTTCGTCTATCCAGATAGACCGCAAGCTCGACAACTGTGTCCTTCGCCACATTAGGTTATTAGCTACGGAAAACGCTTTAGAGGAAAGGCTGTTGAAGACCGAGACGCTGAAGAGACATCTAAGACCTAGGTTAGGTTGCTGCAAGAAAGGATCCAGATAAGACTGCGCTGGCAGACCCTGTCCTTATTTAGTAAAATTTAGGGAGGCATGATGAGTAATCCACATGAATAGGAAGTGCTTCTCTCAAGAGATGTGCTATATCAGACCTTTAAAAACAGATACACTTTCTCGGAGTAATTTGAGGAGGAATCTACAGAAAAGACAAACAAAAACAATTTTAGCGTGTTAGCAGGCCCTACAACCCATCGAGCTATGCAGAGGACATAGCAAATCACGAGAGTTGTTTTAGAAAGTGTACTACCTTTGCAGTTGTAGTGTTCATTCATCATTGAAACGTCGTAAAAGGCGACCATATCGGATCCCATTGTCTCTTGGTAGTCTGGTGCTTTCGCCACCATCGTGTTTCCTCCATTGCGTGAAGCACTACAATGGTTGCAAAGATTGTAGCTGCTGGAGAGAAACACTATGTCAATGCACGGAAGTTTGGAACTGACCCACTAGGAAATGACACGATGTGCTACACTTGCTACATTCTATTTCCACATAAAAATTAGTCGCGGACAGAAACTGTGCAGAATTCCTTCTTTTAGGGCACAGAACGAGATTCTCACAACGCTTATGCTCTGCGGAGGATCATGAATGCTGGACGTTAGGATGAATGCTCGCGATTTTTCTAGGCTCAATTCTGACCAGGGAAAGAGCTCATCAGCTTCCCATGGAGCTTCGGATCGAGGCCTATATCCCGTGAAAGAGCTCGAAACGCTGATCACAGATATGTAGGCAAATTTGCCAAATGGATCTCCTGAGGGAGTTGTGGCCGGCGGAAGCCGCGTTGTAGCGTAATCAGAGGTGCGATTGGCAGGGCTGATAGCACTGATGGCGACTTGCAATTACGTCTATTAGGATATTAGAAGCACAGTGATAGAGTGTTCGCTTCACAGGAATGGGGTCACGGGTTCGGTTCTCGTCGTTGACGTTGTTTTTGCGTTTTATGACCTATCCTCGACGAGGACCTATAGTCTCATTTTTAGCACATTTTTGAGCGAACGACTGATGGCGACTTGCAATTACGTCTATTAGGATATTAGAAGTTGGAAACGTGTTTCAGGTAGCATACTTTATTCATGGCGTGAAGGAACTCAAAAATTCAAATCAAAACAAAAATCAAAAAATTTAATCATCATAACTATACACTACATCTGTTCCAACCTTCCTCAAAACGACGGAACAACGCGTCGTTAATTTTTAATTTTATTTTGCTTCTGATTTTTGTTTTGATTTGAATTTTTGGCTTCCTTCACTCCATGAATAAAGTATGTTACCTGAAACACGTTTCCAACTTCAAATATCCTAATAGACGTAATTGCAAGTCGCCATCAGCCGTTCGCTTAAAAATGTGCTAAAATGAGATTATAGGTCCTCGTCGAGGATATGTCTTAAAATGCAAAAAGAACGTCAACGACGGAACCGAACCATGACCCCATTCCTGTGAAGCGAGCACTCTATTACTACCCGCTGCCGTCAGCGTTGCCGATCGCACCTCTGATTACGTAACAACGCGGATTCCGCCGGCCACAACTTGCTTTGGAGATCCAATTAGCAAATTTGGCCTACACATCTGTGATCAGCGTCTCGCTCTTTCGCGTAATATGGGTCTCGATCCGAAGTTTCACGGGAAGCTGACGGCATTCCCTGGTGAGAGATTGGTAAATTGAGAACGAGCCGCGCTTGGGAAACTGCACTAACCCCACCCAGTATTCATCGGCTGCCTCATCCTGATATACGCTTGAGTGCTGATGGGTTCCACAAGATGTGGATATTAGGTTCGATCAAACAGTACCGGCAGTGTAATACCGTAGGGCACTCCAGCTCAGTCAGCAGAGGTGCGGGATCGAGTCCCGCTTGGCGCTAGAGCTTTGATCGCAACAAAAGATCGTTATGTTAAAATGAATCTAAAAACAAAGAATAAAATCTGTTAAAGGGTGTCCTGCTCTGGTTAGCACAGATTTCATAGCCAACCAAGTGCAACTCCTATTAACTAAATAGTTAAGTCTCCATGGTCGACTATCATAAAACCTGTGCATTTCGATAGAACACCTTCAATTCTTCTGTGCCAATGTTATAACATGGATCGTTGCGAGAAGCACATAAACTAGAACTCGTCGTCAAATTAAACCTTTCAAAAACTTTAGAGTTCAGATTTGAAAATGTTTTGTTATGCTTAATCTACAACTATGTCTCTATCACAGCGTTATTATCTTGGATTATTTAGAATGCCTCAGGGTGGCGATGTCCGTTCCTCCACGTGGTGCCACTAGAAACTGCTCGCTTTGTGAGCTAAGTCAAACACGGACACTCGATTACAGGCGACGGGTCCTTGTGACAGGCCGGCCTGCGAAGACCATGTCACATCACATGGTGTCTGATGAGCCATGTTTTTCGAGATTGTGCAACGGCGTCCGCTGGAGCCGATGCACACTCGCAAAGCCCGGCTAGTGTGGAAAGTATGCGAGGGTCCCTGATGCGAGGACGGCATTAGGGGGCAACAGAGCTAGCCCGAAATCCCGTAACGTAAGCAGGACACGCAGAGCAATGCTGAATGTGGTTACGTTGACGAGCCGATCGTGCGAGTTGGTTGAAGAACTGGAGCGTATAGGAGTTGATTTCTGTGCGGTGGAGGAGACAACGTGGTCCTGCAGCAAGTCAATAGACATAGGAGGTGGCCGCTCTCTGTGGAAGTCCCTGGACCACCAGTGGTGTCGGAATAATCGCCTTCGAGCGATTTCGTGACTCGATTGTTGTCGCCGCCAAGGAGCGACTCTATCACTTCTTCTCTGCATATGCTCCGCTGCTCCGATCAAGCCAAGGATGAGTTTTGGAGCCTGCTTGAGGAGGAGACAGCAGAATTACCGCCGAAAGATGTCGTCATAGTCGCTGGTGACCTTAATGGGCACGTTGGTGCTACTAAAGACGGGTACAGCTGTCACGACGGTTTCGGATATGAGTCGCGTAACGCGGATGATGAGCGTATTCTTGAGTATGCAGAATCGCATAACTTCACCATTGTAAACACCGTCTTCCGAAAACGCGACTCCCACCTGATCTCATACTATAGTGGGAGTTCCAGATCTCAGATGAGGCTTTGTACTTGTGAGGGATCATGACCGAAGTACTGTAACAGTCGCGAAGGTCGTGCCGTATGAGACGGTCGTCCCACAGCATCGACCGCTGATCTGCACCCTAAAGATCGCCCCTCTAAGGCAGAAGCAGATCGAGCGATTCGGTGCAGCAAGAATCAAGTGGTGGCGAATGAAAGAGAAGGAAGCAGCTGTGATTTCTCGTGTAAGGTTACCGACAGTCACAACTGTCGATGAAACTTAGAAGAGAATAACCGACATGATGAGCCAGGCTGCAAGGGTGAAGCTCAGTAATACGAAGCCTGAATGACGCAAAGTCGACAAGCAGAGACATGGTTGTGGAAGGACGATGTGAAAGCAATGGTTGGAGAGAAGAGGTCGCTGTATTATGTGTTTCTCGGCGACCAAGCAACTGACAACTGGCAAAAGTATTAGAAGGCGAAGAAGGCTGCAAAGAAAATCGTGGCTGTTGCAAAAACCACTCATCATAGTGAAGTATACCGAAAGCTCGAGTCACGCGATGGAGAGAGGAATTTTTACCGACTTGTTAAGACCCGCCATAGCCATACCGAGGATATTGAAAAGCTCTTTGGCATCAATGATGAGAGCGGCCATCTTCTGACAGGCCGCAAAAAAGGGCTGAAGCGATGGCATGATTACTTTGAAGAAATTGCCACGATGGAATTCCCTCACCCGGCCATCCACTTCTGTGGGTTCTATTCACGGTCCCGTTCACAAGACCACCGTGAAGGAAACACAAACGGCTCTGAAAAAGATGAAGCCTTGCCGACAGGGCTGGATGATCTGGCAGCCGATGTTCGAGAGTCGAAGATCTGATATCCTGCTGAGTTGTTGGCTGAATTCTTCAACCAGGTAGTAAAGGAGAAGAAAGTACCGGAGTGTTGGCACAACAGTACGACGATTCCAATTTGGAAGAAGAAGTGCAGTCCTGCAGGCTGCTCCAATTACCGTTCGATTCGCTTGCTCTCGCACTGCATGAAGATCTTCGAGCGAATCCTTGACAGACGAATTCGTGAAATCGTCAAGCTCTCCGACAATCAGTGCGGTTTTGTGTCTGGTTGTGGGACCATTGCTGTACACGTCGCCCGACTGCTGGAGGAGAAGCATCGCGAGAAACAGAAACCGCTGTAAACCGGTGCATATCGCCTTTCTCGATTTGGAGAAGGCCTTCGACCGCGTACCGCGTGAGGTTATATGGTACGCCTTGCGACAAAACAACCTACCTGATGACCTCATAGAGTGGATGCGGATGCTCTACTCTTGCCCAAAATGTAGAGTGCAGGCTGCAGCTCGAACCTCAATGGAGTCTTCCATCTCTGTTGGGGTGCAACGGGGTTCTGCGCCTTCTCCACTCCTCTTTGTTGTCGTCATGGATGTCATTACGAGAGATCTTCAGAAGCCTGTCCCATGGACGTTGTTCTAGGCTGATGACGTGATGCTCGCCTGCGAAGACAAAAGTGAACTCGAGCGGCAAGTGCACGCTTGGTGCGACCACCTGTCGATGTTCGGACTCAAATTGAACGTCAAGAAGACCGAGTATTTAACGACTGACGTAAACGAGTCCGGCTCCGTTAAGATTAACGGTACTGAGCTAGCAGGCACTTCGGTGTTTAAAAACCTGGGATCAGCAATAGCGGCTGATGGCAGCTCGATGATTGAAGTGAACTCACGAGTAATGTGGCGCTGAGTGTTGGCCTGCGACTAGAGAAGTTGAAACGCGCATCAGAGTCACGGCGACGAAGAAGCTGCGCTGGACGGTCGAAGTAACCCGCATGGACCTCATACGAAACGAAGCTATTCGGCAGAAGTCGATGTCGCGCCGATAGCTGACAAGATGTGCGAAGCTCGCTTTCCATGGTATGGCCACGTTCTTCGTGGGAAATAAGACAGCGTCCGTAAGATAGGCCTTAACTTCGTGGTTTTTGGAAAGCGGCCTAGAGGGCGCCCGAAGCAGCGCTGGGCTGATACGTTACACAAGGACTTTAAAGTAGCTGGTGTCCACCCTGATCTAGCACGGGATCGGGAAAGATGGCGACATGGCACCAGAAAAGCAGACCCCGCCATGAAGCGGGACAAACGCTGAAGAAGAAGATACTCATGCCCGTTTAGCTCAGAGAATTGAACGAGGCTAGCTGCACAGTTGGTTTAGGCGTAGTATGTGCTTTTTAGAGCTGCACATTGTTCAAATTTCAGTGACTGGGACGAAATTTGTGAGAATAGTTCTATCAGCACTTTGCTTCACAACCCTTCTCATGGAACGTTACACCAAAACACTTGCAACTTATGCAAAATGAAGGAACAACCGATGCCGTGAGGAAAAGTAGCAGAACATCATTCCTTTTACCATTTCATGACTTTAGTTTATAAATAAGCAAAAATTGTACAACCCTCTGTAGCAAGCTTACTGATGGTGATGTCAGGTGGTGCCGCTGACAAGGGAAGGGTCTGAATCGTATGTCTGAACGGGGGGAGCGAGTCATACAGGGAGAATCCTTACTCCTCAATTGGTTTGAACATGTGTTTATTTTTTGCCAAGTCGCCAAACCCCAGCAGTACGGGTCACAATGAAACATGGCGCAGCACGCGTTTGAGGGTCTTGTACGCTCGCGATGCGTCCGCAGCTAGTGGATCGGAGCGCAGGTGGGTGGAGGGCTGACTCGTGCGAGGGAGGTCAGGGGTTTGGTTTCTCTGCGCTGACGCATTTTTGCATTTCAACTGATTGGTTGAGAATTGAGGGATTCTGACGTCTATACCATTTTCAGACGTTTTCTGCGCATTTTTCTAGCGGTACGTTGTGGTATTCAACATGGGGATGTATAAATGTTCAGCATCAATGATACACAGGTATAAGGTGCATAAAGCACCACTGGGCACCTTACGGGTAGCGTATAAAGGCTACAGGCTCCTCATACTCTGTTTCCAGTCATAAACCAAAGGCCTCGGGAAAAACCATCCTGCTCGGATTTTCAAAAAGGAGACCACGTTGTGACGTCGGAGGTGGTTCAAATTAGAAACGAGGTGTGTGGATCCCGCAAATTAAGCTAAACAGCATCTATATACTCCTTCCCTCATGTCTGCCTGTCACCTGGAAATCAGAGATCTGCTGAATGTTTTCTAGAACCTAACACCAACAATGTCCGCCGACGGTCGAGTGGTGATCCACCTGCTCACTCTGAAGTGTGACCCACCTTTAGGCAAGGAACCTTCGAGGGAAGAAATCAAGCTGGGATCCGCAAGATGAACTGATGGACGTGGAGAGGCTAGCAAGCAGTGGGCATACGATAACGTTTTCGGGTGGAACCCTTGTTTCGGAGGAAAGGGTACGTTTTCAATTGGATTTCGGTGGCGTGCTCATAATCATGGAGGAAGACAACGCGATTCACTACACAGGCACTTTGTACAATACCGCTCGCGCCGCACGGTCAAAAGTGGGCGAAAAAACGCCAACATAGCGTCGCAAAGCGTCGCACGCTCATAACTCCTTCAGTTTTAGGTTTCTTGAATAATGGTTGGCACCATTCGATTCGCCTCTTCGAGATCTACACAAACATATGTAAAGCTTTACCGGAACACCCGTATTTTCGCCGTGGGTGGTCCAAAATTGGCTGGACGGGCGATTAGAGCAGCTTATTTCCCAGGATATGCGTGCTTTCGGAGTATCTCAAAGATGGCGTACGTCGCCAGTGCTCTGTCATGCCAGGAATGCCCCAAGAGTGCGCCGTGCACAATGCACACAGAACCTAACCTATCAATCGAGTGGGCGAGCGCATGTCCCCTGCGCTTCTATCTTCTCTCACTGGGAACTGCGACGTTTTCAAGACTATTTCGAGTCGTTTGGAGAATGTTATCAGAAATTCCCCCCCCCCCACCCCACTCAGGATTAGCTCCATTCTGTCCTAGCGAAACTTTGGTGTGCGCCGTGAACAATGCATACAGAATCGAACCTTTCAATCGAGGGGGGGGGGAGACAGCTTGTAGACTGAGCGTTTGGTGAGTTTTATCAGAAATTTCTTGCCACCCTAGTCAGGAGTTGCTCCAAGGCTGTCAAGCGAGCCTTTGGAGTGCGCCGTAAATAATGCATACAGAGTCGAACCTTTCAATCGAGGAGAAGGGACAGCTTGTAGACTGAGCGTTTGGGGAGTTTTATCAGAAATTCCACGCCACCCCACTCAGGATTAGCTCCATTCTGTCCTAGCGAAACTTTGGTGTGCGCCGTGAACAATGCATACAGAATCGAACCTTTCAATCGAGGGGGGGGGAGACAGCTTGTAGACTGAGCGTTTGGTGAGTTTTATCAGAAATTTCTTGCCGCCCTAGTCAGGAGTTGCTCCAAGGCTGTCCAGCAAGCCTTTGAAGTGCGCCGTGAACAATGCATACGGATTCGAACCTTTCAATCGAGGGGGGCAACCGCTCGCAAATTGCACGCATGGGCGTGTTCGGAGCGCAATAGCTCTGTCGAGTTGTAACCTTTCAGGCTGCAGCTTGTAGGTTTTGTAGGCAGTCGAACGTTCTTTTCGTACGCCAAAGTAGAATGGTTTTGGCCAATTTCGAAAATACCGGTTTTCGATGACGTCATCATCCGCGCAGCTCGGCCTAGGGCGCCACGTCCTCGATGGGATATTGCCGAAAAATCGATGTTTCCAAAATCGGTCGAAATTGATACAATTCGATAGCGCTCTTCAAGCAGAACAGAACGATGTTATTGGGAGAGTCGAAAACCCAAATATGGACAAGTAAGAATGCAGGAAACTTCAACCGCTAAGTCCGCCGCCCTAAAACGGCAGATGGGGCTTAGGCAGTTTAGGCAGCTGAGAAGTTCTGATCACGTCATCGTAAAGTACCGTACCTTAAGCGCTCTGTTCGCGTACGCATTTTGAGGCTTTAGCTCGCCGCGTCTTCTCGCAGTGGTTCACCGAATTCGGAAAAAAATGCATCACGCAAGCCTCACCTGCATTTTCGCACCGCTGTAACATTGCCCGCTCCTAAGCTACGCCATTCTACTTTAGTATACTTATATACCGTTCTACTGCCTACAGTAGACACAAGTTGCAGCCAAAACGATTCGAACTCGACAGAGTTATTGTGCTCCGAACACGCCCGCGCGTGCAATTTAGCGCAACAACGGCAGACGCTCTCCGCGCTGTTTCTCGCCCAGATTACAGTGTTTCCCACTATAAATGACACCATTCAATTCAGCATCAAAAGCTCTATCGAATGGTATCAAGCATGGCCCAACTAGAAGACAACCTTTTTTCGATGACGTCATCGTTCTTCCGCCGCGGCCTCGTCCTCGATGCTAAACAGTCAAAAAATTGATGTTTCCAAAATCGGTCGAAATTGACACCGTTCGATAGCGCTTTTCAAGGAGAAAAGAACGGTGCCATTGGGAGCGTCGAAGGCTCAAATCAGGGCGAGTAGAAGCGCAAGAAACTCTAACCGCTAGCTTTTGCCGCTCTAAAACGCCAGCCGAGGCTAAGGCAGTTTAGGCAACTGAGGAGCTATGAGCATATCGTTGTAAAGTACCTTAGGCGCTCTGTTCACGTACGTATTTTAAAGCCGTCAGCTCGCCGCATCTTCTCGCTGTGATCCACGGAAATCGGAAAAAAATGCTTCACACAATCCTCACCTGCATTTTCGCACCCCTATAACATTGTCCCCTCCTAAGCTAAACCATTCTGCTTCGGTGTCCTAGCAGACCGTTCGACTGCCTACAAAACCTACAAGCTGCAGCCTGAAAGGTTACAACTCGACAGAGCTATTGCGCTCCGAACACGCCCATGCGTGCAATTTGCGAGCGGTTGCCCCCTCGATTGAAAGGTTCGAATCCGTATGCATTGTTCACGGCGCACTTCAAAGGCTTGCTGCACAGCCTTGGAGCAACTGCTGAGTAGGGCGGCGGAAAATTTCTGATGAAACTCCCCAAACGCTCAGTCTATAAGCTGCTGCCTCCCCCCCCCCTCGATTGAAAGGTTCGACTCTGTATGCATTATTTACGGCGCACTCTAAAGGCTCGCTGGAAACCCCTGGAGCAATTCCTGAGTAGGACGAAAAGAAATTTCTAATAAAAGTGCCCAAACGATCAGTCTACAAGCTGTCCCCCCCCCTCGATTGAATGGTTCGATTCTCTATGCATTGTTCACGGCGCACTCCAAAGGCTCGCTGGAAACCCCTGGAGCAATTCCTGAGTAGGGCGGCAAAAAATTTCTGATAAAACTCTCCAAACGCTCAGTCTACAAGCTGTCCCCCCCCTCGATTGAAAGGTTCGATTCTGTATGCATTGTTCATGGCGCACACCAAAGTTTCGCTGGAACAGAATGGAGCTAATCCTGAGTGGGGTGGCGGGGAATTTCTGATAACATTCTCCAAACGGCTCGAAATAGTC